>OV656867.1:8923786-9401286 GCA_927399465.1 Sarcophaga caerulescens | reverse complement strand
AGCGATTAGCTTAAGAGGCTTAATCGAATCCAGTAAATATATACTCAGTATATGCAACATCAGCTATTTGCAGAAATAGGGGATACTGTATATAGGAGATGCTGCATATAGAGGATGCTGCATATAATAGATGATACGTATTAAATATGCTGCATATGAGAGATGCTACGTATGGGATGCTGCATATAGATGCTCTGCTTGGAATAGAATTTATGTTTATTAGAAATGCTCTGCTTGGAACAGAATCAATAGATGCTGTCTGTGCAAATTGTTTAGATGGATAACTGGATACTGGCATCATTGGCGCTTATAGGAGAAGGTTATGAGTTTAGTAGGAGCTGTAATAATGTGACAAATATAAGAATGTAACTCTCCTCTGTTATTGTACAGCATTGTCAACAAACATAGGTTAGATGTGTACCTTCTTTGGACGGCCAACTCTGGCCAATTCATTAAAACCAAAAGCCTATACCCAATACATATATGTTAGTTTTAGAGCAATTTTAATTATTCAGCTTAATTAACAAATATTTATTCGGTTTTATTTATAAAACAATAATAATTTTAATAAACAAAAAATCCTTTTTTTTTTGTTGATTCTACAATTTTAAAACATACACACAGAAAACCAAAGCAAATCCTCTTAAATTCAAAAAAAATCCTAAAACAACAGACGGTAAGCAACAGTGAAAGAGTAAAAAGTGCGTATACATCTATATAAGCATATAGAAATGCACATGTAAGTGTATATGTATGTAAGGATTTCCTATTAAGCCACAAATTTAACTCTAAACAAATACTCGCACAACAACAATAACAACAACAACAACTAACAAAACAAATCAAAAATTCAAAAACTAAAAAAGAAACACAGAAAAATTAAGGTAAACAATGACCAGGAAAAAAAGAGTTAAACAACAACAACAATAACTAAAAAAAACAATAAAAACAGAAACATACACAATAAAAATATCAACAATAGCCACAACACAATAGCAAACACATACGCAACATTAATAATAAATAAAGAGAGTAAATAAAAGCAAAAAAGGACGTACATATGTACGTACGTTTGGGTACTTGAAACAAAACCATGTGTATAGCATAGCAAAGCCTACCTATACATACATACACTGTAGGCAGTCAATTGATTACAGAGAGAGTGAGTTGGAGAGAGTATGTAAATAAAAAGAAAACAAAATAAATATGAGATCAGCAATTGTTTCAACACAAAACTCCAATGTGTACTTAAAATACTGAGGATAACATAAAACTACCGGTTTTACATACATTTTCTCACACTTGCCTTGGACTTAGAAAGTAAAACAAAAGGCTTAATAAGTAAACCAGCAGCAAAAACAACAACAACAATAATAAATACAATAAATTCTGTATAATTTTAAGAAATGAAATGAAAAAAACGACAGCAAATAAATGAAGAAAAATCGTTAAAGTTCAAATCATAACAAATCGAGTATATTAGTGCAGAGAGAGAGAACGAGTGTAAGGAGTACTTACATTTAAATGACTCACTTACACTTACGCACACACACACAAACATTTATTTTTATTTACTTGAATATGACTAAAGGCAGTATTTTGTATAAAAAGGAAAAAAGCAACAGCAAATGAAATGTAAATAAAATCGAGTAAGAAAACCTTAGTAAGGCAATAGCGTTTGTTGAATTCACTTCAACACTACAATAAATTCTCACACATATTGGTGCCTAACTATCTATATAGGTAGAGAAGTAAAAGTGGGTATTAGCATTACGGTCTTTCATTTCACGTAACACTAGAACTGTCAGGAGACTACCACTTTCCAGAGGTTCCTTCTCAGAAGTTAAAGCGAGCCTTCAGTAGAACATCTGTCAAACCCTGGCCAGATTTTTAAACAACAAACATCTTGAACAAGAAAGTCTGAAAAATTATTTCTTCGACGACTTCCTCTCAGGAGTCATCTGGCAAAAACTCTGTGAGTAAAGAAAATTTCTGTGAAAAGTTTCTAAAAAAACCTGTTGTTCGGTATCGATTTTAAACTATCAGTCCCGCCACTCTTGAATATAATTAACACACACAACATGGGTGGTGTGAGAAGCTTGGTTGTAATGACCAAATAAGGAAGCCATGTTGTACAACGAAAATTGATACAAAATTTCTTCGACAACAAATTTGTAGTTCGAAATCGACATTAACGAGTTGTTCACCCCGATCATGGGTGGTGTGAGAAACTAGGTTGTGGTCCTGACTAAAGGGTTGTTATGACCAATTAAGTTAGTAAGTAAATAAGCAGCTTCAATAGTGGCACATTAGACCGAAATTTTTGACCTTTTATCCTAGAAAGTATAGATTGGTGTACAGCATTTCATAGCCGTTGACGACCTGCCTTCTTCCTCTTCAATTCTAGTTGTGGTTGTCATACATATTTAACTAAATAACCACACAACTTTAAATATCTTTATAATGAAAAAAGAATAAAAAAAAAAACAGAAAGGAAGAATTTTTATGCCTCTTTTCTTACTTTCTTCCCTGAGACCAGCTCTTAATCTGACTCCAGGGCTTCCTGGCTTAGACATAACAACGACGGAGACACCAAACAAGAAGTAATTGAAGCTGAGTGTGTTGAAGAAGAAGTGGACGAAGAATAAAAAAAAATTTTGTTCAATTAGGAAAACAGCCTGGGGCAAGGATTGTGTTGCAAACACTCGTTTTTTTTTTATTTATTTATTTTCAAACAATATTATAATGTTCCTCACCAAGGCTGTGCTTCATTCAAACGCTGGATTACTTTTTTAAAACTTTTCGTTGAAGTTTTACAAAAACTAGAGAGAAATAAAATTAAGAAAAAAAAAGAAAAAAAATGGAACAAAGTAGCACAAGAAAATCTAAATTTTAATGCCCCCGAATAACTAGAAAAAAGAGGATATTTTACATGGTATGTCAGTAAATGTTTGTTGTTTATAATGTAATGTCCTTGTAGACACACTTTATTTCTAATTGGCGTGAGTGTTACTTTCGCCAAAAAAAAATAAACAACAACAGCCACAACAACAAGGTTATATAAGAAGGCCATTACTGTATATGATTATGGCCAACAATTTGAAGAATATTTAATGCTACAGTTTAAGCCACAAAAATAACAACAACAACAACTGTAAGGAAGATACCAAGTAATGTTTGGCTACCTGGCCAACAAACAGC
The DNA here is from genome assembly GCA_927399465.1 of Sarcophaga caerulescens. Classification (NCBI taxonomy): domain Eukaryota; kingdom Metazoa; phylum Arthropoda; class Insecta; order Diptera; family Sarcophagidae; genus Sarcophaga; species Sarcophaga caerulescens. Next base: position 9,398,085 of record OV656867.1, on the reverse strand, counting down.
TGTTCAGAGATTCATTAAAATTCTTGGCTATGCTTTTTTAAATTGCGTTTCCTGTGACTTTAAAAATAACTTTGCATTCTTGATTATTTTGAGCAATTTTTTAACGTTCAATGGCAGTAAGAGGGTAACGTTTGCTGCTCACCACACATATAATTTCTTTATGGTCTCTATAGGACCACAAGAGAACGACAAAATGGCATGATTATCCCTCTAGAACTTTTCTCTTACTTACTTAATTGATCTTTTGGAAACCTTTAGTCAGGATTACAACCTAGCTTCTCACACTACCAATGTTGTCTGTGTTAATTTTATACATGAGTGGTAGGGGATCTGCAATTTAAAGTCGACTCCAAAAGACAGATTTTTGACAAACTTTTCATGGCAATTTTATTTGATTCTCAGAGTTTTTTTTTTTCAGAAGATTGCTGAGAAGAAGTCGCTTACAGAAATATTTCGTTTTATTTGAAGTATCAGAGCGGGAGTTTGAACTCGTTATTAAGCTACCTACTAGACTATGGCGATAATCATGTATCATGTATAAAATTAATATAAGTACACCACTTGATTGGGGTCAGAAGCTAGGTTGTAAATCTAACTCAAGGGTTGTAGGTAACGACCAATGAAGTGGAGTAAGTCCTCAGCAAAAGGAAAGCTAAAGAGTGAGAGAGGGAAACTCTTCTCAAGTCAAATGGCATTGAGACAATCAATGTTTTTGTTGAGTAATTCCAATAGGAAAAGATTTAAGAAACGCATCACTTTAATCATTTTGACTGGGCACAGAATCGAGATCTCTTCGAGTCTGTCTGTATGAATTCTGTGATGAGAAAAATGATAAATAACCACACATGCTTTGAACCTGTGTGGCGTGAATGCAACGCAAATGGAATCATTTGGTTGTATATCAGATCCTAGGCAGTGAGTTGTTCTTTCGGCCATCAAACATTACCCTTAAGTTTTTCAGAGAAAGAGGATTCGAAGAGGCATTATAGGGATGCTGGCTGGAGGGTATTCCTATTTTCTATAATTCTGACGCAAAATTAAGACTGAATTTCACCAATTGCAGTTGTTTTGTTATATCAGCCTTGAGGACTGCTATGTGTTGTGGCTTATTCGGACACTTTTGGGTCTTAAAAAAACCCACAAGAAAGTCTTACTTTGAGATGACCATGACCTCAAAGTGCTCGTGCAAAATATTCAATATTTAACACATAGTGCAGTCCTGTAGAGTCGCATGTAGTTGGGATCCAGCAGTCTACCTATCAGACTACGGTGACTTCTATTGGTGATAGGCTATCTTAGATTAAAAAAAAATTACATGGTTTTGCTTTGTAACTCTTGTTTATTATGATTTTGAAGATTGCTCTGCAAAATTTCTTTACTTCCGCTGCACTTGTTCTCTCTCTGTCTCTATTATTATGCCCTTAAGTTACTTACAAAAGAGTGGAAGAGCTGAACAGTAGCACTCTAATAAAATATTGCTTTTCCTTAGTATTGAGAAGTTTTCCTTTTTACCGTTAACACAACAGCAGCAGCCATAACTCCATAAATAAACAGGCACTATCTAGAAGAGAGTGAGAGAGAGAGAGAGACAGATGTGGCATATATTTTATGGTGGCACGTTGCTATCTGACGACGGCAGTTACTATTTTATGATGCTTCGATTTCGTGGCATTATCAATGAAGCTGCAGCTAAGGCTGAGGTTGAGTCATAGTGGCTGTAATTCTTATTTGTTTTATTATGCCTGGTCGGTTTCTTTTGGTTTGTTTTCCTTTTGCCATGTGGATAATGAAATATTTATGCACTTGAAAAGTTTTAACAAGAAACAAATTTTTGTTGGAGTGTTTTCCTTGTTTTTTTGGTTCGTAAAAAATATTGTCGCTGACGTGACATGTTTCTGTAAAATATTGTTTGAATTGAATTAAAAAATTTTTCATTACAGGATTGTAATAAAGACATTACTTGGAGATGAAATTCAAGGCAAAAAAAAAGGAAAATTAATTTAATCTCAAGGAAAAATGGTAGAAAATTGCCAATAAAATGCCTATGCCTTCAAGAAGCAATTTTTCAATTGTATGTGTCCGTACCAAGGAAAATGTTTCCATTTTTATTCTTTGAATTTTGATCTCCTATTTTACGAATTCGAATTACAAGTAATTCTTTCAAATTGCGTTACACTGTAATCAATCTTAAGAACTGGCATTGTTTACTTATTTGTACAGCCAAAATACAATGCAAATATAACCTTAATGAACCGCCTCGCAGGGTATGTACGATTATTCTTTTAGGTTTTAAGGCTATGTTACTAGTTAAGATGAGCAAGGATTAAATAAAAATGAAATCATGTGGGCCCATATATTTGACACCAACAATGTCTAAAGGCAAAACAGTACGATTGCATAAATCCACTGATTAGTGCAAACAATACGAGATGCATTAAGGACTTACATGTTCCCAATATGTGTTCCGATGGTTCATTCACATCGTCACAGAATATATGTATGTACATGTTAAGCTTGAGACAACCCTTAAACTCTTAGCCTACTATCTTCTTTCCAAAGAATGGTTTCTAACCTAGGTTTTTCCAGATGCATTACTCAGATCTTTTGTTATTAAAGTTTCCCAACAAAAGTTTCGAATGTCTTAAATTGACTTAGTTTGAAAAGAGTCTTTGCTTCTCTGTATCATTTGCTTTCATTGAGCATACTTTGCCAAACATAGGCTTTCATTCTACAAAGGGGTTCTAGTCCCATCAAAACTGTGGAAGCCTTCTTCGGTCATCTGTTTACTAATTATCAAAAATTTCCCCATGAACTGATACATAGCGAGGGAAGGTCCCTCTTTCTAAGAGAGTTTACAGCTTCAGGAGTAGTTCATACATTTTTGTTACTAAGTCTCGTTGCGAAGCACTTCCCAAAATCAGAGAGTCAACTCAAGTTAAACTTGTCTTCCATCAACCTTATCATAGATTCCAAAGCCTTGGTCTTCACTATCATGTCCAACATACCTTCCAGACCTGCAGTTACGCAGTTATGAGCTGTTTTCGCATTTGTTTTATCTGCCTAAACAAATCATTATTGGTCAGATCGTAGTGGATACATCCAAAGACTTACAATCTTCGGATGTGAATGATGTGGAAGGCAGGCAGTCTCTCCAAATTTATCTTTAGCCATCCAGATAATATCATCTGCATATCCTTGCCAGTCAATACCCGCCTTAAATAGTTTGTTAGGAGTTCATTCCCAAATAGGCTTCAAACTAATTATGAAAGGACACCACCTTGTGGGGCGTTTCATATACATACATATATGTCTGCATAGATCCCTTGGCTGATAACATTTCAAAAGGGAGGACATTGCAGCTCTTATCCCCTCAAACCTTTTCTTGGCTGCTTTCTCTCTTCATAAATTACAAATAAAACAAAATGCTGCGATCCTTTTAATTAAAAGAAGTTTTCCATTTTCCATAAAACAACAATTATTTCATTCATTAAACAATTTTTCTTATTTTTGTATATTTTATTATATTGTTTTACTATTTTTTATTGCTATTGCTATTGTTGTTGTTTTTGTTTTATTATTGTTATTATTATTATTGTGGTTTTTCATTTTGTTGTGCCATACATTAAAACAACGTGCATATAAAAATGAAAAATTAAAAGAAAAAACAAAAAAATGTTAAATTGTGTATGATGTCGCATAAATTTAATTATAATTTATGCTAATGTCTGTTTTATCTTAACAACAACAACAGCAACAACAATAATAATAACAAACATGCAACAGCATATTATACATGCATATTTAAAATGTACGAGTAAATGAATGTGCAACAAATGTATGCAGAATGCACAGCACATACATACATTCTTGTATACAAAATACAAAACAAATAATATCAGCAGCACACACATATGAATGTGTAACATAAATGGCTGAAATGCAAGAAACAAAGAAAGAAAAAAGTTAAAAGGGGCAACAAAAGGAAATGGAGAACAGAAAAAAATTGTGCAAAAGAATGAAGTCAGCAATTCGAAAGAGGGGTGAAGTTGTGAAACAACAAAAGTCGTCCCCTATTATGGGATTAAAGGATTGTCTTTATGGCCATTAAAAGAGTGTGTTAACAAAAGCTGGTAGTTTTTTAAACGGGTCGTTCATTAAAAGCTTTCCACTTAAAAAAACATATAAGACGTGAGACCGTGGTTAAACCCCTGGCTCAAACATCTAGAACAAAACGAAATAGGAAAAGAATTTGGCAATTTCCTCCCGACAGTCTTCTGGTTAAAACACTGAGCACTCAAATGAAATTGCCATCCATAGGTCAAAATAGGCCTGCCCACTGCTACATATATAGACCCAATGAATTATCCTAGGCCCCAGGGATCAATTTTCTACTTTTTTACTCTGTTAATGTTGTTTGGTTCCTAAGACATATTCCTATCCAGAACGAGTCCTACAAAAAATACCTTGTCCTTGAATTCCAAATGCTTTCCACACAAATGAGTCGCAATTGATTTCAATCACAAGGCCCTGGGAGAAGTATAGTTCTGGGGTTCAGAGAATACTGATCCCTTGCAAGGGATCTCATAGAGATCCTTAGGACTCACTCGGAACAATTCTTCAGGTTGATTGAACAAGTACTCAGATGGAAAGTGATAAATTCATGGCGAAATAGAACAGGTTGTAGAATCTCTGCGCTCTTGTCTCAAGCTCAACCAGTAAACTTATTTTTTTAGAATCACAGCTTAGTTTCTCACACCAAACTTGTTGTGTGTGTTAATTTTATAAATAAGTGGAGGGACCTACATTTTAAAGTCGACTTCAAATGCCAAATTTTTGAGAAACTTTTCATCGTTATTTTACTTACTCTCGGAGTTTTTGCCAGAAGACTGCAGAGAATAAGACGCCTAAAGAAATATTTTTTCGTATTTCGTTTCAGGGCTCTCGTCTGATAAGCCAATACATTGCACACTACACTCCTTCTCTTTGGGAGCTTCATTAACAATATTGGGCATATTTCGAATCATATTTCCTTTCCTTTTTTAACCATTTTATTGTTTAATAACTTTAAATAAAATTCTAATTTAATCCTGTGGTAAAAATACCCTTTGGAGAAAAATTATTACAAAATTTTATTAAGTTCTGCCTCCCTCTTATTATTATCGTTTTTCTAGAAGTATTTGCTATGGATAGTAATAAAGTCCATTGTATGTATGTGGCTGTATACTAAATGGCAAAAACAAAAGCCAAAGCGGAAATGCACACAGTGACATTAAAAACGCAACATTTTTCCTATTGTTGAATTTCCGTTAGAAAATAAAGAAGAAAAAAAAACTAGGAAAACCAGTCTATAACTTAGAAAATTAGAGAAAAGTCACAGTAAAGTAGAAATATTTAAGAAAAGGGTGAAAGAAAGAGTGAAAAATAATAAATATCAAGCGGATTTAACTTTTTTTAAGGGAAAACTTATTTATGAAAGCACTTTACAATCGGTTTTAAAGGTTATAAGTAATGATGGATATGCTAAGGTAAACAAATGGGATTTTTTCACAGTGCGAATGTATTAAAATGTGCTGACTTAACCTGTATTAATCAAATCTAACTGTCATATGCTATCGAAAAGGGTGCCACATCACATATATGTAGATCAAGCAGATCCACTAGTTTTACTGGAGGGTATTCAGCGGTTCTTGGATATCATTTAACAATATGCGAGTATGCGAATTATAGAAATTATAGATAGCATTTCAAGGCGACATACCTAATTATATGCAGAAAACTTTCGGAAAAATGTGTGCGCTGTAACCCAAAAATTATGCACAGGATGTATAACGTGGTGGCAAGGCCAGTTGTGAACTATTTAGGCAGGTAGGACGTATTTGAAAACAGCTCTGATGAAGTTATATAATATACAGAGCCTCGCGAGTGTTGGTATATTCGGAATAAAAAGTTAGTGAAGGCCAAAGAAGTAACCGTAGTCTAGTTGGTAGAGTGCTGCCTTATTAGACGTCAACCGCTCAACCTTTGGCTTAGACATCAAGAACATAACGATATAAGAAAAAAAGCCTTCAAGCAGCCTTCTGGAGTCATGTATCGGACTATTCGAAAGTAGTTTGAGACCAAAATATAGATTCTGAACAGCTTTGCAGTAAATCAGAGTAAAACAAAGTACAGGTTGTTGAAAAGCAGGGATGTATGGATTCCAGGTTAGATCCTACAACTATACATTGGCTCCGTTTTTACAAGCGAAAATTATGTCAGCGTGGAGATCAAGATTAGAGTTACTGTTGCCAATAAGTGCTATTAATAGGCAATTAAGTAAAGAGACCGAACAGAAAGCTTCATAAGCTCCTCATCGTCCACATCTAGTGCATTAACATCCAACAGCTAACACGAACATATCATTGGGATGGAACATAAAGTTCCGACAAGGCAGGTTCATGCCGGTACAGCAGACGAATTTGTGTGCAATAGAGAGACCAATTAGAGGAAGCCCTATCAACCATTGGTGTAACCAACTTAGGAAAGCGGATATGAAATAGAGGTGCATAGAAGGTAGTGCAAAATCTGATCGAAATCCAACAATCTTTGAGCAATGAATGAATGAAATGAAGAGAATGAATTATAGCGTTCTTGTCGATAATGCAGAGTTTATTGCAAGCGACTTAACTGTAATCTGTTCAGAATTATTCCTTCAAATATGATTTAAAACCTGTGTGATTTTCTTATATATTTTTGATTTTTTTTCCCACCTTTTACAAGCCAAAACAAAATATTAAGATTCGTGCGTTTCTAATTTGCTAAAACAACAACAACAACATCATCACTGTCGTCATCATAATTTTCATATGCATGTAACCCTTAACTCTTTCCCCTTCTCCTAGTGTTTTTTATTCCCGTCATTTGGCTTAACTGAGTCGCAAAGTACAATTGCATTTTCAAAATAACACATTGCATTATGGCCCAACTTCCTGTTAACTGTTGTATTATTTAACTGTACATTTTTTATTTAACAACTCTTTCGTTTTTTGCTCGTTACGATTTCTTTTCCTTCGCTTCGCTTTGTTTTTTTTTTTTTTTTTTTGATTTTAAAATTACTTTTAACGTAACAAAACGGAAATTTATAATAAAAAATCTTTATAGCCCTAAACAGGGGCTAGTGGTTGCGAGGGACTTGGGCCTAAATGGCGTCAGTTAAAAAGAAAAATAAAAGAAAAGGTTATACGTCCCTCCCTCTCACTGTAATTTAATAAGTTTTTCAGTTAATATTGCTTTAATTTTATTACTAACTTCTATAACAACAAAAAAAAAAAAAGAAGGGGAAGGAAAAGTGTCCCCTTTTCCCTCTAATCCGTACTGTGATTTCTTGATTTCATAATTTTTAAAGTGTTTTTAACGTGTAGCTTTATGGCTTTTAAACATATTTTGTTATAATCAAGTGCCAGATATTTCTGGCTTTAAGTTACAATTCGCGTGTTAGTTTAGCTTTAGCATTAGCATGGCTTATTAAGTTAAACTTTTGCTTAAGTAAACTATTGTCAGAATTAATAATATTTGCTTAAACAAGGGGGATGTAAAGCCCATTTAGTAGCATTGATTGATTGACTTTAATATTCAAAAACTTATACTGTTTAGAAATGCCTTCAAACATAAAGGGTTAACCATTTTACGATTTCAAATTAACACACACTTAAAGCTTTTATTTCGATGAGTCTTTTATTTCATTAATGCTGGGACCTTGCCTCACAGTAAATGGAGCTAAAATATTTGGGAATAATTCAGGATAGTAAATTAACATAGAGGGCTCTTATAGAGACAATTTCAGAGAAGGCTAGACATACCATACTGGCATGCAGAAGGCTTGCATGAAAAAGCAGGAGATGTAACCCAAGAACTGTATGGGTACCATGATGATTAGGCCAGTAAATGCCTGCGGGGCAATTGTCAGGTTAGATAGAACAACTTTAAAAACAGCTGAAATGAAGTTAGACAAGATACAGAGACTAGCGTGTATTAGCATAACTGGAGCAATAAGGACCCTCCCTATACCGGTGCTATAAACTCTGTTGAATTAAAGCCCGCGAACAGTAGTAGTGACCACCACAGCTTTGGAATATGTGGTCAGTTTGATGGGAGACAAGTTTAACATGAAATTCATTAAACAATTTCGAGCCCTAAGGTATCAATTGGTTGACAGCTACAGAACTAGTAGACTGAATGGTTTTGGGAAGTGCTTTGCAACAAGACTTAGTAACTAAAATGAATGAAGTACTCTGGAAGCTGTATGTTCTCTAATAGGAGGCACTATTTTGTGGTATACAGATAGATCAAGAACAGATTTTCGAACAAGAGCAGGAGTTTTTTGTCCCATAATTTTATTTATTTATTCATTTATTAATTACAAAATACAATTGTTGTAACTAATTAAAAGGAGGGAATACTAGCAACATTCGATTCCGAAAAATAAAATTAAATTATATAAGGCTTAGTATGTCCCAGAATTAAATGTTTGCAGTCCAAGGGGAAACTTGCAAATATCTTTTAAGAGAAAGCCTATGCCTACCTGGATACTGTCCAACAGACGAGCATTTGGTTCTTATGAGGAAATATAAGAAAGTAGAAGGCTGTTGGAGGAAGCTGCATCAGCAAAGCAGGCAAAGTTTATCTTCTGCTCGGCTGTTTGAGGAAGCTGCATCAGCGAAATAGCCAAAGTTTATCCTCCGCTCTGTCTGAGCTCATGGGAAAATTTTTTGTAATCAGCAGACGAGCGAGGAAGGCTTCCACATCGTCGAGCACTAGGCTCTAATGAGATTAAATTAAAGGACTATCTAGAGAAGCTGAATCGACTAAGTACGCAAAAGAAGCTTATTCTTTACTGGGTTCCAGTACATTTAGGAATACTCGATAATAAGCAAGCAGGCGAGCTTCAGAAAAAAGACGACATCACGCAACTGATGAGACCAAAAACCCTCCGTAGAGAGGGAAGCAAATGTTTGGAGATGTATGCTCTCCGAAATGAATGATAATGAGAGGCAAAAACTCTTCTCTAGCGAAGTGGGTATGAGGCAACTAGAATCTTTTTTGGGAAATTACAATACGAAGAGACTTGATCAGACTTCATACATCAGACTTTACAAGAATAACCAGAAGTTGATAAAGCGGTCTTTTGACAGAGCACTGTAGACTCAGTGTCCACTTATTCAGAATGAATTGAACCTCCCTGTAAAACGAGTAGACTACAACCAATTTCAGTGAGGTAAATGGAATACCTATGCCTTGGCCAACGATATCCCCTATGTCCTGGAACCCATACAAAAGTTTCCTTTAAAATGAAACGAAATTAATCTCGAAAAGGCATGAAATTCGTTTTTAAATCCTTAACAACCATTTAAGCATAACGAACCCTTTTTTTAAATATTTCTTGGGTCTTTTTTCTATTTTTTCTGTCTTTTATTTTACTTTTTTTTTTTTTTTGAGGCAAATTCATATCCTGACCTTAATACATTATTTCCTCAATTTACTGCATGTTTAAATTTTTAACAAGTTTCTTCTTCTTCCACTACTTTTAGTTTCCAGTTGCCTCTTTGCCGGCACAGGCATTTGAATTTTTTTGGGAAAAATTTTCATTCAGTTGTACAATCGTTCTCCTGTCTTCCTAAAGCCTAAATTTTATTTTCTAAAAACATTTTACCAGAGCCAGGCCAAAACAGAGCAAAACTGTTACCGTATGTAACCATAACAGGTTACACAGGATATTATTCAAGGCTAAAATGAATGAAGAAGAAGATTTGCTTGGTAGTAGTTGGGTTAACGTATCATTTGTTATTGCAATTGCATATTAGAGTTGTTGATGTTGTTGTTGCTGTTGTTTATTCATATTTAAAGAGCATGTTAAGTGCTGAATGATTTGCTTGTTACATGTAATAATGCTTCGAAATTATTCCCCCCAAAAAATAAGTAATAAACCGTAGAGGAGAGAAAAAGTGGATTTTTTCTTTGCCTTTCTAGGCAAATTTTCTATTAAGAGATTAGCAAATAAGCACAGAAAATAAAAATAAGAATAAAAATCAAAAATAAATGAATAAATAAATGAAATAAACAGTACAGGAGTAAACTAGAAAGCTAAAGGGTCCGCCATCTAACGTTTTTTTTTTTTTCAACTAGTGCTTATTTCGTGAATGGTAACACTTAGGTCATGTCTGATTTGACAGATAATTAGTTTTATCCTTCCGCTGAACGAATATGACTATCCAATGCGTTTTCGCTTGGCTAAGTGGGCCTGCGATCGACTTACAGAAGATGCCGATTTTGGCAAAAAAAAATTATCTTTTCAGATGAAGCTCATTTTAATCTTGCCGGGTATGTAAACAAGCAAAATTGTCGCATTTGGGGCACAGAAAACACGCACGCATACATTGAAAAGCCGACACACCCAAAACGAGTCACTGTTATGCCAGAGGCATAATTGGGCCATTTTTCTTCGAAAATGAGCAAGGAGTGGCCGTTACAGTCAATGGCGATCGTTATCGGGCCATGTTGAACGAATTTTTGTTCACAAAAATTGAAGAGGAGGATATTGGTAACATTTGGTTTCAACAGGACGGCGCTACGTGCCACACAGCCGAAAGTACACTCGATGTTTTGCGTCCTGTTTTTGAAGATCGCATTATCAGCCGCAGAGCTGATGTCGTTTGGCCACCTCGGAGCTGCGATTTGACACCGTTGGACTATTATTTGTGGGGTGCCGTCAAAGATAAGTGTTACGCCGACAAGCCAGAGACAATTCACGCTTTAAAGGACAACATTCGTGAAGCCATTGGTGAAATACAGCTGCACACAATCGATAATGTGCTTAAAAATTGGACCGATCGTGTAGGCTACTGCATGGCCAGCCGAGGCAGCCATTTGAATAAAATTATTTTCCATTATTAACCGGAAGGATTGTACTTTCAAATAGAAAAAGAAATTTGAGAAAATATTCAGTAGTTTTTTTTAAAGCATTTCCAAAAAAAAAAAAGTTATTTGGCGGACCCTTTAGTTAGGTTTACAAAAGTATGTATATATTTTGGCTTGGAAAGAAATTTCAAATGCATATGGAAAACTTTTCAGTTTATTTTTGTAAATTTTATATGTTTTAGGTAAGGATTAGAGAGCAAAAGACAGGCGGACATTCTCGAGAAACTGTAGATCAAGTTATACAAAGATCAACCTGAAGGCAAAATCTATTGAGACGGAGCTATATAAATTAGGAGGTTCAGTAGCAGAGTCCTTTCAGTGTAAACAATTTATCCGAACTGTGTTGTTTTTTTTATGGAAACAACACCATTTTCCGGGTGTACTAATACCTGACCTGTACTAATACAGACAATAGCTTATGGCAGTAAAGGAATAGAGAAATAGTGGGTATGGATATTAGAATTGTGTCTGTTCAGTTTCCTAAACTTGAGCGATTAAGGGACCTGAAATTTCCATCATTTGTTTTAAGTTCAATTTGACCAATTAGACTACAATACTTTAGACAGCAGAATATTAGCCTCTTGATACCATCAAAACCCACTGCCATATGGAGAACATTGGAAGGGAAAGGAAGCGAATCAACAACGCTTTGTACAAAGCTGCAATACTTTAAATTTTTTATGAAAATTCATAATAAGCTAAATTCGACAGCAGCATTTTACCCTCTTGACACCATCAAAACCAACTGCCATAAGGATAACATTGGGAGGGTTGGGGATCCAATCATCAATGCTTTGTTCGAAGGTTCATAATCTTTAGTTTTTTACGAAAATTCTATTCGACCATAATGATTGGTATGAGAAGCTAGGTCGAAATCCTGACTGAGGGGATGTAATGACCTATTATGTATGTATAATGATTGGCACAAACATAACAGAAAGTATTTGTTTTTTAATCGCATTATCCGAATGCGGCACTCCCTTCCTGAAACTCTCTACCTGCAACTTTCTACCGCTTTCTTCCTATTACTTACACTATAAACAGATACAAATCTTACATTGATACCTACTACCTCCACTCACAACCTATTTTTCTACTTTTGTCACAAGGCTCTGCATGAATAGGGGTCATCCCCTAAGTGTTGAAAGCAAACAAAATTTAGAAAGAATTTGTTATTTAGTTTCATTATCTGTATGGGAAATTCTCTTGCTGAAACTCTCTTATTGCAACTTTATACCTCTCTCTTTCTGTTACACTATAACAGATTCAAATCTAATATCTCTATACACTAACTCCTCCCACAACCTATTTTCCTACTTGTGACAAAATGCTTTGCATGGATAGGGGTCATCCCCTAGCTATTGATTGTAAACAAAAAGTAAAAGAGCGGCATCTAATTCAAACTTTTCATAGCAATATTGAGGTAAAATAAGCATGACTTCAGCATGAATAGGGATCATCCACGAAGTGTTGACCGGAAGAAAAAAATATGGCGGCGTCTACTTCAACCATTTCAGTGCTGGGGTAAAATAACCACGACCTCAACTGCACACCATTATGCTGCTGAATGTTGACCTTTGGGTCCTTTGTTTGCAAACACTTCTAATAGCGTAAGAAAAGACACAGAGACTATCAAGTTATTGGGGCTAGTCAGGAAAAAAATCCTTCCATTAAAACTGTCTTTATTTTATGCAGGAAGCAGGGCTAGCAATAGCCGATTACTTTATTAAATAATTTGCTCGTGATTGTTTTAGAAACAAATCAATATACCGTTATAAAATGTCTAACATGTTGAATTTTACTCCCTTTTACCCCTCCTGCCAGAGAACATAAACCTACGTACTTATGCTTTCTTAAATCCATTGATTTAAACTCACTTAGACACACAACAGCACAATGTTTTTAAATTATTTAGCAAAGCAAGAGCAAGAGCATGAGAGAGCAATTGTATTATCATTCAAGCAACACTAGAAAAATATATGATTCACTTGAGTGTATGTGTGTGTGTCTGTATTGGTGCGTGATGTTTCCTTGCATAGAGTTTTTCTTTGAAATGCAGCTGTTGCTTCTCTACATTCGACATTCTATACCAAATACAATGACGTTGGGCACATTCAATACAAAACTTATAAACTTCGAAAGAATAAAAAAAAGAATAGAAACAAAAACAAGAAGAGTCGATAAAAAGAACAGTTATTTGATTGAATATTCTTTAACATTCGCCGCCTGTGACTGTAACTGTAACTGTTTCTGTGCCTTCGCCAAATTGTATGTGTATGTGCATTTGCGTACACACACAGTACGATATCCTGTTGCATTATTTGGCCGCCCTGTGCAATTTTTCTTGTTGATCTCATTTGGTTCGGTTAAAAACAATTTTTTAACATTGAATGCACGTACGTACACCGGGTTGCTGTTGGGGAAGATGTAAACTTTGTTTCTTGTTTTTTATTTTTTTATTTTATTTTAACGAAGAAATGACTACACACAACAACTACAACAAAAATAAAGATAGCAAAAGATAGAAACAAAAGAGTTCCATGTGGCCCTATGTGTGTGTGCTTTACAAGACTTTAAATGACTTTAAAAAATGCACACACACAGACAATGTCTTTACAAGAGGCATAACAATTTGTTTAGAAATCTTTATACCCTTTAATGTGCTGTATAAGTATGCCTTCTACCCCTATGAAGGGCATAAGGCCGTATTAAAATTCTTAAATATTAACGTATTATCTCCTTCAAGCCTATTGCTTTAACAAATTTCAGAATGCTCCTCAATTTCAACGATGAAAATTGCCTGCCTAGCTGCGTATCAAGCTGACAGACAGTCCATCATTTTATTATCCCCATGGCCCGAATGTACAGAAAAACAATGCATTGTAATAGTGCCAAGCGTTCATAACGTATTATGAACGCAATGGTACTTGCATATAATTTTTTGAGGTGAACAATTTCAATTGAAGAGCTTTAACAGCCCCTTGACTATCTAAACGTACATAGCTGCAGGCACCACTCATTCTTTGTGGAAATGCGTGAATTTCTGTTGGAAAAATTGTTGGAGAAACCCTCATTGGAATCGATTTTTAATTCAATCCAGGTTCCTACTGATCCCCAACTATATTCTACCATTTTCCACAATGGATCCATCTGTATATCATGCTTGAGAGTTTATATGGTTGGCTATCTAGGCTTCATGATCCTATACTAAAAAAACTATTCTTGGTAGCGACAATTAGAATGAAAGAAAGAAAGTTCACCATGATCCTCAAACTGGTTTCACTTTTTAGTCCAGAACACTAGCAATCATTCCCTTTTCAATCAGATTTCAAATTAATAGAAAATTGAAGTGCAGTCCTGTTAAGCTACAGTATTTTGAGATTGACGCTCCTCTTGGTTGATTAAAAGCTTGCCATCCCTACAGGAAAATAATGGAGTATTAAGCTAATGTCGTGCTACTAATACGTCATTACATGGTCAGTCTGTTAAGCTACAGCATTAGAGTTTGACGATCATCTCGGTTGATGGAAAGATTCCCATCCCTACAGGAAAATAATGGAGTATCAAGCTAATGCCGTACAGCATTACGTAGTCGATCTGGACTGACTATTCTCCTTCTTGTTTCAACATGTTTATTTCCATGAGTATCCTGTTGTTGTTGCTGTTGTTATTGTTGAGTATTGCACTCATATTGAGTGCATTTATTATTCCATTTTAAAATACAATTTTGTTGTTGCTGCTGTTGTTATTGTTGTTTTGCCGTACTACCGTTGTATTTGTTTTCAATTGCTTTAGTCGTTGCTCATTTTGTTGTTGTTGATTTCTTTTATTTTGTAGATTTTCTTTGAAAATGTTTGGATTTTATGGGCAACTCGTAGTTTTTATTTGAAAAGAATTTTTTTTCTTTTGTTTTGTTTTTAAAAGTTTATTGAAATTAAATTTTTGTTTAAAATTTTTGCAGCAGCTTGCGGTGATCAATACTCCATTAAAAAAAAGAGAAACAAGTTTTAAAAAAATTTAAGTTTTCATTTAAAATCAGTCGAATAAAATATGTATTATGCTTGAGCGTCTTAACGCAGAAATAAGGCATTCAAAAAGGAATTTACAATTCGATTGTATTGCTTAGTCACATGGATCAACTTGTAATATGTAGCGTATGAGCGATATTCATTAACAATATCAGTCATACTCTTGCTATAAACACAATAGACGTAACACTGCAAGCACAGTAATCTCTGAGATAGAATACATGGATGTAATATGCAAATGATTATTTGAAAGGCAACACGCTACTAACTGACGATGCTGTCGTTAACGCAACTCTTTCCAAAGAGGCGGTTAGTGGGACAACAAGATATGCAGAGGGTTGGCTTTTGCTATGGAAGCTCAAACTCGATACTCCACTAAAATTCATTGAGAAAGATGTTGCCTGATTATTGCTTATGCAGATGGCGTAGCAGTAGCTTTAACAGGCAAAGTAACAAATTTAATTTCGGATATTCTGAATGCAATCTCTTCGGAACGATTGAATTTTAAATTATTTCTTATACTACCCGATGACTGTAGTACTACTCAGAGTGATTCGAGATATAAGGACATTTGCTTCGAATATTAGATAAACAGGTCACTGTAGGTCCAGTAGGAGGTGTGATAGCTTTTTAGACGTGAGGCTACAGTGGAAACTCCAGGTCAGACATCTCGAACGAAACGAAATATGAAAAGAAAAAGATTTCTTTCGGCGCTTTCTTCACAGAAGTCTTCTGTCATGAAAAGGTTCTCAAAAATCTACTACTTTGAACTGTAGGTCCTGCCACAAACATTATAAATGGTGTGAGAAAATAGGTCGGAATTTGAACAGAAGGGTATATAAGAAGGTAACACGATAGTGGGTATTAATCAGGGAATTATTACTGTTTAGGCCTGATCAGCCTGAACTGTTTCAGGACAATAGGTTTGAAGCAGACCTTGTAGGGTAGGATATCACTAAAGTTGAAGGGGAGCCCAATATATCATATGGTTGTAGTACTACCTCCTTAGGACGATAATCGGAACCTATAAGGAGACAAATAAAGTCGTCAACTTGCAATTTTCCCCAGCCAATTGGTGCAGATTTTTTAAAGGAGCGAATTCTACAGTGTTAGATTCGCTTATTTTTTAACAAAAATTATCGTTTGTTTTGCAATTACACTGTCCTACTGTTTTTTAAGGACGAAATTTTTTTTCTTTTGAGAAAATTTCTTTTGAAAGCCTTATTCAATTAAGCCAACCTGGCTGTCTAACAAAAACAATGGATTTTTTGCGGTTCATAAATAATTTTTCTACAAAGCAAAAACAATAACAACAAATGAAAATTATTTTATTGTTTAAATATAAAGAAAGAAAGGCTTTTTCAATAAACAATAGTGAGTGAATAAAAGTTTTATTGTCCCAAACATCTTAAAACATTCACTTGTTTTCTTTTCTTTTCATTTTTTTTTTTTTCTTGGAAATAAATTTTTCTGAAAGAAGGTTTTTCTCTTCTTTTGTACATTCATTTTCAGTTCCTTTCTGGCCGGAATAAGTGGGTATATTTCCATCAATTCATGTGCCAACAAACAAATAAAAAATAAATTTTCTTTTTTATAAGAAACGATTTAGTTTTCCTAGAATTTTCTTTTTTTTTTTTTTTCTTTTTTTGCTCGGCACTTTATCAAATGGTTTCGACGTTTTTTGTTTGTTGTTGTTTGTGTTGTTGTAAAGTTTAAACGTGCGTTTATAATGGATTTTTATCCTGGTTTTATTATCTTCTTTTGAGGCATTTTTTTCCATTGCATTGTTTGAAGGCTGCATTATCTATTTGCCTCTTGTATTCTTTTCTTCTCCTTCCTTCTTTTTATTCATTTTTTTTTTTTTTATTTCTTTTAACCTCATATTTTATTATCTGTATTCAATAGTTTTTTTTTTTCTCTTTCTATTTACGTTCCCTTCAAGCCAAGTGTCTTAATGGTATGCGTAGGCCATGTTTTGCATAACAAAAGCCTGAGATATTTCAGATTTTTTTTTTCAGTTTTTGTGAAGCCACATTCCATTTTTCTTCTTCAAACAAATAAAAAATAATTTTTCTTTTAATATTTTAATATTTAACGCCTCCAATTCTATCTAAGATGTCTAATGGTAATCATTATGGACATTATGTGGACATCAAATGTTTTAAATTTAAATTTGCGCTAATGATGACCATTTATCCCTCATCACTATATTGATTGTGATAAATGAAAAAGGAATCTGCTTCTTCCTATTAATCTTGATTTCCCGAGGAGCACAAAGCCTCAAGCATCCTTTTATACCGAACACTATTGCAACCTATTTGGTCGACGACATTCCAAGAGTATTTTACTGCTTTGGCTTAGGGATTTGGCTTAGGAATTACATGCTGGAATTCATCAGAAGGCATTGAAACCTTACAAATCTAGTGTTGGAATAACCCGGCAAACGAAAATTTGAGACTCTGTTATATTGAAGCCTGATGCAGAACTGGTGGAGGCTATGGTTTGGGTAGTGGGATATAAAACCAACACGTAATTCATCAGAAAGCATTGCAACCAAGGAACTCGAGTAGTTGTTTAATTATTTAATTATTGTTTAATTCAACTTTGACAAGAAATAGAAAGCACGGGCTGCAGCAATGCTATCTGACTCTGAAGCCGCTCTGAAGCCGTTTGAGCAAGCTCAGGCAGCAAATAGGGGATCAATAGTCAATTGAGAACCCACGGCAATGAGCAGGCAGATGACCTTGCGAAGAAGGCACAAGATTATTTCTGTTAAGGGAGAAGAATTGTTTGGAAGTTTGCAGTTGGCGAGATTGAGAGTGGAGGAGAATCTTCTCAAGACAAATGCGCAGTACAAAGGACGAGTCAGACCGATATTCAAGCAGCGTGCTCTTATAGGATTAAATCTACAATAATATAAGACTTTCTTAGGAAACTGAATCAGTTAATCAACGGATATAAGGTCACCCTCTGCTAAGTTCAAGGTCATGTGTGAATTCACGGGAATAAGCAAGTAGATGGGCTGAAAAGGAGTGAAACTCAAATGCCACTGTTGGAGTCACAACTATCTATGGAGTGGGAAGGGATATTTGAAAGAGCATACTCAACAAAAAGGAAGACAGATATAGAGAGAGGCTAGGTCTCTTCTCTAATAAATGGGATTTGAGGCTATATATACTTTTCTTGGGTAACTACAATAGGAAAAGATTTTTATCATGCAACAAATTATCCGAAAGCAAATGGAGATTAGTAACCAGTCGTTTGATGGGACACTGAAAAATCCAAGTACATTTGGTTAGAATGGGGATCGATGGAACACGTTCCTAATTCCTGCGGAGCATTAATGCATCCCAGGCGGAAACATGTGAGCGCATATGAAATGCTAGGCTGGGACTTACATATACCGAACAGCATCCTGAAGTTTGTTAGGGCACTATGGCCCTATGCTTGGAGAAGGCATTATAGGGATACCCTATAAATCTTGAGGGGTGTGCAACACACCGTATGAC
Source organism: Sarcophaga caerulescens (assembly GCA_927399465.1). Classification (NCBI taxonomy): domain Eukaryota; kingdom Metazoa; phylum Arthropoda; class Insecta; order Diptera; family Sarcophagidae; genus Sarcophaga; species Sarcophaga caerulescens. The sequence continues at coordinate 9,379,595 of OV656867.1, read as the reverse complement.
CGCAATATTATGACACCTTTACACGACAACAATAATAAAAGTAGATACTGAGCCATTGAGGATCAGCGGGAAGAGGCGCAGATAATGGCAATAATGATGCAGCCGGATCTATGCACCCGATTTAACGAGCTGAATTTCGTTGTACTGCCTGGGAATTACCTCTGTACCAGGCATCGGTAGGTGAACCAGGATCAAATATATTGGGCCCTAGATCTCATTTTCTCCTCAAAATATTAACCGCAATGGGAACCCTTTTTCGCCTAGTATATGGAAATTTAAAAATCTTTATTTGGAAAATCTTAGGTGCAGAAGGATCTAACTAATGCAATATATTGGGCCCTAGACCTCATTTTCTCCTCAAAATATTAAACGCAATGGGGACCTATTTTTCGCCCAGTATATGGAAACTTTACAAATCTTTAATTAGAAACTGTTCAAGGCTGGAACCTTCTAATAATATATAGAATACTCTGGTATGTAATATACATCCACTTAGAAAATGTAATACAATGGCTACCTTCGGAATCTATTGCTCTAGTTGCAACTGTTGCCGTTTAAAAGATATTCCAATTTTCCCTCAATAAGTCCCAATTAATATAACTCATACGTTGTTTATATTCTTTATTATAAATCGCGTTATTTTTAAATCCCTTTATTAAAATTAGATCAAAAATTAAAATAATTATAATTATTTAAACTTTTAAATGTCATCCATTATTAACTTCTTTTAATTTCTCTGTGTAATACAGGGTTTTTTCTGTTTTTTTCCTTCATTTCATTTCATCTGTTAATTCCCTATAAATCCCTGTTAAAAACCTCAACAAAGCAGCACTAAGAGCTTGCGAAAAAAAAAGTAGATTTGTAAAGAGAAAAAAATAAATAGAGAGAGACAGTAGGAGACGGAACAGGAGCAGAAGCAGATAATAATAATAAAAAAAATTAAGAGTAAATGAGACACATGCTGTGTGCTGCTGCTTATTTGCTAAAGCATTAGTCTAATTATTGTTATTAATTTATTGTTGTAATTGCTGTGTAACAACAGAGCACTGGGTAATACTGCAATTGCAAAAAGGGACACTCTGTATAGAACAGTTGATACTGACTATACTACTACACATACAACTAAATCCTACAGCAACTACAATATAATTGAGGTTGGCATTTAAAATCTGTGTGTGTCTGTCTGTCTCTCTAATTTTAAACCATAATCTCTAAATGGTTTTTACTTTTGTTGTTGGGTTGGTTGTTGGTCGTGTAACCAACACGACAATTGTTGTTGTAGCGACATACACGAACAATATAATCCCCTTAAAGCGTAAAAAGGACAAAAAATAATAAAAAAAAAAACTCTGGTTGCTGCTGCTGAAGTAGTTATTTCGCTCTGTTTTTTTTTTCTCTGCCATTTGTTTATGTTTGTATATGCATGTGTAAGGAAATTACATTGTAATTTTCATATGTTGCTGTCGCTTTGTCGCTTTATAAGTATGTGTCATATTTAGTTAAAATAAATGTTCCTTCTTTGTATGTATTTTTCTCTTCTTTTTCATTTTGGTAGGCTTTAATGCCTTTTTAATAGGCTGTAGTTGTTTTTTCTTCCTTTTTTTGCGGCTATAAAAGCCGCTAAAACAAATGAAGCGTTATCGTCCTTTATGATGCAGAACTTAAAAGGATAACATGAAAGAAATATTTTGCATTTGAATGCTACTTTGCATTTAAAAGTTAAATTTAGTTTAACGAATGACTAGAATACCAAAAATAGGCCTCAAAGAAAGCACACAAACAATAGGTTTTTTTTTTTTTTTTTTTTTTTTTTTGGAAAAAATAAATGATTTTAGACTTTAATGTCGTTTAACCACAGTGCCGTACAGATTCCTTAACTGTCCCCAGGACACCACCAGTAGAGTCTGTGAATTGCGTTGCAGCAAAACTTAGTAGCAAAAATGAATAGGGTAATCTGAAGCCTGCATACTCTATTAAAAGAGGGACTATTTTGTGGTGTACGGATGGGATAAGAACGGATCTTGAAACAGAAACAGCAGCTTGTAGTTTCAGAATGAAATATTCCGAGTCCACAGGGAAACATGCAGGTATCTCTCAAGCAGAAGTTTCTGCCATCGAAAGATATGCTCAATGCAACTTGCATAGAAGGTACAAAAGACAGAATAGAACAATACGATCTGACAATCAGGCCGCCATTGGAGCACTTGGTTCTTATGACGCGGACTCGGAGTATGGGACTGTCTAATCAGTTAAGGAAGTAAAATAAGGTTGCCCTCTACAGGGTTCTTACAGAGTATGTAGGAATTCTCGGCAAGGAGCATAAAGACGAGCTTGCAAGGAGGGGAGCTTCAATGCCGCTGAGAGGACCAGAACCCTTTTGTACCGTGAAAAAGAAACTCCTCATATCAAAACATTTGATGGGAATTTACAATAAGAGGAGCTATGAGTATGCATCAGACCAAGCAGGAATAATAACTGATCTTTTGACAGTGCACTGTAGTCTCAGGGTACATTTATTCCGAATACAACTTGTCTCGAATCCGACATGGAAATTTTGTGACGATTAGAATATATCATCAGAACACATTCTAGAGCTTGTGGAGCATTAATATACCCCAGGCGGAAACATGATGGTGCATATGTATGTCTTAGGCAGGAAATTACCAGGGCAATAGGCTTGAAGGGATACCTCTTACAGTTTAAGTGAAGTACAATAGACTATATGTACCAAGACAGTACTAAGGCACATCTTCCCGACGATAATAAGAAATTGCATTTAGTAAACAGATAAGAGCCGCGCTAATAGCACTTCTATGGTTCTCTTTGCTATCAGCACCAGACCTAGGACTTCTCACAGTAACCATGTGGAGTGTACTGATTCCCACTAGACTATGGCGATCACCCATTACTTCATGTGTCAGGGGAAAATCCTGTGCGGAATACATAAGAAATTTCATTTTAGACACGTACAGCTCCTTATAATTCGCTTAAATCATTTGTTTCTGTTTAATTTCTCTATTTTCTTATGCCTGGCTCAGTTTCGTTTCGTTTCATTTGTTTTTTTTTTTTTTTTTTTTTTTTGAGTTTTGCCGACGCTTTAGTTTTGGCATGAAAGTTAGCATGTCTTTTCATGCATGTTTATTAACATTGTTTACAAGTTAATATAAACAAACAATCATCTGAACACACACATATACGCGGACCTTTATAAGAAAAAGAAAGCAGACAAAAAGAGAACCAAAAAAACCCAAAACAAAATCATGCCTTTCAACACCAAAATAATAAAAAGAAATTGAAATTAAAAAAAAAAAAAAATGAGAAAGAAAGAATGGAAAAAAGCTGCGAAAATTGTTGCTTATTTGATATATTTTTTCTGTTTCAAAAAGAAAAAAAATATTTCCTTCTCTTTCTGTTTCACAAAAAAAAATACACACGCAAATGCCTTTTGGATATATGCCAGTAGCCTTTTATACCGAAAAACTAACACATACACAACAATAATAATAAGACAACTGATAATGCATAAGAAAACTTTAAGCATCAGGCTTGTGATACCAAGAGAGATAGAAAGAGCGGGAGAGGAGAGCATAAAAAGATATCCTCCATGCATCGTATCGTATAAACAAAAATTGTTCTACTTTGCTGTCACATTCATTTCCTTTTGCATGTTGTTTGTTGTTGCTGTTGTCGATTCTTTTTGTGTTGTTTTTTTTTTATTCATCGTCTTACATTATCAATAACATCAACAACATCAACCAGCAAACATTGTTGTCTACAACATTTAAATGCAGTGTTAAAACAAGTATTGCTTGTTGTTATTGTCTTGTTTCTTATCTCATTTGGCAAGCCACATATCATGTGTTTGCATGGGCCACACAATTGCATGCCGCCTGTGGTTATTTATGAAATTTTCTTATTCTCTTGTTTTTTTTTCTCTCTCTCTCTCCTTCTTTCTTTTAGGTTATATTGTTATTGTTGCTTTCGTTTTATGTTATTATGGCTGTTTAAGGCTACAATTACACGAACACATTGCACTCTCATGCCCTGCTAGGAGCTTTAATGATAAGTAAAGAAACAAAAAAGGAGTGTAAAACAGCCAAAGGAATATTGTGAGAGTGGAAGAGTGTAAAGCAGAGTATGTGTAACTGTATGAAAGTAAGAAAGTAAGTAAAAATTTTGTGTTTATTTTTAACAATATTTTGTGTGTGTCTTATTTGGCAAAATTTTTGCCATTTTATGGTTCCCTCTCACTCTCTGTTTTATTTCTTTGATTTTTTTCTTCAGCACACGAGTGATTCTATGAGTGTTTGTACACTGCCAAGTGTGATTATCGTTTTAATAAAGCAAACTTTGTTTTCAATTATTGTTTTTAAATGAGCCTCATTAAAAAAGAGAAGTGAATTGTTAATAAAAAAATAAATTTAAACAAGATTTGTATCACAGCTGGAGCAATTAAAGAAAGCAACACTGTGTTTAAGACAATAAGAAATGTAACAAGAAGGTGAGAAGCAATCATTAGTATTTCTAATAGTACCGTTATTAGTTCTTGTAAGATCAAAAGTGGTTTGATTTTTAGTTTTATGCCGTAAATGTTGTGTGTGAGTGAGTAAAGTGAGTGAAGTTTGATTTGTAGATTTATTCCGGGAGTATACAGTGCACTCGCGGTAACGTGAACACCGTCTAACGTGAACACCGCCTTACGTGAACAAGATTTTTTTTACGTTGATTACTCTGTAACGTGAACAAACACAGAAAGCTCTATAACGTGAACAATTTTTTTCACTGTATATATTTTCTAAGCATGTAAACAACATCGAAATACATCAGAGATCAGCAATGAATCGTATTTTCGCTACTTATAGGTACTTATGAAATTTTGAGTATGAGTGAGTCAAGAGTATTAAAATTCATTGATTTATAAGTATAGGTTGCAATGAGTATGAGTACAACGTTGACATCAAACTCACAACATTCGATTCATTGTTTGATTCATATGCCTACTCATTCAGATTCATAAATTTAGAAAAATACTTATAATACTTACGAATGATTCCAGTCACTCGAATCATTCATCAAAATTTACAGTAGCAGTCATTGTTGCATTTACAAAAGAAGAGAAAAGAAAAGACAAAGACAGCAGGCAAAGCACACACACAACCTTCTAGCGAGTATTGTGGTGTTCGTACTCGAATCATACTTATTTTGTGCTTCGTGTATATGTTGAATCATGGAGAGTCGAAATCAACAACATCGTGCGTATTGTTAAGTATGAGTACGATGAGTACTTCAAACTTTGGATATGAGTAGTATGAGTATGATATTAAAATAAGTATGAATGCGTATAAGTATCAGAAATTATGAGTATGATTCGATTATACTCATCGTTTTGAATACTCATTGCTGATCTCTGATGATAATCACACCAATTGTTACCTATGTGCCACTGTTTTGGGAAGGCAAAACAAATTTTAAAACAGCTCAGATGGAATTGAATGGGATACAAAAACAGTAATGATAAATTACGACCGCTTATGACATAGGGGACCAGAGCCATGGCAATGGCCCAATGACTCTTATAAAATATAATGCCTACCAAACATCTACATTGTCCATATGCAATGGCTTTCTCACTACCAATTCGAAGTATTCTGAGCCCCATATATGATAATTTTGCTAGTTGACATAATCAGTCAAGAAGAAATAAGCTTTTCAGGGCAGCTGCAACTCCACTCCACTTGATATAAAACCTTCCAACTGCTGCCTACTAAGGATTCTCAGAACATTTTGAAGAAATATTTGATTCAGTAAGCAATTTTGGCTTAAAACTGATTGGCGATCAATTCATATTAGAATACCTTATCACATATGAAGTCAGATTGTTCACATGCTGCATAGATCACAGGGTTATACTACCAGAACGTTTAATGACTAGAATTTAAAGGACAACACATAACATAATTGTCCGTAAATTGATGGCATGAACTTTATACGGTAGACAATTGAAGTAGTTTAAACGGGAGTAAAAAAAACCACATAAAGAAAGTTCACAGGACATGGTATTACCGTCTTTCTCGAATGGCCAATGTTTCATAATGGTGCCATGAATTTTAACATTTTTCCAGCATATGACCATGATACCCAGACTATTTTTTATTTGTTTCCATCCCCCTTAAATGAAAATCATTATTTTCTTAACTTAAAAACAATAAAAAGTAGCACAATTCCCAAGACTACTAAAAACAAATGCAATAAAATATGCTCTCTACACTAACAAAGAACAAATAATGCTACAACTACAGTAAGAAAAATAGGGAGAGAGCGTGGGAGTGTAGAAGTGTAAGTAAAAAGAAGTAAAACTCTCTACACAGATTTAAATAAGAATCTTGTAAATATTTAATTAATTTTCGCTTATGACGACTATAAGAGGCTTTCTTTGGCTACACAGTATAATTTCACAAAAAAAACAACACAAATGCAAGGCAATGGCAAGACAATGATGGCAAGAAAATATACTTTTGAATACAAGAGAGAGCAGCCTGTGCTAGAAGCCACTGACACACTTAAACAAATATAAAGTAGTTATGCGAACTCAAATGAAGAATAACAAGCATTTGAAAGCAATACAACAAAGCCAAGCCACAATTATAAATAAAACATTTACTACAGCTTTGTGTGCGCTCTCTTGCGCTCTTCTGAGCTCTCCCTCTCTCGTTTTCTATACTTGGCATAGCTTTGTTATATTGGAATACAAGAATTTAAATTCAAATTCTAAAAGTCTTATTTACTTAAAGCCAGCAGAAGAAGAGACAGAGAGAGCAATGAGAGCAATAAGAAATAAATAAACAAAGCCGAACCTTATTTGACTTTTAAAACTTTTAAAGAATACGAGTGCCGACCGTCATCATAATAACGGACAAAACCTATACACTTACATACACTGTGTGTGTGTAGACTTTAAGCAGTTTTTTTGAAATTGTTATGCAAACAACAAAAACAATATCAAAAATCATAATATTTTATAAACATTTATGCATAAAACTAACGGGCCTACAAAAAACCTGTTAAAAAGCAGTGAACAAACCGAATACAAAAGCAAGAAAATTATGGAAATTTCTGTTGTATTCAGTAAGACAAAGAAAAAATTGCTTGAAAGCAGCATGTCTTTGTTGATTTTGCTTTAAACAATTTAAATTTAGAAAATTCATTAAATTTTTAAAGTTTTAAACTAAAGTTCTGCAACAAAAACGTACTCTCAAGGTCAAAAAACTTTTTTTTTTTCGTTTAAAATTTTTTGGACATCGTCTGGACCATGTAATCCTTGAGGATATTTTTATTTCTACTCCTTTTTGTTTTTGTTGCTTATTTTCAACAGACATTTTTCATAAATTTAAATAGAAAGAGTACATAAAAGCTTTTTTGTATACACACACATACACATACACTTACTTATACGTACACACTGTGTGTTGTAAGTAGAAAACATTTTCAAATTTTTTTTCGGACTTTTTAAGCCAGTAAGTAAACGAACGCCAAATGTGTTGAGAAAAGTTTAAGTTTGAAAGTAAATAGTACATAACAAAAGTAAATATATCAACAAACAAAAACAAAAAACAACCACAACAACAACAAAAGGGCAGGCAATAAAGAAAATTTAAACAAGACTGGAGAAAGTTTTTTGAAAAATTTTTAAATAAAGGAACACAGAAATTTAAGAACGATTTTTCAAAATAAAAAACGAGAGGCGAATGAAGTTCGAAAATAAAGTCTAAATGCCGTTTTCAACCAATAATGAAATGCGAATAGCGTTGTTCTCTTACGGAAATATCCTGATGAAATCTTTTCTCAAGTTTATGACTAGTAAACAACACAGTAAAGTAGACTAGTCGGGTAAAAGTAATTGGCCACATGCGTCTTATTTAATCGATCATTACAACCCTTTAGTCAGAATTTCAACCCTGCCTCTAGGTGGTGAGTGAGGTGTGTGTATTAATTTTACCTAAAGTTTAAATTCGACTCCGAACGACAGAGTTTGAGAAACATTTCGTGACAGTTTTATTTTATGGTAACGCTAAAACTTATAGCCTTAAAACCTGTTATGGAAATCGTTCTTAATTTTACAGATTTTATTGCATACTTTTAGATGTTTAGCCTGTAATAAAATTATTTAAAAGCTTTCCAAACAATGCATATGTGTTTATAATTCATTTTTAATTTTAGGTTTTTTGTTTTTTTTTTTATTCAAAATAGTTTTTAAAAACAATAAAAATAAATTCAAAAAATCAAATACAAGACAAAAAAAAAACTGTCAGTTTCACTTTAATTTCAATTATTAACTGTAACAAACAAAGGCAACAACTACTAATTCTAATAGCAACAACAACAAAAAAATCTAAAATCCTATTGAAAAAAAATCAAAGAAAAAAGAATCCAAATAAAATGCATAAACGGCTGCTGCATGTTGCAGGGCAAGATAAAGGCAATAATTTAGTAACGATGGCGCTGCTGTGATACAATTGCCTCAAACCCTGCCATAGCATGGCTGCCATGCATGCCATTTGCTAACATTAGTGCAACACACATATTTAAACTTATCATTATAACAGAGAGAGAGAGAGAAAGAAAGGGAGAGAAAAAACAAAGAGCGTGGAAAAAATACATGAAATGAACAACAAACATTATTAAATACGCACACACACACAACACATGGAAAATATGGTGTAAATTGTTTTAAATTTCCCACATACTTTTACTTACAGGCATACACAGTATAAACACCCTAACAGCAACAACAATAATAACAAACAAACAAATAATAACAGCAAATGTAGCAACAACTTACAACAATACTAAATACAATAACAGCAATGCCTATACAATATATCGGGTCCGACATCTAACGTTTTTTTTTTTCAACTAGTGCTTATTTCGTGAATGGTAACACTTAGCTGATTTGACAGATAATTAGTTTTATCTCGGCGGGTATGTAAACAAGCAAAATTGTCGCATTTGGGGCACAGAAAACCCGCACGCATACATTGAAAAGTCGACGCACCCAAAACGAGTCACTGTTTGGCGCGGATTTTGGTCCAGAGGCATAATTGGGACATTTTTCTTCGAAAATGAGCAAGGAGTGGCCGTTACAGTCAATGGCGATCGTTATCGGGGCCATGTTGAACGAATTTTTGTTCACAAAAATTGAAGAGGAGGATATTGGCAACATTTGGTTTCAACAGGACGGCGCTATGTGCCACACAGCCGAAGCTACACTCGATGTTTTGCGCCCTGTTTTTGAAGATCGCATTATCAGCCGCAGAGTTGATGTCGTTTGGCCACCTCGGAGCTGCGATTTGACACCGTTGGACTATTATTTGTGGGGTGCCGTCAAAGATAAGTGTTACGCCGACAAGCCAGAGACAATTGACGCTTTAAAGGACAATATTCGTGAAGCCGTTGGTGAAATACAGCTGCATACAATCGATAATGTGCTTAAAAATTGGACCGATCGTGTAGGCTAATGCATAGCCAGCCGAGGCAGCCATTTGAATGAAATTATTTTCCATTATTAACCGGAAGGATTGTACTTTCAAATAAAAAAAGAAATTTGAGAAAATATTCAGTAGTTTTTTTTTAAAACATTTTCAAAAAAAAAAAAGTTATTTGGCGGACCCTTTAATAATAATAACAGCAACAACAACAACATGTTGAAATATATATGATGAGAGAGAGAAAGAGAGAGAGTGAGACTTATTTGTTATTATCACTTCCACATACAAAGACTAGGCTTTTATCATGCACACAAGCACACAGTTACTCTCATACACAAGTAAATACTTTTAGAATTTTGTTTTTGTTTCTCTATAGTTTAACAGTGGGTAATAAAAGTCAAGTATACACATATTGTCATACCGCAGTCTTTGAATCACGTTTACTGTGGAACTGTTGGGATTTCCTGATGAAGCATTTAAACTCTCACAATTCGTTCTGACTGATATAGAAGTTATTTGCCTGGTAGAAGACCTCACATAATGGAGGACATTTCTCTTCCTTGTCTCCTGCAGGAATCATTAGATTTATGGCCAAGACCAAAGATTTTAGCACGCCTAGTAATGACTCCGACAACTACGATCCTTTAAATTTGACCGGGAAAGCACACTTTCCACCGCACCTGACATGAAAAATATTCGAGATGGATTGTCAGATTTCTTTATGGTTTCTGGTTTCGCGAATGGCGGCGTCTGACATGATATGTGGCATTACAACCCTTCAGTTAGGATTAGAACGTAACTTGTCACGCCACCTATTTTGTGTGTGTCAGTTTTATCTATGAGTGGTGGGACATACAGTTTAAAGTCGGCCCCGAGCGACGGATATTTGAGAAGCTTTCAATTCCACTTTTATTTATACTCACAATTTTTGCCAGAAGACTACAGAGAGGAAGTTTCTATAGAAATATTTTTTTGTTCGTTTTGTTCGAGATGAGATAAGCCAGGCGTTGAATCTTTGGCTTGAACCAATGGCTTAAACCACTAGTTGAAACCGCTGGTTGAAACACTGGCTCTCGTCTTAAGAACCATCAACTACTACTACGTTGCCTATTTGTTTTATTGTAATTTAAATTGCACTGTAATTATAATTGCACTTAATGAAAGACCCAATATTTGGCTGCCCGCAATACTCAATAAAAAGTCTTGTACTTGTTGTAATTACACCAACTCCACCACCTATAATTTCCTTACCACGTTATCCCTATCGCCTAAGTGTTTCTCTCTAAATGTGTGTCACTGTATAGCAAAGCATATTAGTTAGTTGCCTTTGTCTCTGTATGTGAGTGTGTGCATTTTTCTATGCCTCTCTGTTTGGATAATAAAAACTTGTGCACATTTCCTCTTTTTTTGTATATTGTTGTCGTAGTGGTAGTAGTATTAGTAGTAGTTGTAGTTGGGATTTGTTTTGTTTTGTTGTTTTCTATTTTTTATTATTGTATTGTAAGTATTCATATTTTTTGTTACTGTTGTTGTTGTAGTATTTTGTTTTAACTTGATGCTCTTATTGTTTGTAAAAATTATTAACATTATCATGCTATACAGATGAGAGTGTAATACACAGACACACATATGTATGTATGTAGGCACATACACTCAAGTGTACACATATGCATATGCATTTAATAAATTTACATTTATAAAGAGACTGTAAAGCAGTACGAGAGAGACAAAGAAAGCGAGTGACACCGAGAGTGAAGGGAAACAAGTAAAGAGTAAATGAGTATATTTAAGTATAAACAGCTGTAAATTTTGCTAGTTTTGTTTTAATAATTTTTGTGTGAGTGTATGCTCAAATGTGTGTGTTTATATATGTATATGAGTTCGTATATTTTTTTGTTTTGATATTTGATGTAGTCATGAGCCTAAAAGTACTAAAAATGTTACTGTGAAAATTAAAACGGAAGCTGTTTATTTTCGTTGTTGTTTTTTCATGTTTTTTTTTTTTTTTTTGGGAAATTTTATTTTGGTTTCATGCCATTTTTGTTTGCCTAACACATGCATGTTCTTATGTTTTTATGTTTATGTGTGTATGCATATATATACATATGTGTATGCTTGTATATGTGTATTTAAGAACCACTTGCATGTGTATAATGCATTATTTGTGGTTGCCATTGCAAATGTTGTCTTGTTAAGTTCTCATTATTGTTGCTGCTGTTGCCTGTTAGTTTTTCACTAAATCATTAAACATGATAAAAAATGGTGTTATAATTCTTATTGTTATTGTTGTTGTTATTATTCCCATTTTCATTTTAAGCAAAAGAGAATCTAGTTTTCTATTTTTCTTGCAAAGGAATGTTTATTGTTTGGGTTTAAAAAAAAAGATTTTTTGAAAGGATTTAAAATTTTATTTTCAATGGAGGAAAATTTACAAGATAAACAAAAAGGTAAAGAAAAAGAAAAAGGATTGTATAAGAACATCAGTAAATCAATGATTATACTGCGCATTAATAGATTAGTTTAGTTAAGGTGCAGAATACCACCTTGAACAAATATTCTTTAATGAAAATCAACCCGAGTTCAAAATAAATCTTGATACTACAGCAGTCTTTATATTAGAGAGCTTGTTTAACGATCTCAGAAAGTCAGAGGTTAAAAAACTCCATCTTTTTATGACAAGAGGAAGGCACTGCCACAGACCCGTAGCTCCTGCAGAAGCCATTTGCCACAATGCCAAGTCTTTCAGCATGCCTATAAGAAGGCCAATGGCCTGTAAGAATCACTATTGTGCGATGGATGGCCATACGATTTAAAAAAAGAAATGAGTGTGTCCTATTCTTATCCCTCCGTGTCCAGCAAAGTGTAGAATTTTACACATACCTTCTAGCTGCCAACGAGATGGAGCTTCCGTGTGAAACGAGTGTATAATAAGCACTTTAACTGAAGTAATCGCAATACCAATGCCTTGTACCATGTTTAAGATTGTGAGCTGTTTACCGGCTCTGACCAGCTTATCAGCACTGCAATTTCCAATGTGAGATATCATGCCCACAGACCAAGTAAGAGTTACCTTTGAATTATGCGAAATTTTCCTGTGAAATCCTTAGGCATTCTTGAACAAGAACCGACGATAAAAATATATTTGTTAGGGACTTAATCACAGCCTGCCTGTCTCACTAAGAGATTTTCTAGGAAAGTCCCGCCATTCATTGCGCTGTTTTCAAAATCTATGCCTTAATTAACTATTGCGGCCTTATGCTCCCTAGAGGGGACAGCCCAGACTGTCAACCACAATGATCTCATTGAAAACCTGCGGATCTTTACAGCAAAAGTGCCTTGTTGGAATTCGAAAACCAAACGATTCAGGAATAATGTGCTGATAAGATCACACAACACTTGATTAAACCAACATTGTTTGATACATATTATAATCAATATGTTGCTAATATGTATATGTATACATGTAGCTTAAGCATATGTTTAGAACGTAACTAGATGAACAACTTAATGACATCGAACATGTTTTACACTTAATGAAACTGTTGCTTCATGTTTATAATCATTGTTGATGCAACATTGTTTTGATACTTAATCTAATCAACATTTTGATAACATATGTATTCATGTAGCCGAAGAATATGTTTATAAAGTAACTAGAAGAACAACATAATGAGATCGAACATATTTGAAGGAACATATTTGTGTAGTTAAAGAAGTTTTTGTTACATGTTTAATAGCATAGTTGCTGATACAGGAAAAAGAAAACTTTAGACAGTTTAAACAATGTTTCTGTGAATATAAAAACACACATTTGTGATAATTTATTTTAAAACTGTCGTCGGTAAATTGCAAAAAAAATACTTCCACTTAACTTTCGAGTTTGTTTAGTTATTTTTTGAATAAATATTCTGAGATTTTTCTCTATTTTTATGAGCCTTTTATTGAACCCTTTAAAAATAGGGAGTCTTTAATAAAACTTATGTATATGGACAGGGTTTTGTTAAAGGAAGTACCGAAAGATTGCTAGTGAATGAATGGCTCATGAAATCCTTTCTTAAAAAATTCTTTTCAAACTAAAAAACTTTTATTCATCCCTACAGATATCTTAGATGGCGGTTACTTGTGCACATTATATCTTATGGAACCGTTTACCATACACAAGGCGGCTGTTACTGTTATTATTCGTTCTGATATTCATCTGCAGCAAAGTGCATTCCAGAATAGCAGAAGGGTTAAGGGTATCGAACGTAAAACGTGCAGGATTGTAAAGCTTTTGGCGTCTAATCTTCGTAAGCACTGCCTTTTGCTTGCTGACACTTTCAACGTAAATCTAATTGAGTTGGGGGTTCATTCATCAATCTTTCACTAAATAACGCTACCAATTATTCCTGCAATAAATTTTTTCTTAAAAATTTCAAACGAATTTAACACAAAATATTTTTTAATTTTCCTTTTTTTTTCATCTCAAAAACGTTTAACAATGATCTGTCATTTTCATTTTCAACAAATAAAAATAAAAGGAAAGAAAAAAGAACGTCATTCGTTACATTCAACAACGTATGGGAAACATTAATTTTATTTGCTGTTCAAATCCAAAAACCAATTTCTGTACTTCTGTATACAACATGCAATGTATTGTATTAGTTGTTGTTGTTAACATTGTTAACATTTTTATTTGTAAACGTTTTGTCACTTACAAAAAAAAAACCTAACCTAACCTAACAGAAGGAAAAAAGAAACAAAATTCCACCATAACACAGTTAAAACACTTCAATTTCATTGGTATTTAGGCAGAGAGCACATAAAAAAGGATGAAAAAAAAACAAAAACCAACTAAACAAAATACTCAGAAAGAAAGAGCAGCAAAGAGGGAAAACAAAATCTCATAGAAGGCTCAATGAAGCCTCAATGTTTTACTGCATTCTGCTTCAATGCATTTTAAAAATATGACTCTGCCTCTACCAAAGAACATAAAAATACAAACATATTCTCTGCCCTCTATTGCGGTATAGCCATTTAATGGTTTCAAATAGGCTGGTTTGGCATGATTGTCAGCTGTTAAATAGCTTTCATCTGAAGGCTCCATTATTTAGTGAAGGGTTAGTCATTTACGAATATCGATCGTTGATCTATCGAAGATCACTTTTCGCCTACTTTTCGAACATTTTGGGGTGGTTATAATCTTTATAAGCGACCTATTTTTCAAGGAATTGCAATTATTATAAAGAAATATGAAAAGACTGTAGGCGTTACAGAAATGGTTAGGCCTGTATATCATCGTATCGTACGTACTGTAGAAAATATCGCTTCTGTAAGAGAAGTTTTCAATATTGATTAGAGTTCCACATGAAGGAAAAAAAGTCGCCGTAGTCCAGAAGGTATTGTGTTAGCTTTTTAGACGTAAGGCCACGGTTCAAACCATACTTCAGACATCAAAACGAAATATGAAAAAATAATTCCTCTGCAACTTCCTCTCACCAGATTTCTGGCAAAAACTGTGAGAGTAAATACAATTACCATGAAATGTTTCTCAAAAATCTGTCATTCGGATTTGACTTTAAACTTTAAGTCCTGCCACTTATGTATAAAATAAGACACACAACATAAGTGGTGTGAGAAGCTACGTCAGAATCCTGACTAAAGGGTTGTAATAACCAATTATGTTATGTATGTACGTGCATACTACTTTCACTCCGTGGAGCATTTTAAATTCATTCGTTCTTTGGCAAATCATCGATCCGATCCTTTCTCCTTGTAATGAATCTTTAAATTTCGCAATTTAACTTTTACTTTTGAAGCCGCCAGATTGTATTACCCTTTATTTTACATAAAATACTTTGTATTTTTTGTTGTTGTTGTTATTTTTATTAATTTCATTTTTTCGTTTTTGTTTCTGTCGAGTAACAGCAACATTTTCTTGCTTATTGTAGCCTATAAATAGGCTTCACTTTACTTGTGCAATTTTTAAAGGCTGTAGTTGCAGTTGCCGTATAAAATAACGGGTTTCGTTTATTTCTTCGCTCTTTTTTTGTTACTTTTTTTCTTTCATATGATGTGTTACTGTTGTTGTCAGTGCCAGTATTACAAAAATAATATTTTTTGATCGTTTGCATTTGTTATGCCTACAAAATACCATCTATGCAGGACTGTATGTATGAGAGTATGTGTAGGAGTATATTGTTACTCTTGTTTGTAAGCTGCTGGTCTCTCTTTACACAGATGCTTGTATTTTTTGTAGTATTTTTTGTAGAATTTTATTTTATTTTTGTTTTTGGGCTCGGTTTACTTGCTAAACTAATGCTAGAAAATTTTATTTTTTGGCTCTCAGCCAAATATTTGACACACATTGAAATATTTTATACTTACACATACACACACATACATGAACACATACATGAACACATACTTGAACATTTAAATACAAAAGAATCAAAGAAACAAACGAACAAACAAACATTGACTTCGTTACTGTACCTCTAAACCTTCGTAAAGTTCAAACAAGGAACAAAGAGTGCAAGAAAGAGGTAGAAAAAAGCAAGGAGGGTAAGTAGGCAGAACAGGAGAGGGTGTATAGTAGGCAGCAATATATATTTTTTTCTCTCGATTGTTATGAGAGAAACAAAGGCCTTTAGTTGCAAAAGGTTAAGGGGGGCGGCCAACAGCGGTCCTGGCAATAAAGGCAAATTGTTAAGGGGGACTTAAAGAAAAAAGGGTTGCCAATCGAGGGAAAAACCAATACATAACGTAGGTTAAGCATATTTGTTGTACAGTGCAAAGTTTTTAATTTTAAATTGAAAATTGTGTACAGCTAAGTCTCTTTCTGCAATTGATCACCATTTAAGCGACATAAGAACGAATACCTGGAAATCACTACCAGCACTACACATTTCATAGCCACATGAGGTCCAGTGAATAAGATTCAGTGACACCCGACATTTCCAACGTCTTTTTAAAGACGAAAACACATCAGAAAGGGTTCTTGTGAAGACCCTGTCGCCTTCTGATAGCTAAGTTTTAAGCTCGAACTCTTCAATGCAAACGAATTAGGCCTTTTACAGGAAACATACAACAGCTATCTAAAATTACTGCTCTTTATAAAATACCCTTTTGAAGCACCCTTTCTTTCATTGAAAGATTTCCAACACAAACAAAACCCAATCTAAAGGCATAAAAAAAGCTATCCTTGGCACAGTGCCTACCACTCAAAACTGCACAATTTGCATTTAAATTTTGAACGATTTTCTCTCTCTATCTCTTTCTGTTCTTTTTTTCAATCTCTTCTCTTTTTCAAATGAGTAGAAAACAACATCAACAACACACATTCACATATACATACATTCACTGTTAAGTTAAGAGAAAAATTACCCCAATTCTGTACTCTTATGACAAGGAGATCATATTGAACTTAAGCATATGCATGTGTAGGTGTGTTAAGCTATGTATGTATGCTAAATGTAGGAATGCATGTGTGAAGTCATGAAGATGATGCCTGGTGATGATGATGAGAGAGTGTTGTTGTTGTTATGATATTTGTTGTTGCTTTTTATTTTGTTAAACATATGAGTGAGTGGCAATTTATTGTATCACAGCGAAATAAATTGTAAAAACAGCTTAAAATGCCTTTAGGCATGGACTCTCTTCTCTATTTCACATACTTTAATACACATGTACACATGCATGTGTATATGTTATTAATTATTACTTATACTCATGCACATACATTTACTGTTACAATAACACGTTATTTTTATTTATATATTGAAGCATTAATTGAAACTGAAAAGCTTACAAATGTTAAATAAAAACTGTTCTCTCTTAGGAGCAGGAGAAAGAAGAAGAGAAGAGGAAGAGTAATTAATTTGTTTTTATTACGTTAGTGGGTGTTAAGTGTCTTAATATGTAATAAACACTAAAGGGCTTTTATTTATTATTTAAACATTAAAATCAATTTCTTTAAATACCTTTTTATTCTATTAACACACACATATTGTATGGCCGGAAGTGATGTTTTTCAAAAAACAGAGGGTATACGGTGATACCAGGGATGGCAGAAGAGTACACCAATAACACAGAGGCACCAATAACACAGAGGCACCAATAACACCACTAGTGTAACCTTATAGAACGTTGTGGAAAAACTAACCATAGGTTGGCTTATTACGCGCGAGCCTGTGGTTCAAAGTTCAGCTCAGACATCTCAAACAACATGAAATTAACTCATGGAAAAAATTAAAACACACAACATTAGGATATTTCAGGATCTAAGGAGTCGATTGGCTGTTAGCTTCCTACATAATTGTCACCTGAATAGAACTATTACACTCTATGATCTTTGGAAATGTTTTTTTTTTTTTTTTTTTTTTTTTTTTTTTTTCGTCCCCGGCCACACACTAACATACCCTCACCCGACCGCGGCTCGTCCCCATTACGTAGGGACACGTACACACTACAGTCCGGACTGTAGCGCGTAAGGGAAAAGTAATGACAACGAGAACATAAAGCAGCTACAGAACTTAATCACAAGCTGAATAAAGTAACAATAAACTACGTAAGACAAGAACGAAAATACATTTTCATATAATAATTTTACAAATAATTGCCAGCATATAAGCTACGTTTTATATTACAAACACTACAATTAAAATCAATAAAATCATAATATAAGTTGAAATCATTACATAATCTACGAAAAGGAAAATTACATCCATAGTTCGTTCTATAAAAATCTAAAGAAAGAGGACGATAGTGCCGTGAAAATCTTGCTGGAATAGTGAAATTCAGGTTACAAAGCAAAAACTCAGAATCGATATCACCTTTAACCAGATTAAAAACAAAACATAGCCCTAAAACAGCCCGTCTAAGTTCCGAAGTTGGAAGTTTTATCAAACCTAATCTAGCCTCATATGACGGAAACCCATTGGCACAATCCCATCCTAAGCCACGTAAACAGAATAATAAAAACTACTTCTGCACAGACTCTATTGAATCACTATGACAACGATAGTATGGATTCCAAATAATAGACGCATACTCCAAAATAGGTCTAACAAGTGAAGTGTATAGCAAGCAGTCTTGTTATATAAGGATCAATGAATTCCCTAGCCCATCTTTTCACAAAACCAAGAACAGCCCGAGCCTTGCCAATCATCATACTAATATGATCAATAAAAGAGAGTTTCATATCCAATAATACTCCCAAATCAAGAAATGTAGTCACAACGAGATGTCGTAACAAAAATTAGTTCTTAAAAGAGGGACTATTTTGTAGTATACAGATACGCCAAGAACAGATCTTGAAACAGGAGCAGGAATATGCAGTTCCAAAACGAAATATTTCCAATTCATGGGTAAACTCGCCAGGCAGAAGTGTATGCCATCAAAAGTTGTGCTCAATTCAACTTGGATAGGAGGCAGAAACAACAGGACATAGCAATACTATATGACAGTCAGGCCACCCCATTCAAGCACTTGGCTCCTATGAGGCTAAATCAAAGATATTGTGGAACTGTTTGGAGAAGCTGAATCGGCTAGGTAGGAAAAATAAAGTAACGATCTGCTGGGTCCCAAGTCACGTGGGAATTCTTGGCAATGAGCAAACGGACAAGCTTGCGTGGATAGGGCCAGAACCAGCTTGCGTTCTGATAGGGCCAGAACCTTTCTATGGAGTGGGAGCGGATGTTTGGAAAGGTATGTATTTTCACCGAAAGAGAAGTTAAAGAGGGGCTAAGACTCTTCTCAAATCGAGTGTGTTTAAGGCAACTTTAAGGAAGCTTTTATTGGGAAACTGCAGTAAGAAGAGATCTGAAGATAAGCTAAGACGGTCCACGGAAAACTTTAGATTGACTCAGAGAACATTTATTCAGACTTGGAGTTACCTCATACTCAACAAGTAGATTCTGTGACGAATAGAGTTAATAATCAGAACATATTCTTGGAAGCTAGGGGGCATAAATGCATCTCATAAATGCAATGCATGCATGTCAGGTGCTGGGCAAGGATTTGTTTTCAATTAAAATCTTTTTAATTTAAAAAAAAATTTTTTTGATTAAAAACAAATCAAATGTTTTGTATTAAAAAATAGTTGAAATTGAATTTCAAATATTTTTCCAATTTTCCGTGTTTCATCATTTAGAAAATTTGTTTAAATTTATTTTTTAGTATTGTTGTTGTTTTTTATATCCTTTTTTTTTTTTTTTTAATTCAAAGCAAAATCCCTAGAGCGTATGATTAATATTAATTGAATAAATTAAAGTTTAATTTAGAAAAATTTTTATTCAAATTCAAATTGCTAAAGATTTAATTAAAGCGCCTTTTTTAAACTACAAATATGGTACAAGCGATAGATTTTCTTATTTTTTTTTTTTTTAATAATAAAAATTCCTAAAAAAAAACAATTAAAATTGGTTTTAAAATCTTTCCAATTTAAAAAATATTGGGTATACAAAAAAGTTTGGTTATTCTAATATTTCCAAACGAACTTTGAAAACAATTTTCCATCAGTGTAAAACATATGGGTTTTTGAAGCGAAAACTTGTAACCGAACTTTTTCCAACACCTAATATGTATTTCAAAAAAAAAAAAATATTGATTTTTTAAAGTTTTCATTTTTTACGCTAAAAAATGGACAGAAAATAGAAATTAATTCACGTGAAAAGAAACAACAACAATAACAACTACCTACAACAACTAAATGCATATAAATTTTGACATTTGCCTGTCATTTTCATTATTTAAACACAACATAAAAAAGCCAACTATTTGAATGGATATTCAAACAGAAAATCAAACAACAGAACAAAAACTCAACATAGAAATGGAAACTTTACATACTTTTTTTTCTAAATTTTTTTTTATTTGTTTAAAAAAAATTGCAAAAAAACGGTGTAAAAATTGTATATTTGTTGCTGTAGTTGTTGTTGTTGCTGTTGTTAAATAGTAAGTTATCACAAAACCAGTGATTCAGTTGCTTTCAGTTTCTTTTTTTTTTTTTTTTTTTTTCTATTTCTCTCTCCTACACTCTACAATCAGTGATGAGGCTTATACGAACCTTTGTTGTCCTATATCTTCCTCTATTACTCCCTCTCTCTCTCCCTTTCTCATTCTGAATAGCTGATGGTGATGAGCCACAAACAGTTGCTAGATTAACTGACATTCAAACAATAGATGGAGAGAGAAAGAGAGAAAAAAGCACAAAAATTTCTCGTACAATAAAAATATCCCTAGGAAAAGGCATTCATACAGGCCGACAATGTTTTCTTTTTTTTTTTTTTTGTGAATTGGAAATGATTTCATTGCTGTTGCTACACTGCTACTGCTGCTCCTCTCTATTCTATTCTATGACTGACTATAAGACTACATGCCCAATGAATGAATGAATGAATGTATGACTGAAGGAATGAATGGCAGACAATGTACAAATGTCAACAGCATAAAAACGTTTGCAGTTAAACCGAACTGAACTGCACTCAACTTCACTCAGCTCAGCTCAACTGACACAGTGAATGAAAAATATTTTAAAATATTTTATAAATACAAATACTAACACACACACACACGCACACCCACACAAACAGACATTAAGGGTTGTTTCACAACAAAAATAAAAAAATTTTATAAATATCTGAGAGTATCACGGACCGAAAATCTATTTTTTGAACTGTTCAAATACGTGAGAACATTAGATGTTGTCCACCATCCGGTTATATGGTGTGAATGTTGCACCACTCTGTACCTTGTTGAGAGACTGCTAGACAGGTCACTATATCCGAACCCAACGCCTTAACATTCGCCTGACTATATAAAAATATGCTAATATGCCTTTCATTGACCTTATTACCCTAAGTGATCGTCAGCACTGTTCGTATGACCGACACTTTTCGCCTGGAAGACGCCAATATAGTGCGATAGCTTTATCAAGTGAGCATATGATATCTGCTTTCATATTTCTGATTTCATATTCTAAAAAAGTACGTACGTTCGGCTAATTCTACCTTAAGTTGTTTGTTTACATCTCTGGCTAGTGATTAAGCAGAACATGAAGAGTAAATTTTATACGTGCTCTTAACAAGAGAATTAGAAGAGACTTCTTACGATTCAAAACGAGAAGATCTAGTAAAAACACACTTGAAAAGAAATCGTAAACAAAAACGTTAAGAAAATTAAAACAAAATTAAAAGAGAAAGAGAATTTGAGAGCAAAAACTGAGAAAAAATTTTCGAAAAGCAACACAACAAGTATAAGAGAAATGATTCACATGCAATACCGTTTAAGTAATCAAGTGTTTATAAATAAGTCCAGTTCTAGTGTACATGTGTAAGTATGTATGTATGTATGTATATACAAACATTACAGTAAGAGTACGGTAGTATATGTGAGTGTATACTGTGTAAGTTTCTCTGGGTTTGAATTTTGTTAGGCCTGTATGTGATGCTGTTGGCAGTGATAGTGACGTGCTTCTGTTCTATTCTGTTTTGTTTCTCTTTCGCTCTTTCGCTCTTTTTATTCAGGTCTATAGCGTTCATTTTATTTTCAATACTGAATTTGATGCTTAAATTGTATGGCAGTGAGTTTGAACAATAATAGCAATAATCACAATGATTGTAACAACAAACAAACACACACACACGTATACTCATACAAATACTTCGTAGTACCGAAAGGAAAGATGCAAATAAAAACACAGACTACATTTGAATTATAACGGAAATGAGTTTACACACACACAGAAATATAAATGAAAAGTAATAAAAAAAATATTTTAAACAGTAGCACACTAACACACACTCTCACATAAATCGAAAGCAACATACAAAACTGTTTCGGCTTTAAAAAAAAAAATTACACTAAACGAGAGAGAGTGAAGAAATTAAAAAAAGGATGGAAAAAAAACAAACGAAGAAAAAGTAAAAAATGTAACAAAAAATTAAGAAAATATTGCTACTGTTGCAACAGCAACAACAAAAAAAGCAATAAAGAGAGAGAGAGGGGAAAAAAATGGGTTATAAATATTTTTAGCCTTTGATTGCTACAAATTAAAGGAAATTTGAAAATCAATAAAGAAATGAAATCAGAAAAAAATAAACACAACAACAAAAACAACAAGGACGACAACATCTACCCAAAACTAATAGGAAAACTAAAACGACAGAGACAAGTGCAAAAAAAAGAAACGAATAAAATTGAAGGAAATTGCAGAAATTAGTGATAAAAATAACAAGAAAATATTTGATTAATTTAGATTGTTGATAAAAACAACAACAACAACAACAACAATAACAAAAAAATAAAGAATTACAAGAAAATGAAAAGGAAAATTGCAATAGCAGCACTAGAGAAAAAAAGCAAACGAATTCAGGGCATAGTATAATGTTTTTTGTAAGATTGATGCAAATATCTTCGATAGAAAACATATGATTGAATCATATTTTTAATAGGAAACCAAAGATTGATAAAAAAAAATGTTAATACCAAATGTATGACTATGATGAACGAATTCAGGGCATTGTATAATATTTTTCGTAAGATTGATGCAAATATCTATAGAATTTTCAATAGAAAACATATGATTGAAGCATATTTTTAATAGGAAACCAAAGATTGATAAAAAAATTTAATACCAAATGTATGACTATGATGATCTTGGCAGAAAAATCATGATTGATGAATTTTTAATGAAGATTTTCAATCCAAAAACGAAAGATTGATGGAGAATTTTAGAGATTTTTATTAGCAAAAATTATTATTGATATATTTCTCATTATAGAGCATATACTTTTACTACAGAACTTATGCTTGTTGGTAGTTTTTATCAAAAAAAGCATGAATAATTGATATTTTAAAGGAAAACGTATGATTGTTACATATTTTTGAAAAAAAAAATATGATTGAAAATATAATTGATGGATTAATTTAATAGAAGCTTATAACTGACAGAGATTTCCAATACAAAGTGTATTATTGATGGGTAATTTAAGCATAAAGAAATATAATTGATGACTCTTAGTATTTGATGTTTGATTGAAGGATACTTTCGTCAGAAAAAGTATGAGTAATAAATTTTTTATTATAAATTTACATTTATTTGATATACATTTTAATACACAACGTAATTGAAATTATGTAGGAGAGGTATTCTTTTATACTGAAATGTGCGATTGATACGATTGATGCTTCATTTCCAATAGCTAATATGTGATTGATAGTGTATCTTTATAAAAAAAAAAGGTATTTTTAAAGAGAAATATGTGATTGATTGGTTATTTCCATAGAAATTGTATAAATATTTCCGTCAAAATGTATATGTTTGATGGCCATTCTGAATAGCTCATGCATGATTGATGTAATTTTTCAGCAGGAAATGCTTGTTTTTTTTTTTTTTTTTTTTTTTTTTTTTTTTTCAGAAAATGCGTGACTACAGCGCATTTTTTATAGAATACTCTATGGCTGTGCCATTTTCTCTTTATCAAATCAATGAGCGATTGAAATACATATTTCATATTCTAAGAAAATATTTCTTTCGCCTGCTTCATTATATTTCTTTTCTGCTTCTTTTTGGTTGAATTTATCTTATATGCTTTGATGCTTTACGTAAATTTATGATAAATTTATTAAATTTTAATAAATTTTCTTTACAAATACACCGAATTATTCAAATTTTCTCTTTATGAAATTTTCTTCAGTCTATTATGGAAAATTTCGTTGTTTTTTTTTTATTTCATTCCCGTTTGAAACTTAAAAAAAAACAAAAAAAAAAACAAAAAAAAAACAAAAAAAAAACAACAACAACTAAAAAGTGAAATAAAAAAAGGACAGAGAATGTGCACATAAAAAAGTTTCTTAGTTTTTCTCAATGCCGAGATATGAAGTGGTTGGCTGGTTGGTTGGTTGCTGGGCTGGCAGAGTGGAGCAATTTTTAGTAGATTTTTAGATTGTATTACTTTGAGCGGATGTTGTTAATGTGATGCAGCGCTAAATTAGTATTCATGCCTGCAGTGTCATTTCTTGCGCTCTTAATGTGTACGAAAAATATACAGAAAAACAACAGCAACATTACCAGTAGCAGCAACAACAAACAGCTAAGCAATTGCTAAAAAACTTTTTCCAGTTCTAGTTTTCGTTTTCATTCTCTCTTGTTTTTTTCGTCCTTTTCTCTCTCCCTTTGTAGTTTTTATTTTATTGTTGGTGTTTCTGCAGTTGTTGTTGTAGCATGTGATTGATATGCTACTTGTGATACTGCTGCTGTCGCTATACAACCAACTACTGCTGATTTAACCACTTGTGCTTCATAAACTTGTTATAGTTCTCTTCTACAACTCTCTTCTCCTTCTTTTTTTATAGGTTTGTTGTTGTTGTTTTTTTTTTTTTTTTTTTTTTTTGCTTCTGTAGTCTATTTGTAGTTCTCACTTAAGCCACAGTTAGAGAATTTTTGCTTGTTTGTGAGTATGGCTGTGTGAATGTGTGTGTTGTAAAGTTGGTAGTTGTAGTTGGTTTACAACCAAAGATCCTCTTGTGTTCAACACAAATGAACTTTAAAAAGCTTTGACTATTAAGGCATGTTAAAAAACTTTTTCATTTGCTAAACTTGTAAAAACGTGGGAGAACGTAGAGAGTGGGCAACAAAGAAAGTGTGGTAATGTATGGTGACACATAGGCGCCATCAAAATAATTGAAAAAGAGGAATTCAATGGAAAGCTAAAACATCGTTAAAGTATTAGACATTTAACTACTTAATTAAAGAAAATGTTTCTTTATTAAATATTATCAAGTAAAAATGTATGCTGGATGGCATTTGTTTAACGAACGATTTCTCTAAGGAATAAGTAAGATTGGTGGGTATGTTCTGAGGAAAATATTTGATTGATGATTACTTTCTAAGAAAAACGTATGATTGATTGATGGTTATTTTCTAAAGAAAATGTACGATTGATGGCTATTTTCTGAGGAAAACATTTGATTGATGCTTACTTTCTAAGGAAAATGTATGATTGATGATAACCAATCAATAAAATATTCAAGCTCGAGTGCAATCTAATATTGCACTGTGATAGCGAGCAGTGATAATGTTTATATTTTAGATATTGCTACTCTCTTTTTTGAATCCTGAAGATGAGATCCGATGGATATCGAAAGATTGATATATAATAAAGAAAAAAGAAAATTGATAATTAAGAAATTGACCTCGAGCTAGAATATTTTATTGATTGGATCATAAAGGGAACAGGTCAAAATAATATATATAATTTGAATTGATGATAACTTTTTAAGGAATATGTACGATTAATGGTTACTTTCTAAGGAAAATTTATGATTGATGAGTATTTCTGGAGAAAAGTATATGATTGATAACACAATTTTAAATGGATATTCGTTATTGGAATATATTTCATATATAATATGTACGAGGTGTAATCAAAAAATAACCGTTATTTTCAAATATCGGGAGTTACGTATGTTCGATTTTCGCATTTTTCTGTTATGTTGGTACACAACAGACTAAAATTTTTTATAAACACTTTTTATAGAAAATGTATGATTTACAGAAATCTATTAAATTATATGAAAGATTGAGACACATGCCAAAAGAAATAAGTAATTGATTGACAAATTTTTTACATTAATATGACTGATAGATATTTCCAATGGACAGTATATAATTAATAGTAGTAAAATTTAGAATAATATAAAACTTTCCTTCAGAAAATTATTGATTAATAGGCATTTTTAAAAGGATATGTTTCCAATTGCAAATAAAAAAAAATTATTTTATTTATATAAAATACAGGATTGATAGTTTCAAAACAAAAACATGATTGATTGGCAGTTCTTATGAAAACTGTATAATTGTAATAATTAAATAATGTAATGTAATTTTCTATTGAAATTGTAATCAAATATGCGTTTAAAAAGTATCTTCTATAGAAAGATTATGATTGATGGACATTTTCTTTAGAAATAGATGTTTTACAGACACAAATCTATGCTCAAAAAGGCAGGATAATAGTAAACGAGATTGATGTTTATTAAAGGTCACAACAATCGGACACAAATCTATATGGTCATCCTAGATTTTTTTACTAAAGATACTCGTAGGACACTTTCAATAGAAGAAAAGTAACCATGTGTGGGGAACCAAGACCCCTTTGATTTTGTTTTATTTACTACACCTCTGGCGATTGGATTTTCATTAGTATTGGTTTGACTGTTTGGTTGGTTAGTTGGAATGTGAGTGCATTTTGGTAGCTGGTGATGCGTTGTAAAATGTAAATCCTTAATTATGACATTATTTTGCATATTAGTGAGACAAGTTTTACTGACACGTACTTCGTTTCTTACCATCATATATTTATATTTTAAAAGTTTGCCAAGGGTTTTTCCTTTAGCATTACGGACGAGGTTTTTTCTTTTTTTTCTATGTGCGCCACCAACTACGTCTTACTGTGATTGCATATAAAGTCAGATTCTTTCTTTTTTTCTTTCCACTTTTTAATTTCTTTTCTTTTTAAAAAGATGAATAATTTGATGAAGAATACTTTTTGAAATGAATACTTGTAGTCGTACACTTCACTACATAAATTATGGGGGAAATTACGGCATGAATTAAGACGGGAAAAACACAGCATAGAATGGAAAAACTTTTTTTTATCGTAGGAAAGGGGGGACTACATGGCTGTTGCAGAACAGAACAAAAAAAAAATTAAAAATTTTTAATTTTTTTAATGAAATTATAGACGCAGTAGTTTTATAGTTTTTAATAATAATAATAAACAACCAGAATATATTTCAAGCAATTAATAGTTTCAGATATTTACTTTATCTTGGGGAAATTCATAACGCCACAAGCATGAATTGTAATTCAAGTTCAGGGGATTTGGTTTTTTCTTTTTTTTTTGTTTAATAATGTATGAATAAATGAATGAAATTGTTTTTACATTCTTCTATTATTATTAATTATGTTTACATAACAGTTTTATAATAATTTTATCGCTTTAAAATATTTGAAAGTGGGTTAAGTGTGACTTACATGTGCCACATAGGCTTGATAAACTTTCGTTTGAAAATTTTGTATTGTTTTGTTTACATCTGAGGTTTTTTTTATTTAATTCATGGCGTAATAATTTTTATCAGACGTTCTTTTACAACAATTTATTTAATTATATTTCATTTTATTTGCAAATTCATTCATTCATTCATGCCTTGACAAATAAAACAGATTAATTTCAAGTGAAATAATAAATTTCCACAAGCCTCGTTCTTTTTTTTTTTTTTTTGTTTTTGTTTTTGTTTTTGTAATCGAATCACTCATTCAATCACATTATATTGACAAAATGTTTATTTATTTCGCAATTTCCTTGCCAAATATAATTATTTTTCAATATAATTGTTACAACAACAAAAGCAACTCGAACTTCAATTTATGTTCCATACACAGAAAATTTTAATTATTTTCTCCTCTTAAGTACCGAAACTTCATTTAAGAGAAATAATAACATGATCATCGATTTATTTGTAAAGTTAAAAGGAAATGAAAAAACTACGCTTTATTTGCTTCATTGCAAAATTTTTAAAAAATACTTTTAGAACTTTTTTTTATCAAAAAGTACCTAACTAAAATAGACTTTTATCAGGTACTTTTTCTAAAATATTTACGTATAAAAAAGTACTTTTTGAAGATGATTTTTCATGATCCAGTCAACTTGCCTCTTGTCTTCATTGGTGACAGTTTAATAACTTCAAATGGTACTTCTGACAATAGCTTATCTTAACTGGTAACGCTGTTTACTCTGAAAAGCCTGGCTTTATAAATTCCTCTGAGTCGGAGGATCAGGACAGCTGACACTGCTTAAAAATGGTAAGATTAATCTGAATAAGCTTGACGTTGCCGTCCTCTGTATTGTCATTGAATTGGGAAAGGAACACAGAACTTATCCACAATGC
This sequence comes from Sarcophaga caerulescens, assembly GCA_927399465.1. NCBI lineage: Eukaryota > Metazoa > Arthropoda > Insecta > Diptera > Sarcophagidae > Sarcophaga > Sarcophaga caerulescens. The sequence continues at coordinate 9,351,177 of OV656867.1, read as the reverse complement.
CTTTGTTGTCGATGTCACAATGCCTCAAATAAAATTGTGTCCTCCAGACCTGGACGCTTATCCATAGAACATCTTCGCTTGAATTTTCTGAAGCAACAACAAAGACTTGACTTGACTTGACTTGACAAAGACTTGAAGTCGCAGTAGTCTAGTAGGTAGTGTGTTGGCTTATTAGACGAAAGACCCAGGTTCAAACCCCAGGTCAGACATCAAAACCGAAATATAAAAATAAAAATATTTCTTCGGCTACTTCCTCTCTCAGCAGATTTCTGGCAAAAACTCTGAGAGTAAATAAAATTGCCATGAAAAGCTTTTCAAAAAACTGTCGTTCGGAATCGACTTTAAAATGTAGGTCCCGCCACTCATGTATAAGATTAATGCACATAACATGAGTGGTGTGAGAAGCTAGACCGTAATCCGGACTGAAGGGTTGTAATGGCCAATTATGTACAACAAAGACTTTCTATTCAGAATGACAGAGGCCTTCTTGATGTCTCCTCCTTGGCTACTAAACTAAAGAATCTTTTTTAGTCCTCGAAAGAGTATACCGAAAAATCCCAAAGCCAAACTTTTCTATGACCCTATATTGCTAACTAGTACAGAAGATATTAAATTAATCTAATTCTAGATTGCTCAGGAACACATCCGGTTAAAGTGGCAGTGACAACAAATTTCCAATTTATTGAAAACTAAGGTGCTATCACCCGCATTGCAATCAATGATCGCCCAAATGAGATGTGATCTTGACCCCCGCCGTTAAGCTCTTTTTTTATGTAGCATTTAGGCTACAACAGCGGATGCAGCAATAAAAATTATGGTCTATTGAGGTCTCAACAGCAAGTTTACCAACTAACCGATTGACTATTAGCATCTGGACCTTAGGAGTGTGTAAAGGACTTGGTTTCGTTGAGAAAAAAAAGTACGATTTTATAGGTAAAAAGTATTTTCTTTTTTACATGATGTCGTTAGGATTAGGGCCTAGTTTCTCACACCACTCATGTCTCCCAACAGCAGATATTAGAAGTTTTCTTTGATACAATACGTTATGAGCTGCTCTGACAGCAAACTGCTGAGAGGGGATAGCTGAATGAAATATTTTCTTTCATATTTTGTTTTCAGGTTCTTAAAGCAGAGGCTCTCATTTAGTAAGTACCGTAACAGTAACTTTTTTAAGGGTAAAAGGTATTAAACAGAATCTTTTTAAAAGTACTTTTCTTTGAAGTACCCTTTTTAAATCAAAATGTGAAGCATTCTTCTGTAATTTTAATTCCATTTAACTTCTTAAAAGTGTAGATGTTGGGGTATAGGTTTGATTGTCATGCGGTTGGTATCCAATGAGACACTGCAAACTGTGCTCAATGCTAGACATTGTGTCAGGTCACTGACGAGAATTTATGATATATCTCAGTGGAGTTTTTGTACAGTATATACACAGAGGTGAGGAATATTTAGAGACGACAGAGATCTCTTCTGTGTTTCTTCTCCTTTGAAAACAATGCTCTCCTGTGGTTTATGGTAAGAAATTACGCTGTCCTGTTGTTTAGTTTCGATCACTCTATCTAATCCTCATTTTTTTACCTATTCATCATCTTTAAAATTCTCTAGAATACTAATGCTATTACTGCCTTGACCTGCTCTACCTACTTTTTCCTTTCAAAACTACCAAAGTACGGTGACTATAAATTCGTTATATTTCTTTTTATTTACTTTACTTTGAATTTATTGTCCTTCGCTTAAATTTTATGTTGAGTGAGTATATTAATGGTAGACACACTTTGGTTTGGATCCTCACTCATACACCAATACTTGGCTTGTATTACGCCTTCAACATTTTCATTAAATGACAAAATAAATTTTGAATTTAAATTTCTTCTTCCCTTTCTGTTCTCCTTTCTAAAGCCTTTCCTATGTGTCTGTAATTTAGAATAGACTGACTATGGTACATATTCAACATTTTTGTAAATTTCTCTGGCATTATTCAAGTCTATTCATTTGAAATATTTAGTTTTACGATTTTAATTTCAAAAACCAAAAGCAAAAAATTTGTTTTGGATTTTTATGGGGAATATGATTGAAAGGGGTAGAGGAGAATGAGAAGATGGAGAATGCAAAAAGGGGCTATAAAATCAAAATGACAAAATGACATACAAACAGCTTAACATTTCTCAAATGAAATGTAATCTCATATTGAATTTTACATTTTTATTCACCAGTACACCCCTCCCACTCCCCTCTTTATTCGTTATGTTGTATGCATGTTGGGCGATATTGTACATACGAACAGAAATAGGCAGACCGACAGTGTGTTTTTGAAGCATAAAAGCTATTTGAATGACTAAATGAATGAATGAATGCCAGTTTTGCCAGTTTATTTGTGTAAAAAAAAGAATTAAAAACTGAAACCAAAAAAAAATTTTTTTTTTTTTTTTCGATTTTTTTTAGCAGGCCATAGCCTGCTGCTGTTGTTGAATCAAATCATCAGCAATTGTTTAATTTACCAGAAATTTTAACAAAATTGTTAAATGCAAAGATAAGTCCAAACAACAACTACAACAACAAAAACGACTTTAAAAAAAAAATTCAACTTTTTAAACAATTTACAACGCAATGGCAGCAGGGAAAATCAGGCCAAAACCGCTGTTAATCTAAAAACCCTCGCTCATCAATATCTTCTTTTTTTTTTGTTTTTATGAAACCAGCTCTCAGGGGATGGCCCCTACTCATGCAGTGCATTGTGCAGGTTTTTTTTGTATTTTTTTTTTTTATTTATTTTTTTTTTTTTTTTTGATGTCTGGCCTGGGACTCGAACCCTGGCTTTTACGTCTAATAAGCCAGCACACTACCTACTAGACCACGGCGACCCCACCGTTTACAGTTTAATTTTTAGGAATCCTCTTAGAACATCGTCAGAGTGCTAATCCTTCTATTGTAAACATGAATAAGGCCATAAGTCCTGGACTTTGTTAGCGAAAGACAAGATTTTGGTTTAAAAATCATTTTATTTCTCAACCTACTCTCGTTTAGGCTCTGTACACTCCTATCCCAATATCTGGAGGCTAATTACGGGACTCGAGATCGTAATAAATTCAATCACGAATGTAGGAAAAACTCCTACAATCGAAATGAATTTGTTTTTAATCCGTGCTTACCACAAAATGGTCTCTCTTTTAAAAGTGTATACATATATGCTCTTTTGTTGCGCTCACCGTTCACGTAGTGTGTGTAGTAATTTTATCCATTTAATGGTGGGAACTACTGTTAATCATTAACTCATAAAGACAGAGTTTTTAGAAGTTTTTCATGGTCATATTATTTACTCTGAGAGTTTTTGTCAGAAGACTGCTTAGAGAAGTTGCCGAAAGGAATATTTTCTTTCCGTATTTCGTTACATACGAGATGTTTGATCTAGAGATTGACCAACGGGCTCTCGTCTAATAAGCCAACACAGTAGCTACTAGGCGATGGCGTCTTCCGATAACAATAAGGATAGCATTTAAATCTAGTACAGTTGTGCTACTATGGCTTTAGCCAGGTTGGTGTTAGCAGAGTGGGAAGTGTTTGTGGGAGGTTGTCAATAATAATGCTACTTAACCGTTCCTACTAATGATAGAAGGCAATTAGGGAGTGTGATTCTCCCCTTGTAGTGGACTTTGATGGTTTTTTAGTTGATGGTTGATGGTGGGTGGCTACTATGGTTTCTTTTAGCCAGTTCAGTGTGAGGAGAGTGGGTAGTGTTTCTTTTAGGCTGGCAATAGTAATGCTACTTAAACCGTTCCTACTGACGATAGAAAGCAGTTAGGGGGTATGATTATCCCATTGTAGTGGATTTTGATGGTTTGATGGTTGATGGTAGATGACTACTTTGGCTTTAGCGAGTGCAGTGTGAGGAGAGTGGATAGTCTTTCTTGTAGGTTGACAATAGTAATGCTACTTAAACCGTTCCTACTAATGATAGAAGGCAGTTAGGGGGTATGATTCTCCCCTTGTAGTGGATTCTGATGGTTTTAGAATCGATATTATTCGAGTACATACATAATTGGTCATTACAGCCCTTCAGTCAGGATTATTGACCTAGTTTCTCACACCACTTATGTTGTGTGTGTTAATTTTATACATAAGTGGCGGGACCTACAGTTTAAAGTCGACTGCGAACGACAGATTTTTTGAGAAACTTTTCATGGCAATTTTATTTACTCTCAGAGTTTTTGCCAGAAATCTGCTGAGAGGAAATCGCCGAAGAAATACTTTTTGTATTTTATTTTGAAGTCTGGCCTGGGGCTCGAACCCTGGCTTTACGTCTAATAAGCCAACACACTACCTACTAGACTACGGCGACTTCTTCAAGTAACCTTCTAGATATCTGAAATTGCCAGTTGCCTATTGACAGGAACACTGTTGCGCTTTCAGTTCAGAGGCAGGAAACTTAACAAATCTCGGACTTATTAGCATAGCATTCATAGGTTATAACGGTTTTAAACATTAAAAAAAAACAATTTTGCAAAAGGAAATGCTGATTAGAAGCGGTTTTTAAAGAAATTAAGAAAAAAGATTGTTTAATGGAGTCATACTTGGACACACTTCGCGGTTTTGCTTAGATTTGCAAAAAAAAAATTGAATTAAAATTTTGTTTTGTATTTAAAACCAGTTTTTTAAAGGAAAACAAACATTTTTTTAAGTTTATTTTTAGATTTTTTTAATCCAAGGTTTTATGGTTTTAAGATAGGATTTTTAGAATAAAAAAAAAAATTTTTGCAACATTTTTTGTTTGAATTTTAAAACCTTGAATTTAACCAAAATCACCAAAAAAAATAAAAGAAAGATTGTGATAAAAAAAATGTTTAGAATTGTGAGAACCAACAATATTTGCAAAACCAAACAAAAACCATCAAAAAAATTCTTTTTCTTGATAAAAAAAAATTAAATTTATTTTAAAAAGAAATTTAAAACAACAATATTTGCAATTTTTGTTTTTTCTATTATGATTTTAAATGCTTAAGAAATATAAATTTTTAAAATATATAGTTCAAGCTTAAAATGCCTTTACAAGTTTAGATAAGAACACAGTGTTTTTTGTTTTATTTTTAAAACCCGACTTAAACATTAGCTGTGCAGAGTATAGAAATCAAAGCTGACATTGAAATGCTTAGAAGCTTAAATACAAACAAACAAAAAAATTTCATAAGAAAAAAAATTTGCGATAAATTTAAAATTTTTATCTGGAAACCATTTCCGAGAGCCTATGAAAAGAAATTTCTATAAAAGGCCTCTAACATGAAAGCTAGGGTACAGTACGCGTTTGAATTTTCGTTAAGATTGTGATCAATGTGTTGAAAGTGAAGAAAAAAAATTTAAAAAATAAAACCCACAGGATACTAAACAATTGTGGATTAATTTAGTATCCTGTTAGACTTTGAAAAACTATTTTAGTTTTTTATTTATGAACCTTAAAGGATTAAATAATAAAAAAGAAAAATAAAAACAATTTAAAAAATATATGAAAAGAGAATAGCTTTTTTGTGTTATAAAAAATAAAATAATTGCCATTCATTATAATGGCCATGGCTAATTTATATTTTTATATGCTAGTCCTGCTAATTGCAGGCTTTGTCAACTCAAGCGAAATTGGTGATATTGTTGAACCTGAGGATATAGAGTGAGTGTATATGTGTATGCAAAAGTCCTTTTTTTAATATAAAGTGCCATAAATTTCAATTAAACAAAAGAAAAGAATATTTTTTATTATTTTTAATAAAACAAAAGGTCTAAATTAAAATAAATTTTAATTTATTGCCTTAAAAAATCATTGGAAGTGAAAAAAGGTTGTTTAAAAAAGGGAAAAAAAATTTAAAAAATTGTTTTTTTATGAATATTTGTAAATTATTTTTTAAGGATATTTTTATTAAAGAAAAATATGTTAAAAATATTGAAAATTTTTTAAAGCCTTGGTTTTGATATTGTGGTTTGAAAAAATGTAAATCAATGACCTTTGGCTTATTTCTACAAAATTGTTTATTTTTTTTTTTTTTTTCATAGGAAGGACATTTTAAAATTATTTTTTTTTTATATAAAATGGAGGTCAAATTGTGTTTTTTATTAAAACTACTTTAAAAATCAAATAATTAACAAGAAAAAAGGTTTTCAAAGGACATTTGAAAGTGAAATCTTTTGAATTTAAATTAATTTTTTAAATCAGAAATATCGATTGGATGGCAACGCAACTGACAACCAACATTTAAGCATTTCACGCACAAAAAAATTTTTTTTTTTTTGAAATAATGTGCCGTTTCTTAAATTTAAATGAAAATTTAAAATAAAAACTAGGTTTTAAGAAAAATAAATGTTTCTGTTTAAAATAGTTTCACTAACATTTTCTTTAAAATTTTTTTTTTCCAGTCCTTTAATCGTTTTGGATGAGGCAAATGATAAGGAACGTGATGAAAGGCATATTTTTGGTTTCTTTAAGAAAAGTCAACCGGCAGCTGAACCAAAACCAGAGGCATTAGCCTATGCACAACCAAATAGGTGAGAAAATTAAATGTTGAATTAATGTTTCGATTATGGATGGCAGCTCAAGCTCACTTGCGTTACCAATTGCCAAAAATGTTATTACAAACATCTAAACATTTCACGTAAGCAACTACGAATTTATAATTGCCAGCTGGCAATGCAACAAAGATTCAGTTGCCGTTCATAATCGACCCATAAATTTTTAAACGATTCGAAATTGAAAAATTATCGAAAAACTTCAAAATGGCCACATTATTCCTTAACTTTAACCGCATTTATATTTATAATTTTCTAGCGGCTTGGGCTTTAAAACCCATGTAAAAACCAGTTACAGTAATACTGGTGGAGGCTATGGTGTGCCTAGCAATTATCGTGCCCCTGGAAGCTACGGTAGCTATAACAGTGGTTCTTCCTATGGTGGTTATGGCTCATCTAATCGTTATGGCGGTTACAGACCTTCAGGTGGTTATGGTAGTCCTTCAGGTGGTTATGGCAGTCCTTCAGGTGGTTATGGCAGTCCTTCAGGTGGTTATGGTAGCCCTTCAGGCGGTTATGGTTATAAGACAGTGTAAGTGGTATTTTTTAATCTAACAATATTATAAGCAATGTAGGAATTAAGTCTTGACACAGTCACAGCACTACTATCAAGACTTAATGCTTACTGCTTCATAATTTAAATTTATTTTAATTTTTTATATTTTTAAAAAGATATTGTAAAATATTATAAGAATTATTTAATTTTATTAGTCCTAAACAACAAAGCCTACCCCTGGGATACGGTCATACACGCGATAATGATTTTTTAGAAAATATATTGAATAAAGGGTAAAACGAACCATAAATTTTTATACAACGAAATTAACAAAATTTAGTTTTTCAACAAAATTTAAAAAATATGCAGTCTATTTTAAGGCTTGCTAGAAAAATAAGCAAAACGTAGCATATTGTAAGGATGTGTTGCGATTTTCCCTTTTCAAAATTGATAAATTTAAAAACAAGAAATCCATATGATCTGAATATATATAAATTGATAATTCGACATAATAGTATTTTATATTGCCTACCTTAAGGCTTTACCTAAAAATAGGCTTCTTTTTAATTGGTTTACTAAAGAAAATTGGTTCAATAATTGGCTTTTTATTTAAATTAATTAAGTCAGGCTTTTTCTAATATTTTGACTCGAAAATTTTCAGTCAAAATACCGCGCAGAAAACTATGGACTTCCTGCTTAATGCCCGCAAACAATTGCCTGCTTATGGCCAATGTCCAACATATATCTTGCCACCAAATGTAGCGTACTCCTGTCAAAACAACCAATGTGAAGTAAGCTGCCCGGCTACGTATAGTTTCCCTGATGGTAAAACCTCATTGAAATTGGTATGCATTGAAAGAAGCTGGATTGTACGTGATTCCGTATATTTGGAAGTGCCACCTTGTCAAGCTAATTGTAAGCCACCATGTCAAAATAATGGCATTTGTATAGAGCCGGGCTTGTGTAAATGTTCGGAACAATTTACTGGACCTTTATGTCAATATAAGAAGACCGTGTGTGCTTCGAAAGCGCCCATACCCAAGAATTCGAAGATAACGTGCATGAATAAGTAAGTTTTGAGAGAGAAAGGAAAACATTTTGTGTCGGATTTTTTAAAATAAACATTTTTAGTGTGTGCAATGCGGAGTGTATGCGTGGTTTCCGGTTTCCCGATGGTAGTACCATAACCAATATTGAATGTCAAAATGGCCAATGGATTCATACAAAGTCTGGCATGGCCAAGCCGCCAGATTGTAGACGTAAGTTGGACACCTTTAGGGGAAATTTGTTTACGGATTTCATTAATTTTTCTTTTTCTTTTTGAACAGCCATTTGTGAACCGGATTGTAAAAATGGCGGCCAGTGTATATCGTTTAATGTTTGCCAGTGTTCCATGAAATATAGAGGCGATCATTGTCAATATAGCGTGTCCGCTTGCAATGTCACGCGTGCCAATTTCAATGGCAACTACAAGTGTTCGTATGACAGTGAATTGGCAAAATGTACTTTCGCTTGTGCCGACGTACCTGGCCTGCAGGTAGAGGGTGGCAGTTTGGATACTGAATACAAATGTAAATACAGTGAGGGCAAGTTCTTCCCCTCACCCTTGCCCAAGTGTATATACCGTAAGTTTCCTTATATAATTTTTTTTTAAATAGTTTAAAACGTTTCTGTCTGCTTTAGCTTCCGGCTATACCATACGTCAAGGTTCGAAAACTTCCCATTACAGCCACCAACCAGGTCAGCAGGTTGTTTTAGGTGGTGGTGCTTCTTATACATATGAATTCATGACGGATCATGAGAGACTTATGGCTATATTGGCTAAATTTAAGGAATATAATATGAGAAGTGTAGGTATTTGTGTTTCTTTTAAAGGATTTAATATTGATTTGCTGGATTTCATTTCTAGGAAATGTGGTCCTCGGAGGAAATCATTATTTCTCCCAGCAGCTATTCTTTGTATGCCACTGGCGATATCGATGTTATCATAGATCAAACGCCTAAACCTGCTTTCTGTACCACTTGGGGTGGCAATAATATGAAGACTTTTGATGGTTTGGTATTCAAGTAAGTGGCATCATAATTGTAATATCAAGCCTAAGAGTAGGCAACAAAACATAAGAAACAAATAGCCTAAAAGTATGGATTTTGAAATGATTTTAAATTATATTTTCTAGAGCTCCTTTATCCTGTTCACATACCTTGATAATGGACAAACTGGACAACACTTTTGATGTCACATTAAAAGCTTGTCCCTATGGTTCTGGCTATGGTTGTGCTCATACCTTAAAGGTATACTGGCAATCCGTTTTGTATACCTTTGAAAACCAAAGTAGGTTTTCAAGCTTGTAGAAAATCTCTTTCAAAATACAAAACTAAGCCCTGTTTATTTTCTTTCTACACTAGATGGCACCATACGCTTGTATACTCCCACGAAGAACCTACCCATACCCGTGCAAGTAATGGGCATGAAAGTGGTGCCCGTGGCTCAACATTTACAAATTGATTTGGAATCTATTGGCTTGCAAATCGATTGGGATCGCCGTCAATATTTGGGCGTACATGCTGGTGCCGGTCTTTGGAATCGTGTGGGTGGTTTGTGTGGCTCTTTGGATGGTGATTATAAAAATGATTTGATGACCAAGACTGGGGTAAAGGTAGAGACCGTGAAATCCTTTACCGATTCATGGCGTGTGGAGGATAGTACAGATTTGTGTGCCATGGAAAATAGTGCCGAATTGGATTTCGATTCCAAGTCCTGTGAGCCGGAGAAACGCAAGAAGGCTTTAATTGTATGCGAACGCTTATTGGCAAATGAGAAGCTGGAGGACTGCATAAAATCCTTTAATTTTGAAGCATTGCTTAAGACCTGTGTGGATGATTATTGTAATTGTAATAATCAGGATCATCCAGAGACCTGTAACTGTGATGCTTTAGCCATGCTGGCCAAGGAATGTACGTTTAAGGGTGTAAAATTGGAGCATGGCTGGCGTAATTTGGAAATTTGTCGTAAGTTTTCAAGGAATTTAAATGGACGACTTTGGTCCTTTAATTGTAAAACTTTTCTTGCTTTCTTTAGCCATTAGCTGCAGTTATGGACGTGTTTATCTACCCTGTGGTCCTGATGTAGAGCCTACCTGTGAATCAGCCGTTCTACCTACCAAGGGCAAGTGTAACGAAGGCTGCTTCTGTCCCGAGGGCACTGTACAATACAAAGATGTTTGCATTAATCAGGAACTGTGTCCCTGTTCTATGGGCGGCAAGGAATTTAAACCTGAGGTTACTATTAAAAAGAAATGCAACACATGCACCTGTAAGAATGGCCAATGGAAGTGTACCGATGAGCAGTGTAGTGCACGTTGTGGTGCCATAGGTGATCCTCATTATCAAACCTTTGATGGCAAACGTTTCGATTTTATGGGTAAATGCTCCTACTATTTGCTTAAGACGAATGAACTATCCGTTGAGGCTGAAAATGTCGCCTGTTCGGGACAAATATCGGAAAATCTGAAATTTGCCGCTGCAGAAGATCCCTCGTGTACTAAATCGGTGACCGTGAAATTTGTACAGAATAATGGTGTATCCACTAGCATTAAATTGGAACAGGGTTTGAAGACGATTATCAATGGAAAAGAGGTATTAAAATTCCCGAAAATCGTGGGTAATGGTGAGGTATTGATACGCCAGGCCAGTTCCTCATTTTTAACGGTAGAGTTCCCTGGCGGCATTAAAGTATGGTGGGATGGTGTATCTCGCGTGTACATAGATGCACCGCCCAGTTATAGAAATAAAACCTCAGGCTTGTGTGGTACCTTTAATTCCAATACTCAAGATGACTTCTTAACACCTGAAGGTGATATTGAAACCGCTGTGGAACCATTTGCCGATAAATGGCGTACCAAGGATACTTGCGACTTTTTGGCTCAAACACCCAGTACGCCGCATCCCTGTACAGCTCATCCGGAGCGTAAGGCAGAGGCAGAGAAATACTGTAATTGGATTACTGATGATATATTCCAGGATTGCCATTGGACTGTAGAACCGGAACAGTATTATGAAGACTGTCTATATGATGTGTGTGCCTGTGAAGGTGAACCCTCCAAATGTTTCTGTCCCATATTATCGGCCTATGGCGCCGAATGCATGAGACAAGGCATTAAGACTGGCTGGCGTTTAGCGGTCAAGGAGTGTGGTATGTTTTTAGTTGACCTTTAACCTTTCAGTGCTTTTTTAAAAATAATTTTTCTCTCTAATTTTTAGCTGTTAAATGTCCTATTGGCCAGGTATATGATGAATGCGGCGACAGTTGCACCTTAACCTGTGAAGACTTAAGCACACGCAAGACTTGCAAGCGTGAATGTGTTGAAGGCTGCCGTTGCCCTACTGGCCAGTACTTGAACGAATACAATGAGTGTGTGCCCCAAAGCAAATGTCACTGCACTTATGATGGCATTACCTTTAAACCTGGCTACAAAGAAGTGCGTCCAGGCTCTAAATATTTAGATTTATGCACCTGCACTAATGGCTTATGGGAATGTGAAGATGCTGAGGCTGGCGATGATGTCAAGTATCCTCCATCCTCTGAGTTGCGCGCTGAGTGCAATAATCGTCCTTATGCAGAGTTCTCCAAGTGTGTGCCAAAAGAGCCTAAAACATGCAAAAATATGCATGACTATAAACCAGAACTGGATGAGTGTGTGCCCGGCTGCCAGTGCATGGCGGATTATGTATACGATACCGCTTTGAAGATGTGTGTTCTGCCAGAGAAATGTTCGTGTCATCATGGTGGCAAGAGTTATAATGACGGTGAACAAATTAAGGAGGATTGCAATACCTGGTAAGTGTTTGTCATTGAAAAAACAACAAAAAATAATCTAAAAACAGAAGGATGGGGGGAGGACAGAGTGAATGAAATAAAATTCAATATAAAACGTGCGTATGTGCTATTTTGTCCACTCATTTTAGTGTTTGTCAAGCTGGTAATTGGAAATGTTCCACGAATGGCTGCGAATCCACTTGCTCTGTTTGGGGTGATTCCCACTTTACAACATTCGATCAACATGACTTTGATTTTCAAGGGGCCTGCGATTATGTGCTGGCCAAAGGTGTGGCTGGCAATGGTGATGGTTTTGCCATTACCATACAAAATGTATTGTGCGGCACCATGGGTGTTACCTGTTCTAAATCAGTGGAGATTACCCTAAGCGGTTCAGTTCAAGATACTTTAACACTTACAAGTGATGCATCTTACCTGGAGGATACCAACAATTCTATAATGAACAGTAAGTCTATCTAACACACTACAAAATTCTTTGTTGTACTCTCCCTTTCTCTGTATTCCTTAGAACTACGCGATACCATTAATACGAAAGCCCATGGTGCTTTCCATGTGTATAAGGCTGGCGTATTTATTGTCATTGAAGTCTTGCCATTGCATTTGCAAATCAAATGGGATGAGGGTACGCGTGTGTATGTTAAACTGGGCAATGAATGGAAGAATAAGGTTGGCGGTTTGTGCGGCAACTACAATGACAATGCCATGGATGATATGCAAACACCCTCACAATCATTGGAAACCAGTCCATTAATATTCGGTCATTCGTGGCGTGTGCAAAAGTATTGTGAACAGCCGAAAAAACCCATTGATGCATGCAAAGAACATCCTCAACGCGAAACATGGGCCCAATTGAAATGTGGCGTTCTTAAATCCAATCTTTTTAAGGTAATGTTTATTTATGGCTTAAATCTTTGCAGCTCACACACTCACTCATACACCCACACACCCACACACGTACTTTCTGAAAGGGGGTTTGGTAATATAGGGAAAAAAGAACAAAAAAGCAATACAAAAGAAAACAAACGAACACAGGCTCTTTGAATGTTAAAGAAAAACCTATAAATTAAGATTTAAACCTTTAGTAGCATAGTTTTTGACCAAAACAAAGCAAATTCATTCATTCTCTATGGCAAAAATTAAAGTACTTTTTTAAAAAGTAAATTCAAGTTAAAGTACTTTTTATATAAATTTTGTACTTTTCTTTGTTCAAGAATTGGTACTTTTTTGTCCGCAAAAAATCCTGTATAGTGCCAGAGATCTATGGGACTTAAATTCGTCAGTCTTGTAATAGATTCCGTTAGCGCAGCATAGTTGGCTTGAGCAGCAAGTCCGACAAATACTGGATGGAAGATGCTGGGAAACTCTGGTGAAACCTTAAAGGCAACATTAAAGCACTTTCTATGCTGTTAATTACGCTAAACTGCCAAGGATGGATATTGGGAATCTAAATGGCTTCAACAGAAGTTTCGAATGATTCTAGTACTAGAGAAAATGAAAGAATATGGCCACAATTATCCTGACTGTGTATATCTTCTTGAGTCGATAACCATTTTAAACTGTGGGTTTCCCCTGGACGAAGAAGTTTAGTGTTAGTTGTCCATGACCCATGTGTTTATCGACAATATGATGGTATTGTCGATAACAAAATTTTCCGAAACTGACTAGTCTTCGAAAACTTGCTATACTGCCGCAGAAACCTTTCTAAGAGTGTTTCTTTCACTTTCTGAATCCATTCTGGAAGGATTTCTTGAATGCATTATATGGTCAATGAATCATTCACCTTTTCTTCGACTTTCAATAAACGTTCTCTCTTTCCTAATCTAATCTAAGGTTGTTAAAGATTGGCAAGAACTCTTCCACTGTGGAAGACAGTCGACCTCATATAACTTTAACAATCATTCTGTGAAGGATGTCGTTTCCTTGAAAGCAAACAGTTATAGAAATGAACGCGCTTGACTCTAGTTGGATAACTAACGAATAGAAATTCATTTGTTTAAGAGAACTGTGGTTTATTTGGCTTTGGGTGTCCATTAGTGTTGGTGGTCTCCTAAAGACTTTTTCTAAACCGTTGGTATCTATTGAAGTTTAAAATTAAAAAAAAGGGAAAAAAATTGAATAATCATTCGCAGTCATTATAATTTTAATGTCAGGCAATTATTATTAAACTTTCATCCTTCCGTTATGCAGTCTGTCCGCAATGGTTCTTCCGTTTTAAGGAATGTGCAGTGCAGTGAACAATTTAAAAGTCGATGCGATTCTTTTCTCTTTTTTTTTTTCTTATGCTTTCCGTTTCTCTTGTTGCACATTAGAATTTTTAACATTTTAATATTCATGACGTCGGTATTATTGAATACTTTCTTTACACATTTTATTTCCCTCTCACAACCATTCTATTTCTATGAATTTCTATTGTCTTCACCGTGTGGGTAGGTGAAGAGTAGAATAGGAGAGTGCCAGGGGAAAGTACAAGTATTATAATTTGAATCATTTGATTGTAATGTAATTAAAATTCTTACCTTTTTATTGTTCTATCCTTAATGGTGGTGCTCTCATTTCATATCCACCATATAATTTCACCAATGTGGTGCCACTTTTTTTAATTTCTTGTGCTGGTTTTTGTTTTTCGTTTTTACAGGAGTGTCATGCTGAAGTGCCAGTTGAAATGTATTTAAAACGTTGTATATTCGATACCTGCGCCTGTGATCAGGGTGGCGATTGTGAGTGCTTGTGTACAGCAGTGGCGGCCTATTCACATGCCTGCTCGCAAAAGGGCATCAACATTAGATGGCGTACACCACATTTCTGTCGTAAGTACAATTGAATTGAATTATATTTACACATATACACACACATATACTCTGTGTTATATAAGGTTTATAAATATTTTCAAGTAGCTGTGGGTTATAGGTTTCAGCCTTGGTAGAGAATACAAAAAATAGCAGGAAAAAAACATGTTGCTTTACATCCTTAAATGCATATGGAATACTTGAACCTGCTACATTTGCCTTACATAGCAGCTCATAAGCATCATCATCATCATCACGATGATGATAATCATGTTTGATGATGTCGATTTCGAAGTTGTAGTCGTTGTCGATGTCGTTCCTGTTGTACTATTGTTTTCAATTATTCATTATGGAAAATCGTCACATACTTGTCGTACACTTCATATGTTCATTGTTCTGAAGCCTTGTTTCCTTGCCTTTCATTTTGGATTTTACAAAAGGATTCCTTTATTTTTTTACTTGCCTGCCATCCTGCCTGGCTGGCTTCCTTGCTGTGCTGTATTGGCAGCTGCATTTCAAATACAAAAAAATTCCCCAAAAACTTTTGCCAGTTAAAGAGTATAGAACGACAGGGCCCGGTAGAAAAAAACTTGCAAATATTGTTCAATATGTTGCCATTGTTTGACAGTTTGGTATGTTTGTACAGCCCCCCTGTGCCAGTACCTTTTCCATATGCCTTCAGCAAGAGAAGAGCTATTGCATGTTGCTTGCACCTTTTTTAATACCTTTTCGATTTTGTTACATTCATTCTGATGTTGTAGAAATCTGAAGTGCTCTCCTCTCTACAGTTTTTAATAGATTCTTAAAGACTTTGGTACTGCAGGGTATATCCCATATGTATGTGCTGAGAGTATATTCATCCATGGAACATTAGTTGATTTGTATAATCTTATAATCGTTATGTGGTTATAAGAGATTTTTCGTTATTATTGTTATAGTAGCAGTAGTAGTCGTTGTAGTTGCTATTGTTGTTGTTGTTGTTGGGTACTCGGAAACTTGTCATTAAGCTGGAAATTTTATTGAAAAGGTAATCAGCAGAGTATTAAGTTGTAGACAATTTTTAAGGAGACTCTTCTATCCTCTCTTTTTTTGATGGAGAGTAGAGATTTTTGTTGGAAATTAAGTTAATTGAATGAAATTGATTTTCTAGGAAAAAAAAAAAAAATAAATAAACGAGGGTTGGTTAACATAGATTATAAAATGTTTGTAGATTAAAATATTTGATTACAATAGTTTTTAAACTGGAGAAAACAAACTTGAAGTCACCAATTAACTTTTTAATTTATTTCCGATACAATGTGATCAAAAATATAGCAGACCCTAAACAACACCATTTCTTTTAATTGTATTTTGAGTAACACTTGAAACACTTCTTTCATTGATGCTGTCTTTATGTGTTCTATGTTTGGAAACCTTCAACATTGCTTGTCTCGACAATCAGCAATAGGCCTTCTCAACAAAACGTAACTTCCTTAGATCAGGCCAGGAAAACCAGTGACAGAGATGTCCATACGACCCAGTTTAAGTAACTCTTGGTTGGTTGAGACACTCTACAGCCGACAATGAGTCGGAGATATATTTCGAAGAATACCCCACAGCCTGCCTTATCCTCAAGTCTAGAAACGCACGTGTACAATTCGACAGAATACATGAAGGTGGCCATGTCTAAGGGAACAGTCTTCTCTGCTTGGTTATCTAGTGTAAAATCTCCTATCAAAACCAGGCTCAGAGGAAGCATAATAAATTTCACTCTTCAAATAGAATAAAGAAATTCTTATCAAGGCGTTAAGTTGAAAGGATTTTTGTAGGAATAGATCGCAACGCATTCGTAAGATCTCCTTACCCGATATTTTCACTTAGTTTGGATCTAGTAAATCAAGCTACCACGGTTCAGAACCGATATACTGTCTCTGCGTTATTGGTTGTTGTCTTATAAGAAGGAGTCCTTTTGAAAAGTTTCAATTTTGGGTCCATGGCGTTTTTTTTTTTTTTGATTCTTCATATTCCAAGCCCCCTATTTAATACATTTCAATTTCCATTTCTAGCCATGCAATGTGATCCCCATTGTTCGGAATACAAATCCTGTACCCCGGCTTGCGCCTTGGAGACCTGTGATAATTTCTTGGATCAAAGTTTCGGCGAACACATGTGCAAATCGGAGAACTGCATTGAAGGTTGCCACATTAAACCATGCGATGAAGGCATGATCTATTTGAATGACACCTACAAAGAGTGTGTACCCAAATCTGAATGTAAGCCCATCTGTATGATTAAGGAGGGCAAGACCTACTACGAGGGTGAAGTAACCTATCAGGATGAATGTGCCACGTGCAGATGTTCGAAGAAAAAGGAAGTGTGCAGTGGTGTTAAATGTGCTGAAGAAGTCAGCACTGAAAAAACTATAATCGAGGGCACAACTATTGTGGCGGGAGATCAAGAACAGCCCAAGTGCAGTAGGGGCTGGACTAGATGGTACGATGAGGATCATGACACTTCGGGCAAGGTGGTGCGTTTGAATGACGACGAAAGTTTGCCACGTTATGACTGCAATGAACGTATATTTGGCACATGCAAGAAACAATACATGAAGAAAATTGAATGCCGTGTGGTAGGCACTCACGAGTCCTCCGATTTTATGGATGAAAATGTCAATTGTAATCTACAAGATGGTTTATCCTGCATAGGCCAGTGTCATGACTATGAGTTGAGAGTGTTCTGTGAATGTGAAGAGGAGCAGGTAACAACACCCAAGCCTACAGAAAAGCCTGAAACGGGCAAGGCATGCGATTCAGTTATTGCTGAGTACAAGGAGTATCCAGGAGATTGTCATAAATTCTTGCATTGCCAACCTAAATCGAATGGCGACTGGCATTATGTGGAGAAGACCTGTGGCGATAGCATGATGTTCAATCCCATAATGAATGTATGCGATCATATTGCAATGGTACAGGAAATCAAACCCATATGTGATGATGAAGAAAAGCCAGAAAAACTTAAAGAATGCCCCGAGGGCCAGGTTATGTCCGAATGTGCTAATCAGTGTGAATATGCCTGTCATTTCTATGCAACGGTAAGCGTTTTGTGGTTCCAAATCTTTTTAAGATTTTTTCTTTAATTTCTTACAAATTTTTTCCTTAAAGAGCTTACAATTACGTGGCCTGTGTGAGAAGGGTGAACATTGCAAAGCAGGTTGTGTGGATAAGGATCGTCCTGATTGTCCTGCTTTGGGTAAATACTGGCGTGATGAGAATACTTGTGTGGAAGTGGATCAGTGTCCTTGCATGGATAGGACGGAGAAATATATCCAACCCCATATGCCTTTCATAGGCGAATGGGAAGTTTGCCAGTGTATCGACAATGCCTACACATGTGTGCCCACTAAAATTGTAGAACCTACTAAAGCACCGGTTACTGATGTTATCCCTGTTGCTAACAATATTACCGTTATCCCGATAACCGTAACACCACCCAAGCATTGTGATCCAGAACTGTAAGTTTAGGAAATAAAAAGAAGTGAAGTAACAAAGTTTTGCTTGACGTAGTGTTTTCTTTTCAGCTTAATACCTGTTATTGAGGGCGAAGAACCTTTACCGGACTCGATATTCAGTTCAAGCTCTACTTTAGGTCCCAAATATTCACCTCATTTGGGCCGGTTAAGGAAAGATCTTAAAGAGAAAACTGGAGCCTGGTCACCTATGATTAATGATCAAATGCAGTATTTGCAAATCACTTTGCCTGAGCAGCAGCCTTTGTTTGGCGTTGTCATGGCTGGTAATACCGATTTCGATAACTATGTGACGCTGTTTAAGGTAAACAATTTTGATTCAAAAGAAAATCTTGCCACAATTTTAAAATTCTCTCTCATTTTAGATTTTATACAGCCATGATGGTGAGGCCTATCACTATTTGGTTGATGAAACCGACAAGCCTCAAATGTTTAATGGCCCCTTGGACTCACGTTCACCTGTACAGGCCCTCTTTAAAATACCCATTGAAGCGAAATCATTGCGTATTTATCCACTCAAATGGCATAATTCGATAGCCATGCGTGTAGAACTTTTGGGTTGTGGTGTACCACCCTCTACCACACCCATTGTGCCCGCCATAACTGAGGCTCCTACCAAGACCACACCCTCCACTGAACACCCCATAGTTATAGTGGATGAATTACAATGTACCGATAAAATGGGTGTAGAAAGCGGTTTAATGACCGCCAAACAGGTTAAAGCCAGCAGTATTTGGCAATTGCCTAAGCCTGCCAGGAAACCACGTCTCATTGATCTTCTGAAATTATCCTCGCCCGTGGGTTGGAAGCCGGTGGTTAATACGCCCAATGAATACATTGAATTTGATTTCCTAGAGCCACGTAATATATCCGGTTTTATAACCAAAGGTGGTCCTGATGGTTGGGTTACTGGCTACAGGGTTTTGTTCTCGAAAAATAAACTCATCTGGAATAAGGTATTGAATTTGGAGGGTCAACCCAAGATATTCCCAGCTAATCATGATAAGACCACCGAGCAAGCCAATTACTTTAAGACTCCCATACTGACGCAATATATTAAGCTGTCGCCCGCTAAGTGGCAGGAGAATATTAATATGAGGGTAGAGCCTATAGGTTGCTTCCAAAATTATCGTGAGTATTTGAAAGGAAATATAAAAAGATCTATTCTAACCTTGTCTCTCTATTTTCCAAACAGCTGAGACCAAGGAAAACATAGTGGTGGTTGATAAGCCCGTTCAACCAGCATGTTTGGCTTGTGATGGCTTAACGGATATACCTGATGGCTATGGCAAGTGTAAATGTGAAAATGGCTTATTCTGGGATGGCACAACTTGTGTCCAAAGCAATTTGTGTCCCTGTGTGGAGAATTATATCAGGTACTGCTCTTTCTCTCTCCTACAAGCCTTGAAGATAAACCTGGTTTCCTAATGTATTCTAATGTATCCTGTTTAGCTACCCCATTGGCTCCAAATTCGAAAACAAGGACTGTGAAGAGTGTGTTTGTGTTTTGGGTGGCCATAGCAGTTGCAAGCCCAAGAAATGTCCTCCCTGTGATAATAAAGATTTGCGTCCTGTGGTGGCAGCTGGCTGCTATTGTAAATGTGAACCTTGTCCCAAGCATCAGAAACTATGTCGCTCTAGTGGTGACTGCATTCCCGAGGTCTTATGGTGCAACGGCGTTAGAGACTGTGAGGATGATGAGGATGACACATGTCAAGACAAGTTTGTGGTAACACCACGTCCCATCATACAAAGAAATGAAAGTAAGTTTCGAGATTAAAAAATAAAAATTTTTTTTGTAACAAAAAAAACCTAAAATTCTAGCTGAGGTTATAACCTGCCCTGCGCCTGAATGTCCACCCAAGATGAAGATGAAAATTACTGAGAAGAAACAGCGCAAAATGTCCAGCATGTTTACCTCCACGTAAGTTTTCTAGTCTTAAACTCTCGCCACCTTTCTCTTGAGTAAAATCGAAACTTTTCCTCCTGTCCTTAGCTTCAACAAAAAGGTTGTCATTCAAAACGATGGCAATAAGATTACCAAGATGAAGTTTATCTCATCCTCTGAAGAGTATTTGGATAAACCAGGCGATGCACAAAACTTTATACATGAGGATGAATGTGCTGAATTTACTTGTGTGCCCATACGTGAGGTGGTTGTGCAAAAGAATGAGTCGATAACCTGCACGGAACCCAAGTGTCCTGCCAACTATATGATCGAATTGGATATGTCGGCTTCTAAACCTAATGAGTGCCCACGTTATACTTGTATTTTGAAACCCAATAAGGATGATGTGTGCGAAATTAGTGGCAAAACATTTACCACCTTTGATGGCACCGAATTTAAATATGATACCTGCAGTCATATCTTGGCAAGGGATTTAGTCAATTCCACTTGGGCTATATCAGGTAAGATTAGGGGGGAAACTTTTAAACTTTTAAAGAGAAAACTTGACCCTTATTTTCCTCATTGTAGTTCACCTCCAATGCACGGATGAGACACGTAAATTCTGCCGCAAGACCATTACCATAAAGGACTTTGAGAAACATGCCGTACTCACCATAATGCCCAACATGCGTGTCAACTTTAATGGCTTTGAATACAGCGTCCAGCAATTGATCAATTCGCCCATATGTAAAGCCTCCTTTGTACTCTCCCAACCGGGTAATACCGTGTTGGTAGTATCCCCCAAGCGAGGCTTCTGGGTCCTATACGATGACATTGGTTACATTAAGATTGGCATGTCGTCCAAATTCATAAAAACTGTTGATGGGTTGTGTGGTTATTATGATGGCAATGCCAGCAATGATAAGCGTGCACCAGATGGCACAGTCCTAGCAAATACAGTGAAATTCGGTGACAGTTGGTTTGACAAGAAGACACCCAAAGATGAATGTTATGCACAAACTTGTCCATTGGCTTTGCAAAAGAAGGCTTTAGCCTTATGCAATACCATTAAGTAAGTGGCCATGAGGGAGGGTGTTGAAGAAAACTTTTTTTGTTAAGAAAGTTTCTGTTTTAAGGAGTTTAAGCATGTTTTTGTGTTTTCTTGTTGCAGGCATCCAACATTTTTGAAATGTGGCAAGTCGGTCAATTATAAACAATTCGTTAGTAAATGTATGGAAACCACTTGTGAATGCCTGAAGGCCAATGATGGTGATGCAAATACATGCAAATGTAACATTTTGCAAGATTTTGTTAAAAAATGTCTCACAGTTAATCCCAATGTACAATTGGCCACATGGCGTGCAGTACATCAATGTGGTAAGTAGCATACAGTACACTACACACTATACTACAGAGCGTACGGGTGAAGAGAATACGAAAGCAAATGGAAATTCTTTCTTTTCCTGTGTTGTTTTATAACTTAAACTGAGAGAGAGAAAAATCATTCTTTTTTTCTTTTAGAAATTTCCTGTCCAGCTCCTTTGGTTCACTCAGACTGTTATAAGCGCCGCTGTGAGCCTTCTTGCGATACACTGAACAGTGATGATTGTCCGGTCATTGAAGATGCCTGTTTCTCAGGCTGTTATTGCCCTGAGGGTAAGGTACGTAAGGGTAATACGTGTGTGCCTATTGCCGAATGCAAGGATTGTGTTTGCAATACCATTGGCTCAACGAAATACTTTACTTATGATCGCAATAAATTCACATTCAACGGCAACTGCACTTATTTGCTAAGCAGGGACATTGTTTTGCCTGGCGTCCATACCTTCCAGGTAAGATTTGTTACCCTTTTTACCTTGAATTACTTAAAAAAGAAACCGTTTACCTTACTTAAAACAGGTCTATGTCAGCATGGATGACTGCCACAAATTAGGGAAACTTTCTGCACCCGATCACTCCAGCTGTGCCAAATCTTTGCATGTTTTAAACGGTGACCATGTCATACACATTCAAAGGCAAGCTGACAATCCCAAAGCCTTACAAACCTTTGTCGATGGTTTTGAGGTAAAGAAAATGCCTTATAAGGATACTTGGATCAATTTAAAGGAGATACCTGGCAAGGAATTAATACTCAACCTGCCTGAAGCCCATGTGGAACTTAAAGCCGCCTTTGATGATTTGATTTTCTCCATAGGCGTGCCCAGCGTTAAGTATGGCAGCAAAATGGAGGGTCTATGTGGCGATTGTGATGGCAATCCCAATAACGATTTGCAAGAGAACCCCGCCAAAAAGAAAAACAGAAAACCCAGCCAAGAACTGGTGGATATTATCAACTCCTGGCAAGCGGATGAGCCTAAATTGGGTTTGGATCCCAATGAGTGTTTGAGTGAAACCGATGTCGAAGAAGAATGTTTGCCTTTGCCACCCGAAACAGATCCCTGTATGGTTCTGTTCAATGATGATCTCTTTGGCAAATGCAATCAGATTGTGGATCCTTTGCCTTACATTTCGTCCTGCCAGCAGGATATGTGCAAGCCAGGCAATACGCAAAAGGGTTCTTGTGATACCCTAAATGCCTATGCCATGGAATGTAGTGCCCAGGGTATTTGTTTGAATTGGCGTTCACCTGATCTCTGTCCCTATGACTGTCCCAGTGATATGATTTATGAAGCCTGTGGCTGTGCCAAATCCTGTGAAACTTTAGAGCATCTTAATGAATTCCAGGCAGTTAATATGAAGACGAATGCCATCATTAATACTGTTACCACTGAGGAATTGTGTCCTGTGGCCGAACGTTTTGAAGGCTGTTTCTGTCCTCCCGGCAAGGTTATGGAAAAGGGCAAATGCATAAGCGAGGAATTGTGTGTTAAATGTGAGGATTCGGATCATATACCCGGCGAGAGATGGCAAAAGGATAACTGCACTGAGTGCCTATGCGATAAGAATGGTAAGACCCAGTGTGTGGAACGTAAATGCTTGGTGGAGGAGAACATCTGTGCCGAGGGTTATATGCCTCAGAAGAAAATTTCAGATGATTTATGTTGTCCCCGTTATATCTGTGTGCCTGAACCCAAATTGCCGCCTGCCAAGATATGTCTGGAACCCTTAATGCCTGTGTGTGGTCCAGGACAATTCAAAAAACAGAAAACGGGAGCAGATGGCTGTCCTCAGTACATATGTGGTAAGTTTTAGAAGGTTCCCATTCCACTAAGGCATTTATTTTCTATAATTTTCCTTTTCGTAGAATGTAAACCCAAGGAAGAGTGTGATGTTTTAGTGCCACCCACTTTGAAACCTGGTGAGAAATTGATTAAAGAAGAAGAAGGCTGTTGCCCCACGCAGAAGGTGGTGTGTGATAAGTCCACCTGCCCTGCGAAACCATCAACCTGTGTTGAAGAATTCTATGAGGTTTACGAGAAACAAGAACCACTCGACTGTTGTCCCACATACTACTGTGGCCCACCGAAAGATGAGTGCATAGTCGAATATGTTCCGGGCAAAAAATTCACCAAGAAACTCAATGAGAAATGGGTGCATCCCACAGATCCTTGCAAGCACGAACAGTGTACCTATGGACCTAATAACACACCACAAGTTCTAACAAATCAAGAGATTTGTGATAATAAATGCGCTCCCGGCTTTGAATATATGATACGTGACATTAGCAAATGCTGCGGTGAGTGTGTTCAAACTCAGTGTGTGTTTGAAGGCCAGCTATTTGAGCCTTTGCAACAATGGTTATCCGAGGATAATTGCACTTCCTATACATGTGCCCAGAAAAATGGCATTTTAATGGTTAGTTCCGTGCGGGAATCCTGTCCAGATGTTAGCCTATGCCCCGAACATTTGCTATACAAAAAAGAGGACAGCTGTTGCCCCATGTGCAAGGAGGAACCCGCCAAGGAAGATTTCTGTAAGTAGAGGACTTTGCACAATTGTTTGTGACATGTTAAGTTTCTTTTGCTTTTTGCTTTAGCCACCTGTTTGCCTGTATCCTTGGCCGAACCCGAAACCGAGTATTTGATTAAGGTTTTGAAACCCTCCCACGGCAACTGTGTTAACAAACAACCCATTAAAGGCTTTACCGAATGTCATGGTGCCTGTAACTCTGGCTCCAAGTATAACAAACGTAAGCTTTAGTTTTAGAATTTTGAAACAAAATCTTTTTTCAACTTCTATTCTATTTTGCTTTTTTTAGTTACTTTGGCCCAGGATAAAATCTGTCACTGTTGCAGCATTAAATCGTACAAAACGATTGCCGTACAGCTTACTTGTGATGATGGCTTTACCTTCAATAAGGAATTGGAAATACCAGACTCTTGCGGTTGTCTACCCTGCACTGATTCTGTCGAATTTTCAGGTAAAAATGGTTTCTACGCTTTACCCATGGCAGAATTCATTAGGCGTTAATGGAGCTTTATAAATAAGAACCAACCAATACTGTGACTCGGGCTTATTGTTTATAGAAAATCTTCATAGTTTTAAGCGCTTTATTTTGTTAAAAAAAAATACTTTTTATGATTAATTGTAAAGGAAATTAGTTTTTAAGTTTAAATTTAATAAAATGAAAAGCAAATTTGAAAAAAAAAAAAATATAAATGCCACGCCCACAATTTTAGTTGACGTTGTCCTAATAGAATCACAGACTTGAACCTGTGGCTAAGACAACTAGAACTCGCAAATTTTCTACAACTACACACAAAAAATAATGGCAGATACGCACAGCGTTGCCATTTACCAAGTTTTCTCTATTTTTCCAAGTTTTTCGAGATGAAAAAAGTTTTCATTAAATTTGTTTTCTAACAAAACATGTTTTCTCAACTAATTTCAATATTTTCAATAATAATAATATGAAATATTTACTCCCGAGCAAGTTAGCAAAGAAACAGCAACAGAGGAAGTAACAGAGACACCGAACTCCGGTATTTTCTTTTAAAATTTTGGTACTTTCGTAGAAAGTACCTTTGGTAAAACAAGGTTTTTTCCGGCAAAAAAAAGTTAAAAAAAAATTACTGGCAATGCTGGACACACATCTCAATATTAAATTAGGCAACTCCCAACAGTAACAGCAAAGCTGGGAAAACAGCAGTTGCGTTAGAATGTCAATGACTACTAGAACAAGCAAATCTCTACAACTACACACAATAAATAATGACAGACACACATCTCAATATTAAATTACGGAACTCTCCTGACAATAACAGCAAACAACAGCTGAATGTCAAAATATATGATCAAAAGACATCCTGTATTCAAACCAGAGCCAAAACTTATCATTCATTGTCAAATATTTAACAGACAGTGCGAAACATTTTAAAAAGCAAAATATGTTCACCTGGAAAATATTCAAACGAGCAAAGCATTGATGCTAGCTTTTCCAAGACGACAGTAAAATTCCACCGAAATACTTATGAAATGCTGTAGAAATCCTAGTATATTAACAACTGAAGAGAATATTAAACAAGATTGTGTTGTATTTTCGAATTTTTCTACTTTTCTACTACTACTTTTAAGTAAAGAAAAAAATTTAGGCCAAAAGGGCCACAACCACATAGTATTTACTTCAAGTTTATTTAAATGTTTTTTATTATCGTGTGATAATGTATTGGAAATTCTTACCTCAATTTCGTATCTTGAAATTTTGTATTGCGTGTTGATATGTGTGTAATACGAAAATAATAATTTTTAGTTCTTCAATTAGGACAATGAAACTGATCATTGATTGTTGCTTATAATTGCTGCACAATCTTGGCTCAGCCATCATCATATTAACTTCTTCTTAGTTCTTGAATTACGACAACGAATTTGACAATTCGACAATTGATTGTTGCTTACAATTGCTGCACAATCTTGTTTTAGCCACCATATCAACTTCTGCCTTCCCAAAGCAGAAGAGAAACTTGAATGAATTGAATTTTTTGTATTTGCGAAGATACTCTACCAGTAAGAAAGTCTTCAAGAAAAGAAGAAGACTTCACCAAGGATTCCAATAAGAAAATCCTCTAGTATAGGAAGAAAAGTTTAGATTAATTAATTATTAATAAAATATTTATACATTTACTTTTATTTATACTACTACGTTAACGAAACTGATCATTGCTTATAATTCCTTCACAATCTTGGACCAGCCACCATATTAACTTCTCTGCAACTTTTGTCTCCTTCCCAAAGCTGGAGAGAAGCTTGAATTAATTGAATTTATTACATTTGGGAAGATAAAGACTCCAGTGATAAGAAAGTCTAAAGGCTTCAACCAGGATTCCAATAAGATAAACCTCTAGAGCATAAGAAGAAAAATTTAGAGATTAATTATTAAACAAATATTTTTATTTATTACTACATTTACTTCTATTTACACTACAAATAAGGATCAATATCTTTTGATTGTCGTTGGGCTTCCGATTCGGCACCCACAGCACATGCCATTAAGGCATTAACACTTTGCTCTTCGCCTGCCTTATAAATGTAGCCATTTGCCTTGTCTATATGATTTCGTAGACGCAGCATACTTTCCGTATTTCTAGAATCCAGCAATTGGAAAGAAACCAAAGAGTAGTCTTCAACCATGGAACATATGGCAGCATTTAGTTTTTTATATTTCTTTAAAGAAGGTGTGTCATCTAAGGCCTCCAGCAGATATTTTAAATCCAATACATCTGTATAAAAATCTAAATTAAATTGCAGCTTATCTTCATGTGTCTTAAGTAAATCGGCTTTGGACAATACATTAACATGCGGCAAGCCCATGCGCAACATCATATTCAGGGCCAGCAGTAATGTTGACACAAATTTCGCTGGTTCTGAACAGTAATGAGAATCAATAAGATTAATGGTTACCAAATGATAGCCTTCCTTTTCTAATCTTTCGAATATTTTTGACATGGCAGCATGGTGTGTATATAGCTCAACCTGTCCGGGACAATCAAAGAAGAAATAATTGCATTTGGCCGATTGTTTGCGCAGGTTAGGCAAGAGCCAGTCCTCTAAATGTTCCTCCAGAAACTCGGCACAATACATGAGAGCACCATTCGGACCCAAGTGCATATTGTCCATGACATCTTGCACCGTAATAAGTTCCATAACATCTATAGTGGCCGTGTATTCCATATTTTCATTGGCCGGGTCCAGGTTAACAATGGCGACGTTACGACCCAATTCTTGGTAGAACTTGAAAGCATTTTGACAATACGTAGTCTTACCACTACCAGGAGGACCCACTATTAGTTGACCATACAGAGGATTGGTGAATTTCAATTTGGCCGGTTGTAACATTCATAAAATAATTATTTTTTGCAAATATTTCTGCAAATTACCGAAATCTTTACCCGAACCGAACGTGCTCATAAGAATTTTCGCGGACAACTGAGCGTCTGTTAAACAATAGGAAGTGTTCGTAAAAAATGACGGCAAATTAAGAATGGAGTTGCCATATTAAGTGCTATGAACGAATAGTAAAAAAAATTAGTTTGAATACTTACCGTTACGTTTATTATTATTGTGGTGTGATATTTCTTTCTTATTTCTGATTGAATTCGTTTACGTAGTGTTGCTATTGTGTCAGTAAATTATTTTTATTACGGTTTGAATTTAGTTAAAAAAAATTTATTTTCTGGCAACATTATTTATAATTAAAGACTTGCCAATCTTTTTATATTCTATTTACCTCCATATATGGTCATTTAGCTGCGGCGAATTATGAAGACGAATGAAAAGAAAAATACAATTTTTATATTTTATCTTCAGTCGGCGGCGAGACGTTAAAGTGTATAAATTTATAAGTGTTTTTGATAGTGTTTATTATAAATTAAAATAAGCATAAATATATATATTTTTTACATAATTTATTTTTATAAATAATATTTTTATAAAATTTTAATTTATAACTGCCAAAAAAGTTTATTAAGTAAACGAATAAATAAAAGCAAAAAAAGGAACATGGCGCAGCAACAACAACCAGCCTACGAAAATAGTAAGACAGTTTATTTTTATCTCTGCTTTCCTCTCACTTTTTTAAGTGCAATTTTTTTTGCCGACACTTTCCGCTTAAACAATAGGAAATTAGTCACAACGTTAGGAAGCAAGCATAACTTATAAAAGAGATTTTATTTTTGTCGTCTATGACTTATTTATTATTATTTTTATTTTCTTGGCCAATTTGTATAAAAATGGCCATAAATAGAAATAATTTTGTTTTTGTGTTTTATAAACAGCAAAGTTTGTGTATGAGAGTGTGTGTGTAAAATTTACTTTTTATTTTGCAATTGTTATCTGATACTGAAGCCAGACGTCACCAAAGCAACGTTGGCAGCGAAGTCGCTGCTGCTGCATGGAGTAGCCAGCCGTCAAATGATTGACTCAAATTTTACATGCAATGATAGCAATAATTATAGGGGAAGTTATAATTTTCTAATTAGAAAATTTTGATAATATGGAGGATAACCATTGGCCACTGTTTAATGTATCAAAAACTATTCAAATCCACATCGTTCGGAAACTATGTTACATGGAATGTATGGAAAGTAATAGGGGCACGTTTTGCATTTGTAGAGTCAACTTTTGACTGGCGTTCAAAATTTCTGGAAGCTCTTTTAGTTTAAAATTTAAAGTGGTCTCCTCTTTTTTTCCCCGTTATTACGGCTTCTGCTACCATGGACGTTCCTCCAGAGTTTAGTGTACCGGTTTAACTGTTGTGAGGTTCCTAATTTGCAATTTTAATTGTGCTAACATTCATAACAGCAAAGATTTGTCTGATTCCTATACCAATGGGTTCATTATCATATACATATTTCTTTTCCAAATGAAGTGAAGTGTGTTTAACTGTCCCTCTAAAGAGGAATGCCAATCTCATTTAAGAATTCATTCGAATTTTCTATTATGGCAGCTTTTGCAAGTGTGACAACTTTCTAGTCACCTTCATTGTCTGTGCATCAAGGAACCTATATTAGGATAACCGTCAAATGACTGGATATCTGCTCTAGGGACAACCGGCATTCCTTGGACAATCTTGTATTTATCGAAAATTTTTATTCACTCACTGCTGCACTTATATTTCCTATTTTGTGTTCCTAAAACTTCTTCGTGCACTGCATGTAAACGTAGATATAAAAAAGCAGCAAATTTTCTGCTGCTCATAGAAAATAGCCGGTATGTGTTTTTTCGGTGCTGCTTTCCACCACAAAAAAGCACTACAAGAACAGACCAAAAAAACTACACGAAACTTTAATATTTGTTTTGTTGGTCGGAACATACATCATTCCCCCTTCTTTACTCTTTTAACCGGTAACCGCACCCAGAATCTTTTATATTTATTTTCTGGGTAAAATTCATATTCACATACTTACAAAAGAGCAACAACTGGAGATTTTGTAATAGTATGAAAGCAATCTCTTTTATTTTAAATAAATTACTGTGATTGTATATTGTTTTCTGGTTTTTTTATGTTTAAAGTAAATTGATAATTTTATTTTTTTTTTTTATTTATTTTGTTTGTAAGATTCCCCTTTTATTTTCTTTCTTTCACTATTTATGCTCTCCTTTCTTTGCCCTTCGTCGACTTCCGTTATTTGTTTAGTAATTGTTTTCATTAATTATATGGCTTCTTATTGTTCTTTTATCTTTTAGAGTTTATTTATGCAACTTTACCTCGCACTCAACGTGGCCAACCAATTGTTTTGGGTTCGGATCCTAAAGGGAAAAACTTCTTGTATACCAATGGCAATTCGGTTATAATACGTAATATTGAGGTAAGTTTTCTTTAAAAACGAAAATTGTAAACAGTTCCATTTGGAAGCATAATTAGTTTCCAATTTGAAAATGATATTTTTATACCAGCTGCAGTTTTCATATTATTTTGAAATATTTTATTCGAATTTCTTTTTTTTTTTTCTTTCTCACTCTGTTTCTGTATTTGTTTAACATTTGTGTTCTATTTTTTTTTTTCTTACATTTATTTATTAAACATTCATTTATCTAGAGTATACAAATATAATATGTATAATCTTTTGGTAGACACCCACTCATTCTACCCCTCTGTATATACCTCTCTTGTTTTTCATCATCATCTTTCGCAAGTATTATAAACATTTGTCCCAAATCAATTTGACCGTTAAATTTGTAAACAAATTTCATGTTTATATGGTGGAAATTGTGTGTATAGGCAGAAAAAACGAACACTCATATAAATATACATACATTTTGGCCAAATATAAAACCATTTTTCTCTTTTTTTAATTTTATTTAAAAAAATGAGTATTAAATAGAAACATTTAGAATTTTATTACATTTTTTTTTTTTTTTTGTATGGCGCAAATCATACATCTAAGAAACATTTTACGCTTTAATCGAATTTAAATTTGATTTTCTGTATCACTTTTGTAAAGTGTTACTTTATTTTAAAATATAGGTATCGAATATTGTAACGATAGTAGTTTTCAATACTTGTTAATATAATTAAATTTTCTAAGAATATAAAGCGAATAACACGCTTCTTAATAATACCATACTAAATTTAGATTTGTGGTATATTCTGGTATATCACAATCTATTGTAGGTTAGGTAAGGTTATGTTGCAAAGGCAGTTATGAAATGCATTCCTCCACCCAGAGGCCAGAAAAAGTCTAGTGTCATAACCTTTAGTGTCGCATGTCTCTTATACATACCACCATGAAATATCCCTTCTCTCGCCGACCACCTGATTTCCTAACCATTGTGTACTATAACGGCCAAGTCTTGGTCATAAAGCAGATGAATTTTGTGGTCAATTGAGATTTTTTTCAATAGAACATTATAGCGAATATTCAGTGCATATTTTAACCCACTAATTAGGCAACCAATAACATAAACAAATGAATTTTATCACTTTTTTTTTTCTTTTACCTTTAAGTTATCATTTGTATACGCCCATATTATTGTATTTATTTTTGCTACTTATTTAGCAGTTTAAATAAAACTTTGATAGTCTTTATATTATTAACTGCTTGTGACAAATATTTATTATTTCTTTTTTACATTTTTTTTTTAATTTCTTAGAATCCCGCCATCGCTGATATCTATACGGAACACTCATGTGCTGTAAATGTAGCCAAATATTCGCCAAGTGGTTTCTATATTGCATCAGGAGGTGAGTAAAGGCAAAAGTTTAATTTATTGAAATAATTTTATCGATAACTTTTTAAATTGAATACTTAAGTGAACTATAAATTAATTTATTTTTATTCAAACCTTTGCTTATCTGCTATTTGTTTATTTTTTACTTTGTTTTCTTTAACACAATTTTATTCAATTGATAAGGGAAAATAAGTTCCAATATTCTATAATTGTTATCAAATTAATGATTCATTGATCTTATCAGCTGATATAAAATGAAGAAGTCCCGTTTTAAATTGAATTTCTTTTCACCCATTTGTTGTAAACCCATATAAGAAATATTTCTTTGATTTCCTATTCGTTTTTCAATAAGTTTTACGCTTATTTTCGTATATAATGTGCTGAGAAATTGTAAAAGATATTAACTCTGTGGAGATTTAACAGTTTTTTGACCCCATTTAAAATGAAATGAAAGTTTATTTTTTTTATTTTTGTTTAACTAACAACTAAACACAAATGATTCATCAGTAACAACAACAATAGCAACATCATCTCATATAGCATTTGTTGTTAATTCATCAAAAAAAAATTTTAAGCTTTTTTCTTGCATTTTGAAGAGTGACTAAATCTTTAGAGCTCGTGTGTTTATGAATTTCCGCATTTAAACAAAAACAATAAAACAAATGATGCTACAACATACATAAGCTACTACTGCCATATGCGTGCAGCAAGCTTACTGAGATAATAACACACGTAATCAACGATGTGTGAAAATTTACAATCAAAAAGTGGCTTGGTTTGGTTTACTTAAATAATCTTTTTAGAAATGTTTTTAAGGTGTAGTTAAAAGAAATACATTATCTTTAAACACATAAAGATTATATCACGTGAAAGTAATGCATCTAGAATGTTTTCAATTAAATTTGGCTTTATTTCTTTTTTTATTGCAGATCAATCTGGCAAGATACGTATCTGGGATACCGTAAATAAGGAGCACATCTTAAAGAATGAATTCCAACCTATTGGTGGTCCCATTAAGGATATTTCCTGGTCTCCAGATAATCAACGTATCGTTGTAGTTGGTGAGGGTCGCGAACGTTTTGGTCATGTTTTTATGGCCGAAACTGGCACTTCAGTGGGTGAGATTAGTGGCCAATCGAAACCCATTAATTCGTGTGATTTTAGACCAGCTAGACCCTTCCGTATAGTGACAGGTATTTGATTTACTTTTTTAAATATTAAAAACGTCTTTAAATTGAACATTTTTATTACAGGCAGTGAGGATAACACCATTGGTGTCTTCGAGGGACCACCATTTAAATTCAAAATGACCAAACAAGAACACTCACGCTTCGTCCAAGCTGTACGTTATTCACCTGATGGCAAATTCTTTGCTTCAGCCGGTTTCGATGGCAAAGTCTTCTTATATGATGGCACCAGTTCTGATTTAATTGGTGAATTCGGTAGTCCTGCTCATAAGGGTGGTGTTTACGCTGTTGCATGGAAACCAGATGGCACTCAATTGTTAACCTGTTCGGGTGATAAGACTTGCCGCCTATGGAATGTTGAAACTAGAGAACTGATTACAGAATTTGTTATGGGCACCACGGTAGATGACCAACAGGTGTCATGTTTGTGGCAAGGCGAACATTTACTCACGGTATCATTGTCGGGCCATATTAGTTATTTGAACGTTAACGATCCTTCTAAACCCTTGCGTGTGGTTAAGGGTCACAATAAACCCATCACAGTTTTGGGTTTAAGTGATGATCGCAGTACTATTTATACGGGCAGCCATGATGGCGTTGTAACCAGCTGGAATTCAGGTAGTGGTACCAATGATCGTGTACAAGGTGCTGGTCATGGCAATCAAGTGAGTAGAAAAGACTTGGTTTTTAAAACAAATTTTTATCCTCCTGCATGAATTTTAGATGAATGGTGTGGCTGCTTGGGGTGATTTTGTCTATACCTGCGGCATTGATGATAGTTTACGTCAATTCAGCATTGAATCTAATGCTTATACCGACTATGTGGTCAAATTAAATTGCCAACCTAGAGGATTGGCTATTTTACGCAACGAAAACATAATTGCTTTGGCCTGTGTGAAGGAGATTACATTGGTGCAGGATCAAAAGAAAGTCTTCTCTTTACCCATTAAGTATGAGGCCAGCAGCATTACGGCCAATCCTGAAACTTTGGATATTGCCGTGGGCGGTGATGATCAAAAGTTGCGTGTTTATGCTTTTAACGGCACAAGCTTAGAATTGAAATGTGAATTGGAACACTTGGGAGCTGTAACAGACTGTCAATATTCGCCAGACAATAAATATTTGGTGGCTTGTGATGCACATCGTAAAGTTGTTTTGTATTCCGTTGAAGAGTATAAACCGGCTCACAATAAAGAGTGGGGCTTCCATAATGCTAGGGTTAATACTGTGGCTTGGTCACCTAATTCGCTGTTGGTGGCCAGTGGTTCTTTGGATACCACCATTATCATTTGGTCGGTAACCAATCCCTCCAAGCATACCATTATTAAAAGTAAGTTTTGTTTGTTTGTTTTTTTTTATAGTCTTTTTCAACAATTTAATTAATTTTAATTTCATTTCTGTAGATGCTCATCCCCAATCTCAAATTACCCGTTTGATATGGTTGGACAATAATACTGTGATCTCTACTGGTCAAGATTGTAATACCAAAGTTTGGCATGTTGAGACTATTTAAACTTGAATTATTCTCTTCCTTCGTTTCGAAAACCTCAACTACTACTTTCTCATTGCTTTTAGAGGTTTTATAAGGTTTAAGAAAAGCTCAAAACGAAAGCAAAACACAAGAAACAACAAACACCAAACCTTATCAGTTATCATCGATCGATCGTATGCATTTTAATTATAAATACCATTACTCTCTTCCTTCTTCATCCTTCTGCAACGAGTTTTCTAATTTTGTTTACCTGTTTGCTGTTGCCTCCTTCTATTCACATGCATTTGTTTTAAGTTTACAAAGTATTCAGAAACAAAATAAAACGTTTGTATTTCTTTTTAAATTTTTTTTCTTTAGTTATTTATTCAAAATATATGTACTTTATTTCTTTTTGTAATTATTATTTAATGTTTTCTTTTTATTGTTTTAATATAGATTTTTTTATGTTGTGCTCTATCTTAATAAAAACAAAATATTTTTCTAATTCTCGTAACAACGCCTGTTTTAAGCGTAATTTTATATCAAGAAACAAAATAAAACATACTTATTTTGCAATAAACTTCTTTAAGTCTGTAAATTATAATTTATATTTGGGATTTCATACTTTCGGTGTAAGCAACGCTTTCAAATATAAACCTTGCCTGGTTCCACACTAAATTCAAGGTAAAAAATATAAAGATAATTAATTGTACAAACTAAGGTTTTGTTGGTTCGTATACGGATATCCAAGGACGTTAAATTGATGGTACGTTCCTGGAGAACTGAAAGGGTGTACCATGTCAGGTGTCCCTTATTAGCATGGAATCCGTGCAATTCGATAATATTCTAGTTCGATATACTTGTCTTTGAACATTGAAAGCATAAAAGTAAAAATTATCTGAAGAACATCACTTTGTGTGGCTTCATCCGTGGTGAATACCGTGAGAGCTAGAGAGTTTCAAAAGTATTGAGAACGTTTAATGATCTTCATTTGCAAAATTTTCGAAGTTCATTCCCACTGCCACAAAACTCGATTTTATCACGCTTCGCTTTTCCTGCTTCCATTTCTTTCGTCTCTGCTCTGTCGGTATTCCTCGTCGTTTTTCGCTGCAATCGAATCGCAACACTCTTCCTAATACTAGTTTTAGATTTTACAACAAATAAAGTACTCTCCAGTGTACTATGCGAAAGATTGAAGCCCCAACATCAAAAGTCACAGGCTGCTAGCGTATGTAGGCCACTTACAAAGTAGGATAATGCTGGCAAATAGATAGTACTTGGGGCTTAACAGAAAAAATAAGCTAATGCTGGCAAAAAGATGCTGCTTTGTGTTCGGTTAATAGCTTAATAGAGTAGTCATTCAAATAACACCGGTTCACCACTAATCATTCCTGTGCTTCATTCTATAGCAAGGTGGCGAAGATGCCGTCAGCTGTGCCCTGACGAAAATGTATTAATACGCATTTAAATACAGCCATCAATTAATACCGTGGTTTTGTGGGTCAAGTAATAGCTTGAAAGCTTTGTTGTTTTTCGAACGATATATTTCAATGAATATTCAATTAATTTTTAATATTATTTTGTTTCTTTTTTCAACTTGTATTTTTATTTTTGTTTTTTTTTTTTTGGTAATTAAAAAGAGTATAAATTTGTCTTTTGTGTGCATTTAGTGTTGTTGTGTATAAAATTTGTTGTCTTATAATTAAAAAAAAATTAAAAGCTAAACTAAAGTGTAGAAAAAGTGAGTGTATAATGTGAAGAATGAGTGTGATTACAATGAGGGGCAGGTATTTACAATTTGTACTATGAACTATAAGGGATCTAACGGAGTCGTAGAATATTTAGGTTAGGGTTGACTAATAAGATAAAGATTCAGTTATTATTAAAACAAACATATGGAGTAGCTGATCATATTCATTTTTTTTAGTTTCACAATAGTTCTAATGTATTCTGAGTCTAACCGCCATCTAACCTAACCTCACTTTATTCTTAATTTAAATACCACACACTTTTTAACGGTTTCCTTACGCAACATTCTTTATTAAGTATTGTAAGATAGAAAATTCTAATAGTTTGCCTATAGTACACCTTATTTATACCTCCTCATTGTAGTTTTAAATATAGAGTATGTAAATGTGTTCTAATGTAGACAATAAATAGACTTAAAAATGAAAATCGAAAATTAAAAAATAAAAATTAAAATCAACTAGAAAATTAAAACTAAGATATAAGCCTCCAATAATTATAAATAAATAAATAGTAAACGAATAAAAGGAATTTAAATTCAAATACAGTATAAGGTGCAGTAAAAAGAAATATATTACTTTTCTAATAAATAGTTTTAGAAATCAGTATCAAGTTAACTACCGAATATATTTCTTTAACAGTGTTTTCAATGCTGGACTTAATATCTTTGAAGTGAGCGTCTAGTAAAGACACCCACAAAAGGAAAATATACCAAATCTATCTGTATTACACACAATATCTTATAATTCCCAAAATCCCCAATTCTAAGGCGAATGGGCGTTTTTTGACCGTCTTCGTTAAATGGACCGTTGAGCACAGAAACATAGCCGGGAGCTATTATTGTGTTGTGGTCGAATTGGCTAGAACGGATACCAAAATAAACAACTCTTATGTAAATCACCAACAGAGCTGCCTTTAACAGCCTGGAAATTACGAATCAATTTCACACTACGTTAACAGTTTTTGGGTGGAGGAAAATCCCTGTTCCACCGCTAAGTCGTCTGGACATTCATTATATGCTCCCTATCCTTGCGAGAAATTGCATACTAGAGAGAAATGCTCGGAACATTATCTATCAAGTAAAAGGGTGTATAATTGACCTCAATTTTCTACAAAACTAATGGATTTCTCTTTACTACACCTTATAATTTTTTTTGGTAAAACTACTATGCATGTAAATAGGAGCAGTAGTTTAATTAAGGTTTTGTTTTTTTATATAAATTAGGGTTTGACTTTTTTCAAATATATCACAGTTGGGACTAGACAATGGGATGATAATGATAATTATCATAAGTTTTTTTTTTTTTTTTTAATTAAAATAAAAACATAAAAATAAAATTAAGAAAAAAAATTAATTTAAAATCCTCTAAGGATTTAAGGACGGACTAAGTCTGTTCTCCCCACTATTATTAGTAGGGTTTGGGGAATTTTGAAATTCCATGACTGTGGTTAATGTGTTAGAGTTACTCACCACAGTTGTCTGTGTTGTTGTAGTAGTTGTGGGTGTTGTTGTTGTAGTTGTTACTTGATTAGTATTAGTACTTAAACTAAGCTTACTATTGGCCTCACTTAAGGCTGTACCATTTTCTGTTTTGATTAAGGGAGCTGTAGTAGAGTTTGGTGCCAAACTATTGTTTAAATCCTTACTGGGTGTATTACTAGGAGAACACTGTTGTTGTAGTTGTTGCTGCTGCTGCTGTTGTTGTTGCTGCTGTTGCTGTGCTGCTACAGCCGCCAAATGAAATTGATTTGGCATGAACATTTGATAGGCTGAAGTTAATTGAGCAGCTGTTAATCCGTGGGCATTTTCTCCACCACAATTTAATTCATTTCCTGCATTATTGCTTGTTGTTGCTGCTGCTTGTGCTGCTGCCTGAAAATGTGCCAGGGTATTGGGTGATGTGGGTGTTATTTCTCCCGACGAGGGTGAACTTTGTGCCAGATTAGCCACATTGAGTTGTGTGGCCAATACTTTATTGGCTCTCTTACGCCTGGCTTCTGTTTCACATGGTGAAGGTGCACCCGGATGTCTGTAGGAGACATGCTTGCGTAAAGCATCCTTGCTGCGTGATACATGGGAGCAGACATTGCAGGCATATCTGTAAATAAAAATAAAAAATCGTTAAAAAAAAACTAAAAGAAGTTATCCTAGAGATTGACACCTAGAAAGAGAGTAAACGGGATTTAAATTACCATATTTTTCCCGTTCAATAGGAAATATAAGGTCACAAGAATAAATTCTCCGAGAGTGAGGGGACTTAAACTAAACTTTTCTTCTACGCTCAAATATCTGGCGATTATCATCGATCCCGGAGGCAGAATTCTACCTGCATTGAGTCACACTAACTAGCCTAAGTAAAGCCCTTCATTTCATATAAAAATAATGCATTTCTTTTTACTACACCTCACTTTTTGAGTCTTTAACTCACCTTACATTTTGATGCGTTTCCAAATGTACCCTCAAATTGTATTGATTACTCAGCTGTTTATGGCATATGAAGCAAGTGGCATAGAGTTTTGAATTTGAGGGTGTCTTAGTTTGTGGACTTTGGGCTGTGGCTGTGGTTAATTTCTCATTTCCCATTATTCTACCGGCATCGTTTTTCAAGCTTTCATTGGCAGCTTCCATTGTACGGGCACAAGATTGAGCATACTTATCCAAGTGTTGTTGCAATTTCAATTGATCTTCGGCCGAGATATTATACTGTAGTTGGGAGTGTAATTGGCTCGCAGAGTCAGCTGGTGTTGGAGAGGAGAATATGGAAGATTTGTTGGCCATTAAAGAATTTGAAGGATTTGTTGTAAAGTTTTCCATAGAAGTCTTAATGCTTAGTGGTGATAGTTGTGAGTGCAAATGGGAGCTCAAAGCAGAGGAGGCTGATGTATCACCAGATTTTTCATGCTTAACACCTGCATTTGTATTAGAGCTGGACGATCCAACAGCACCTCTAAGATTTTCCACAATTTTATCGATGCGTTTAATATCTTTTTGCTGTTGTTGTAAATTAATTTGTTGACTTGTTGGCAAATGCTGTTGCTGCTGCTGCATAGAGGATTTTTTCTCTGTTAGGCCAGCACAAAACCTTTTAGCCAATTGACTTTCGTCTTCTGAGTGCATTAGGTTGGGTAAAATGTCTTTAGGATTCATGGCCATATTTGTCTGATATAAATTACATTGTTGTTGGTATTTCGTTAAGAGTTCTGAGGTCTTATTTAAGGCAGCTTGAGAAAAATTCAAAGGCTGATGCATTAAATTTGGGTAGAATTGTAAAGATTTCAAAAAGAAATTCTCCAAAGGTGAAGGAAATTTTGTATTTAAACCTGCCGCTAAAAGAGGATTAAAGGTACTTGAAGCTAAGTTGGTATTTAAGGTGGGTGCTGTAATGGGAGTTTGTGGCAAAGAAAAATTGCCACAGGCAGATTGTGTTGGCTGAGGTGAGGGAGGTGTAGGAGATTTTTCTTCTGGTTCTTCTTTACTGCTGGTCAGGGTCTCTTTGTCCTGTGAGACTTTTGTCAATTTCTGTAACTTTAGAAAAGAAAATCAAATCTTTAGTATTCTTTACAGCGAAAATGATTAAGACTTACATTGTTGTGCACATCTGCCAAACCCTTTATGCCTAGAGTCTCAGCTAAACTTAGAAGGACGGGTATTTGTTCCTCATATACATTGACTTCGCCTGAGTACATGAATGTAAGCAAAGCTACTATGGCGGCAAAAGAAGCTCCTGGTATTATAATAACTGGATGATGTGTTGTCTCTAGTGTACGAAAAATTTCTAGAAAAAACGAACTACAGGCACTTAACACTACACGGTGGGCTCTTAATGTACGTCCTTCAGCTGATATAGTGACATCTGTTAAATGACTTTGATCGAGTAGAATTGGCAGTGTACTTAGTAGACTTGTCTGAAATTGAAAAGTAATTAAACATAAATATACATTGCACGTGTGTGTTTAAAGAGAGCATAAATGATCTTCTTGCAAAAACTATTCATTATAATCAAGACCTTGTATAGCCAATCCCTAATTAAGTATTTCTTAAACTCAAGATCGGTTATATATTATAAGCAAGAGAATAGTTGGACCCCACAAGCTTCTTTTCAAGGTACAAAGAACGAACATTTACACAAAAATTACACCACAGTCCTATAACCTATTACAGGGTTCTTGGTATGTACTCAAACTTTTTTTATTGCTTGGATGTACTTTTTTACAGAAAGTGTGTAAATATTCCATCTCTCAACGTATTTTAAATCATGTGTAACCATTTTCAAAAATTTCGTCCATTTTTTTTTTAAATTTAAGAAAAAAAAAAATCTTGTCTGAGACATTTTCTGTCAATTATTACAAATTTTGCTTAAAATTCTTAATGTAATTAAAATGAAAATACTGTCTGTCTGTCTGTTTGTTTGTCTCTCTGTCTCTAATGTGTGTGTTATTGTGTGTGTGTTTCCAAATATTAATAAATCTCGTTTTATTAAAAACTGTCCAAATATTTTCTTACTCATACAAACAACAAAAACAAGAAGTAGTGTTTTCATGTTGCATCAACGTTTAGAATTTTAAAAGTCGTTTCGCTTAAAAATATTTATTTTTTGGATACTCGTACACGTACTCATGGTTTTTTTGTTTTGTTTGTTTTTTTGGCAATTGCTTGCACAAAATTTTCATTTGTATTCTTCGAATTTATTTTTCCATTTTCTTGTTTTTTTTTTTCCTTAAATTTTTGTTCGTCTTTTCCTGCTTCAATAGTTTTGCTGTGTTATTTTTAAAGACAAAATTTTGGATAGTCAAACAAACATGCATAGAGTGATGATAGGGAGCTACAGAAGATTGTGTCATTCTAAAGAACTGAAAACCGAATAGTTTGGTTCTTGGTTTTGTTAGTTGAATATCAAGGCCAATCGTATACCCACGTTTAGAGCCGGAAAGAAAGCCAATTGTAATAACGGTTAATTCCTTTTTGGGAAGATCCCACTGGAGGAATACCGTTATTAATGGTTGTTATTAGGTTTTTCAAAGTTATAATTGTCAGACACAGTAGTCCACTAGGGTCTGCCTGCGTCCTAACAAGTTATTGAGTTATGTATGTTAGACACAGTAGTCCACTAAGGTCTTCCTGCGTCCTAACACTTTTGGGTTTTATTGAAATAAAAGTCAGAACAAGCGCTCTTGATTTTATATATTGAACTTTATTCGTAGATTGTCTTGATCAGAACGACGAGGTTACATTTTAGCCCAGCTTACAAGAAAAATTGTACTTCACTTAACAATGCAACAATTTATACACTGATCGATTAGAAGTTATGTATGCCGTCGGATTATATAAATATATTCTGAGAGAATATTTCACTGCTTAGCAGCCATTTAATCGTCATGAGGATAGCTATGACATCTATCTGGAAGACACTATAGCGATTTGGGTGTCTGAGCGAGTTCCTGGCATCCAAGTCGTCTATATACACATCACATCCTACTTCGAGTTGGCGGCATCGCATTCCAATAATCTCTACTTGTAAGAGACCAAGTCATCAATCGGGGATATGATTTTAAAAGTATGAATCTTACTTTTAGCATAAAATATGCATAAAATTATCTTTAAAAATAATTTTAACACCTATTATTACACGACCCTTTTTGTTTAAAACATTGAAGCTCATCCAATTCGATGGTTTATTTTAAAAATAAAATTTTTGTCCCATAAGCGATATTTCCTAATGAAAATCTATTGCTTCTTGGACTTTATATGACCAGAAAGGAATGAAAAAGAGAAATTATTTTGCTGTACTTTACTATATACCATTAGAGTGTAAAAATAGTATTTTTTGGATATTTTTTTCTTAATTTATTTTTTATTTATTTATTTTATGTTAAAAGCAAATGACATTTTGAACAATTTTAGTCAACGAAAATGTCCAGTCATTTAAAATTGTTGGTATTTTTCTCTCTCTAATTGAATATACAAAAATAGATGAATATTTTGACATATTTATTGATTAGAAGTAACAACAGGAATAATATTCAATTAAAAATAATAATATTTTCGTATACGAATGCATTATTTTTAATTTCACGGCAATGAGTTTCTAAGAAGGAAGCTGAAGTTTGTCAGGGCAATAGGATTGGGAGTGATATTACAGGGATTCTCTACACCGATTGACGCAAGTACAATAGCTAGTATAGTCTCAGTACTATGGCATTTCTACACGAAAAAGAAGTTAATAATTCCCATTAGGCGGGGATGGAATCCACAGTCCATACACTTCTTCTACGGCAGCTTATAAGCGACCCAGTACTGTGTCATCATATTAGAACTATAACTACATACTTTGAAATCCAATAGGAGTCGGTTGCCCTCCAATCAGAATTCGCTTTTCTAGAAAATAGTTTTTATCAAATACCTTTCACTTTGCCATATCAAATGGAATTCTATGATTAATTGTTTCCTTATGGATCTTTCGTTATACTTGTTGTCTTTTTATCATTTCAATTCCAAGAAAGCTATTTATAGAATCCAATTTATTTCAAAAACTAATACCGATTTTACTTACCTGATGATTATGCCATCTTAAGCAAAATTGTTGTTGATTTTCAATGTTGTTGTTGCTGCTGTTGATGCTGTTGCTACCAGTGTTTGATGTTTGTTGATGCATTTGTTGTTGTTGCTGCTGCTGCTGTTGTTGTTGCATATGTTGATCCTGTAGTTTTTGGGTTAGAGAAGGCTCACGTGATTGTGATTGCTGTTGTTGACGTAAATTCGTTGTTGATGTGCATGTGGCATTAGTGACATTATTTTCCATAATTTTCTTTTGTTTAACAACTTAAGCAAAAAAGTTCATAAATAAATATATAAACTTGCACAAATACAAAGAAAAACTGTTTAAAATTGTAAATAAATGTTGTATTGTTTTAAATAAATTTGGCGCGTAAATATTTAAAATATATGAACATACACATAATGAAATACAAACACACACACGCACAAAATAAAAACAACAACAATATTAGCAATAGGAAAAAGAAACACACAAAATTTTCAAAGATAAATCATCAATGACATCAAAATAAAATGCCTGCCTGTGTTTATTTGCATTTATTATGTGTTAAATGAGTGTTATTTAGTCATTAAAACATTAAAAAGAAAACACGCCAACAAATATAACCCGATAAATAAGAAAGAGAGCCAAACAATCCATAATGGCGTATGTGCTCTCAAATAAACGGTTTGTTTTGTTTTGTTTTCAAAACTTGCTTTCTTGTTACACTTTGAATTGTTTTGTTTTGTTTTGATTTTCATATACAGAGATTTAAAACAAGAGAGGGAGATATTAAGTATCGAAGAAATATTTAAAATGGGAGAATTATTTCATATTCAGTATACGCCGTGTAGTAGCACTCACGTTCTTTTGTAATTAAAAATTTGATTGATTTGTTTAGAAGAACGTGCTGCAGTAATAGAAGTTAATTTTTACTTTTATTTTAATTATTTACATATATATTATTTATTATTATTTAATATCATATTTATTACATTTATTTTTCTATTAAATTATATATTTAAACTTCTTTTATTATTTGTTTCATTGATTTTAAAACGATTTCAGTTTTCGAATTTTTTTATTTATTATTTTCTAGAATTTTGTTTTTTATTTTTAGTTTTTCCTTTAATTTCTTTGTCCACTAAATTTTTATTTTATTTTCATTTCATTTGTTGGATGTTGTTGGATTTTATATTATTTTGTGTTGAAATAAATTTTGTAATGCATGAGTATTTTTCGTATTATTTTTTTTTGTTTTTGTTTTTTTTTTTTTTAGTTTTTGTCCGAGGGCTGCTATTTTTACCGGTTCAACCAAAAAGCAATAACAACTACAATTATGTATCGTATTAGCCAATTTTAATTTAGCGAATGCATTTTTGTTTTTCCTTCAAAAATTCTTTTTTTTTTCTAATGGCTACACAATAAGTCGTAAAATACTTGGAGACACCTCAATATTTTTGTTAAACTTACAAAACAGGGGTGTCAACCAGTAAAAGGGGCCAAAAGCGAATAAGTCCTACAAATTTCAACAAAAATACAAAATATATTAAAATTATTTACACTTGACATTTTCAATACTTAAAAAGTGAAGACAGAAAAAAGTGAGAATTTTTTTTTCCAAATTAATTATTAATTTATTATTGAAGGGGACTGTCACATGGCTGTCGCGCTCCAATTAATATTTATTTCGATTGATGCAAAATGTTTTCACTGGAATATGCTTCATTTTAGAACGGGATATTGAGACAATTCGTTCGTATTGAAGGAGAAATGGCAAGCCTTTAGTATTGTCACATGTCGCGAATCCTTTTTACACTGAAAAATCGCAATAAATCACCCATTATATGTATGTATATATATAATACAACGAAATGTACAGACGTGTTCGAAATAATAAGAACATCCAAAGCGAAACAAAAGATCCTTTCCACAAATTTTTTGAGAAAGAGTTGAAAATATGGCTTTCTATTATTTTTATTGTAGACATGTTTAGCCCTCCTAATCAATAATTCAACGAAAAGTACACTATCAAAACTATAAAGCATGGCGGTCTCAGGCTCATGCTAAGGGGGTACTTTGGGTGGAACGGCGTTGGACCTCTAGTTCAAATCGTTGGGAAGATGGATGCCACTTATTACGTTCATAATATTTTAGAAGCCGTAATGTTGCCTTACGATGGGTTTTTCAGCAAGGCAACGACCCGAAGCATACCTCAATGAAAGCAAAGCGTTGGTTCCAGGACAATAATATCCTTATGGATTGGCCGGCACAATCGCCGGACCTAAATCCAATTGAACATCTTTGGATTGATGTAAAGAAAGGTGTTAGAGATGCAAGGCCCAAAAATATGGAGGAACTTTGGCTTGCAGCGAAGAATACTTGGAAAAATATTCCACTCTGCAGATGCCAGACTTTGATAGCTTCTATGAGGTCCAGATGTGGCGAAGTAATCATTAATCATGGAGGGGCTACTTCATATTAATTACTTACAAAGAATTAATACTAATCTGTAAATTTAATAAACATTAAAACTGAAATTATTACCAATTTTCCAATTTGATCTTATTTTTTCGAATAGCAGATTTTCTACTTAGTTCAACATTATTGCCAGCACAAAAAAATTAGATGAGTTAAAACATAACTTTAAGTATTTTTAAAAAGCTAAACATGTCTACAGTAAAAATAATAGAAAGCCATATTTTCAAATCTTTCTTAAAAAATTTTTT
This sequence comes from Sarcophaga caerulescens, assembly GCA_927399465.1. Lineage (NCBI taxonomy): Eukaryota > Metazoa > Arthropoda > Insecta > Diptera > Sarcophagidae > Sarcophaga > Sarcophaga caerulescens. The sequence continues at coordinate 9,306,347 of OV656867.1, read as the reverse complement.
GAGAGGATCTTTTGTTTTGCTTTGGATGTTTTTATTATTTCGAATACGTCTGTGCTTTCGAGTTTCGCATATTTTTACCAAGGTGAGCACAATTCTTCTCAGAGAATTTATTGTTTGTAAAACACTGCCGAAGATTATTTTGTCCCATACAATGTATAACGATTCAAATTTAATATCTCTAACATATCTTTTTTTGTCCTCCGCCTGCCCCATCTATTTGTGTAGGTTCTATCAACTGAAAGCGTATTCAAATCATAAGGAAACAAAAATTTTGCAACTATGCTTTACTAAGTAGATTTAGGCTTTACTTGTTGTGTACATCCCCATCTATATGCCACCTTACGGTACTACGCCTATGTAAATCAATTGTACACATGCTAACATATGTAGGTATGGACGTTTGCATTAGAATAGTATGTGTATGTACATAAGCAACTATCTGGCCGGCTGCATGTGTATGTTAATGTATCTTCAGCATCAGTATCATCATCATCACAATCACAATCTAATGAATAAAGGAATTTTTTTCATTCCAATATATTTTATTTTTTCAAACTACTAAATTCAGCTGAAAGGTACCAAACTACTACACTCACTCTATACTTATTGCAGTTTTTTTTTTTTTTTTTTTTTTTTTTGAATTGTTGTTGAGCTGGCTGAATGGGTGACATTAGATGGATGCTTTTTTAGCTGGTTTGGTTGGCTAGAATTTTTTTTTTCAATTTTTTTTTTGTTCTTCAGTATTGTTTTGTAGTTGTAAATTTTATTTATTTTTAAAAATTTGTGCTATTTCGTAAATATATTGTACAATGTACATACATACATAATCACTTTAGCCAAAATCACATTGACAAGAATGAAGAGAAAAGAACAATAACAATAAGAACAACAATAAATAAATAAATATATCGAAAGATAAGTCCCCCATGAAAAGGTAATACACAATCTGTCGTACAATGTACGTACGCGTGTATGTAGTATGTATGTCTGTACATCATTAACTCTGTCTGTAAATAGACAACAACAGAAAATCAGGCACATCATTTGAAACAAATTCATACATCCATCCATAATATATGTACATATGTATTTAACATTTCATTTCCAGTTTAGTATAGATCTTTGGGTCTATTTCTTTTCACAATTTTAGCAAAAAAAAATTTTGTGTCAACAAATATTGACTCATATTCTCCAGGCTTCAGTTTTTCTTTCATTTTTTTTTTGTTTGTTTCTGGTATAGACCATCAACCATAATAAAAATAGCTACACAGCTATAATATAATAAAATAATATTTGCTTTTCGACAGTGACAGATTCTATTTTATGAATTTATTTCTGTTTTTCTCTATTTATTTTTTATTTGTTGTTGACAAAATTTATTTCAACAAACTGAAATCATTTTTATATTCTTCTGGAAACCATTAAAAATTTTCCATAAATTTTTGTTTTTTCTCTCGCATGATTTGGCCAATAAAAATTAATACAGTAGACACCGTGTCTAGTATTATTCTCTACCAGGAGAACCTCTAAAAGAATAATACTAGAACATGACAAGCTGGATTCCATCTTTAAATACTCATTACCGTCTTTATAGAACAATCTGTAGAATGGTTTGAGCAGAAACTATTAACGAAGATAAGATAGAGGATTCTAAAAGCGAATATACCAGTTTTCTCTGTATGGATTTTTTCCTTTAGGTATTAAATTTCCGATTCTATCTTTGTGAAATGGATCAACAAATGTCTGCAGAAAATATTGCACTAGGCTCTAAATTTTGAAAAAATCTTTCGTTTCATATATGTATGTATGCCATGAGTACCTTTTTGTAAAGTCAAATGATTTTCAAAAATCAGATTTATGCAAGTTTGTTTACTTGATCTCAGTTTATGAAGATTTAATTTCATTCTAATTATTAGTTTTTTTAATTATTGTTCTTTTTATTTTGTTTTTTATTTTATTTTTTTATTTTATTTTTTTAACATTAAAAAGAAATTATTATTTTTTTTTAATTACTGTTTTAATTTTTTCACTAGATTTAATATTAATTTTTATTTAATTATATATTTTATTTATTATAAATTTATTTTATTTTTTATTACATATTCTATTTATTATTTTTAATTTTAATATTTATTATTGTTATAATGAATATTTGTTTTTAATTTTTATTTATTTTTTTTTAATTATTAAATATTTTTATTACAAAGTTTCATCGTTTTCTTTTTATATTATTTTAATGATTTATTATTATCATTAGTACTTCATTTAATATTTCATTCTTTTTTTCCATATTTAAATTTTATTTCTCTTTAATGGTTAAATTTTAAATATATTTTTGTTATTACCGTTAGTAAATAATTTTTTAATACAATTTTTTGTCTTTTTTAAATTATTTTTGATCTATTTTTATTAATTGAATTAAAAATATATTGTTTTATTATACTTTGTGAATAATTATTTCAATTATTATCCTTTGTAAATAATCATTCATATTTAATTTTTCTTCTTTTTTCTAAATTTGTATGGTAATTTTTGATATTGTTTTATTATCCTTTGTAAATAATTATTTCAATTTAATTTTTCTTCTCTTTTTCCAATTTTTTTATTCTATTTTCTAAATTTTTATTTGCCTTTAATGTTTAATTTATTTTTTCTTTATTTAGTTTATTTCATTTTTAATGATGATAATAAAAATAAATTTTTTATTATTACTGAATAATTTTTTTGGTTTATTTTTATTTTTCTTATCAATTTTTTTTTTATTTCAATTTAAAATATTTTTCAATCAATTAAACATTAAACACACAATTCAAAAAGAAATAATGGGTAATACATAAATTTAAAATATAAATTTTAAAACGTTTATTTTTATTTATATAATAATCGTTATTTATTTTTTTATTACTTTATTATTTTCAATTTTATAGAATTTATTAAATATTTATGAATTGTTTCTTCAAAACAGAACAATCAAATTTATTTTACAATAATACACAATATTTCTACACTAGCAACTTTAAATATATTTAATTTTTTTATTTTCTTTTATGATATATTTTATTTCAATATTTGTTTATATATTTTTATTTTAATGCTTTCTATTTATGAAAATTAAATAATAATTAGTTTTGCACACCACTGTAAATCTTTCTTTTTACTATTGCCCACGTTATTGTTTTCTCTTTAACCGTTTATCCAAAAAAAACGTTACTTTATTGTTAATTTAAATTATTTTAACATTAAATTTTCACTTCTTTTTATTTTCTAAATTTTGTCGTTCTATTGAAATCGTAATTTTCTGCGTGTGTCCACCACCTTTGTATGGTGTTTGTTCACTTCTAATTTGCCAAAAATTCTATTTTGTCTGAGGTTGGAGATTTTTTTCGATTTTTTTTTTTTCTTTAATTTTTTTGGTTCCTAAATGTCCAATAGATTTTGTGCCCCTTTTTTTTCTTGGTTTTTGAAAAAACAGCAAATAAGAGATATAAAAACAAATACAACATTTAAAAACTGATCATTATTTGTTGCTGTTGTATTTGTTGTTGTCTATTTTTTTCAATTTTATTTAGTATTTCAGTAGTGCTTTCTTTTCTTTTATACTTTCGACGCAGAGACATTTGCTCGATATGATCACACTTTCTTTTCTTTTGATTTGATTTCATTTCAATATTTTCTTTTTCAAATCTCTTTATTTAATCTTGCAAAATACTAAAAATGAGTTGAAATGAGAAGCAAAAAAAATGATCAAACGACAGGAGAATTGTTAGACATTTTGAAGATTTTTGCATGTTTATTGGCGAAATTTTAAAATGTTTAATACAGCAGAGTTTAAAGAGAGCGAGGAAATTTGGAACAATTTTATAATTCAGTAGATTTTTCAATAAATACGTATCGAATTCCACTTTTATTTTTTAGCCAAAATGCAATACTTAAATATAAAGGAAAAATAAATGCAGCGATAGCGTCTCTTATCGGCGTACGTAAGCAAAATGTAAAAAAGATTGTCATCGCAATGAACTCCTGTCTTCCGCAAAATCCTTTTCATGACGAAGTTCAAGTGATCGAATAATAACGGGTAGTCAGGTTTGAATACTCTCACGGTATCTGAAGAGAACCTTTCTGGGAACTGGACAATATAGAGCCTATTGGCATCAAGCGGCTCCAGAAATTCATAAAAGCTTCAAAATAAAAAAGTTCTCGTTTAGTTTTGTATGGGCATCATGTTTCCTAAACTTAAGTGGAAAGGTACTCGATAGATTGAAATTTTTTCCCACCCTAACTGTGACACGAAATAAGTTTAATTTTAAAAATAAACCTAACCTATCGTCATGAGTCTATAACTGAATACATTTTAAGAACATTTTTAAACTTTTATTTCTTAAAATAGTGAGCTAGGGCAGAGAATTAAACATAAACCTTAAAAAGCTAATCTTAAACACTAACATGACTGCTTAAACAAGCTGCCTTAACCAAAGGCATACAACGCTGTCTTCTCCAATCCCAACCATGGCCAAATGCACAACGTTTAAGGCTTAAACTACCACGGGCACAATGATAATAGTAAACACAATTGTGTGGATGGCCTACATTGTGATCGTGTTGCAATGCAGAGCAAATTGGTCTTAAAGGTGGTATTGTGGTTGAAGGCTCTACTAGCATTACACTGGTTGTAGAGGGTGTGGTAGTAGAGGTGCTGCTAGTTAGGGTACTGCTAGTGGAAGTGGTGTTAATTGCTGTTGTTGTCTTCTGTTCACATTGTATAGGATTTTTATCACAGGATAACATTTCACCATTAAAATACTGGCCTTCCGGACATTCACCCAATGTGGAACGCAGACCATTGCATATAATATATTGACTACAATTGCCAGGATTTGTAACAATCGAACCTTTTCTAACGTTATTACAGTTTTTATGTGATACATAGCGCACAGCACTAGCTTCCTTAGAGAGTTTTACAATAAAAACTATTTGAGTTAAAAGAACTAAATTTGGCCAAAACATTTCAGTTCTTTGTTGCCGATTTCTAGACACTTAACTGATAAATTTTGGCAAATTTTAAACTGTTTATATAGGAATGCAAATTAGCCATGTTTAGCTTTAAGACAGTTAGTTTGTCGTTCTGTTCCAACTGCCGAATAACATATCAACAGTATCTGATTACAATTTTTCATTTAACCTGTGTTCAAACTAATTGTTATCAAAACTGAGCATGACATTATCAGTGAAGTTTAATAAGCTGTCATGTCAATATTTTTCTTATCTGACTGACATTCATTAATTGAAATTTTTTGGTGAATTTTTCTATTGCATGCGAAAGTTGTTCACTTGCAAAACTTCTGCTTCGATAAATTCCATGCAAATATTCATATTTAATGGGATCGACTCGAAGCCTTACTTGGAACCAATGCGACATTAATTCGTCACAGAAGTAAGGTAAGGAATTATCCTTACTAGCACTGAACAACATCTTGAACAAAAAACAGTGCTATATTGCTGTTCGATTAAATTTTTCATGGGTAGCTTTCGAAATTTAGAGGCAGGAAAACAATGAAATTCTTTTTTTTTATTATAATTTATTATATTTGTTTTTCTTCATTTTAATTAAATTGTTTTACAAGATTTCAACAAATTAAAATCTACTATTTGGTGAGAAATATTGTTGTTGTAGAAAATGAAATCAACGCCAAGTGCTACATGCAACAAATTTAAATGAGAGTGGCTAGTAAATGATTGCAATTCTTTTCTTGTTGCTTTTTAAACAAAATTTTATACTTTAGGCATGCAAGTAGGTATGTATGTATGAGTGCATATGAACATAAATTCCACAATTATTATGAGGAATATAATTCGACATTAAAAAATTTATTTCTCACACTTAATCTGATTGTTTAACATTTTTCTTATTTAATTATATTAATTATTATTATTATTCGCATCGTTATTCTACATTCTGCTTAAAGAAAAAATGTTTTTAAAAATTCTTAATTATTATTAAAAGGGTAAACATGAGAAATCAGAAACAGCCATTTATTACAAGTACCCTACGCTAGGTGGTATTAATTCAAAGTTTTTTTTAATGCCAAAGATTCCGTGATTTTGAATCTCTTCAAATTAACGAATCCACTTTACATCTTGAAACATTGGTTCCATATTTAGAATAGCAAGACGGCTACAAGAGTTCTCATATGTTATCCTTGAAAACAGAGTGTTGCAAATTCTCAACGAGAACGCTTAGCTGTACAATAATCACATAGAATAAATAAGTTGCGAAACACTGTGATATTCCAGAAAACTTTAGAGCAGATGAACTGGCCAAACCGACAACAACCACTGATTGATTATGCGCGAATTTTTCATATTAAAATTCTATTAGAACTTGACAGCTTATGAATAACAATGTGTTTACATACCATCAGTAATACTCCCCTCAACGTAATTCGCTCACAAATCCAATTAATATCGATTTGTGATAATGGAAAATAAAGTCGCCGTAGTCTAGTAGGTAGTGTGCTGGTTTATTAGACTGAAGGCCCAAGTTCAAACCCCAGGTCAGACATCAAAACGAAAATATGAAAATATTTCTTCGGCGACTTCCTCTCAGCAGATTTCTTGCAAAAACTCTGAGAGTAAATAAAATTGCCATGAAAAGCTTCTCAAAAATCTAGCGTACGGAGTCGAATTTATACTGTAGGTCCCGCCACTCATGTGTAAAATTAACGCACACAACATAAGTGGTGTGAGAAGCTAGGTTGTAATGACCAATTATGTACATATGTGAAAATGGTAGCAAAAACGAATTGAAATGTTCTGTTACACCCAGAATTGAAATTGATTTGAATACCCAGGGCAGATACCCATAGTGGATAGATAAGATTGAAACTCAATTATGGAGTCCCTATAGAAATTAGAGGATCATGACAAATTTATAAATAGAAGACAGCGCAGTTACTCTGACTAAAGCAGGATAATGAACACACGAAACTCTCAATATGTAAGAGAGCTACCAAACTCAAAAAGAAATCGCATGTAACTGAACTCCATAGCATAGCGTCGTTGTTCCTACCACCTCTAACGATTGGTTTCATACCATACGAATATCAGGATCGGGTCGTATTTTCTCTTTATGTTCATCGTATTCAACCCGTCCAAAGCAGGGGTATATAGGGTGTCCAAATAGCTAATAATATCGGATTTTATATTGGAAGACCATTTTTTTTTACCAAGTGCTGGTATGGAGGGAGGTGGCTACATATTAAGAACTTGTATATCATGTACATATGTATGTATGTGTGATTTTTTAGGTTTTTATTCGATTTTAGGTTGACAATTCATATAAAAACTTAAGCATTCTGGGTCCACTTTATAAATGCGTATGCTTAAGAACATTTTGCCTCAAAGTATTGTCACTTGTTTTTATTAAAAAAAATTTCTATTGCTTGTAAAAATTTAATTGAATGTTTGTTGTTGTTGTTGCATTACAGATGCTGTATATTTATACCAAAAATTAATTTATTGTTGTATTTTCTGTTTTTGGGGCCTGTGGAGAGCTGCACAATTTATTGTTGTCATTTGTTTTTAAGAATTTTTTTCTTTCTTTTTCTTGAAAAGATTTCCACTCTTCTCCTAAGGCTGTTGCTGTTTTTTTTTTCATTAAAGGTTTATTTTGTGGATTATTTTGGTTTTCGATTCTATTCTGAAAATTCTTTTCGCAATTGTAACATTTAAAAAAATTTATAAAAATATACACAGACAAATGCACACATACTTACATACATACATATGTACATGCACATACCACACATGTTCTGAAGGTATTTCTTATAATTAGTCATACATGCTCATGTAGTGGCCATGCCGGCATATCAAAAAAATATGAAAAGCATGACAACGGATAAGGGAAAACGTAAAAAACTAAACTAAAATGGTTCCAAATTTTTTTATTATAGGTCAGTTGATCTCCATAACCTAACCTAATCATCAAATGGTATGTGGAGATGAGAAGAAATTAGAAAGTATAGAGCACTTTCTTTGCAACTGGAAGGAAAAGGTGATCGTCAAGGGTTTGAATTCGTGGTTAGTGGACGATCTTTAGGCTCTACTGATTTATTGGAATTGAGTTGACTGAGACTGACTTATTTCCAACGACCTCCGAGTATAATTGAAGTAGACTTCATGCCTGCACCCCTCTCCAAAGGAAGAAAGCCACTATAAATATAATCTTAATAGAGGGCAAAGGAAAATAAATTTTTAATCTATCCATATAGACCAGTAAAAGCCATTTTTTAATTCAAATTATAAATTTATTTAATTTACATTTAATTTAAAAAAAAAAAAACAAATATTTTCTACAGAAAAACCTAACAAAACTTATTCAAAATACAATTATTCTTTTAAATAATTATTACAAACGTAATTTACTATTAAAGTTCTTAATAATGTTAGATGTTAGCTTAGATTTGCCATAACATTTCACCGTATTATGGGGAACACACATTTCCTTTTGATAATCCCAGGCATAATTAAAACTACATCTTGATATTGTTAAGAAACCAGAAATACACTTGAAATAATATTCACAACGTTGACTATGCGGATAATAGGCATTTACCAGGCGTGTGCAATTGGGTCTAGTTGTGGTTTCAACAACGTGTTCAGCAATGGTGGTTACAATTGCAGCAGCAGTTGTTGTTTCTGTGTCTATTGTTATTAAATCGTCCTTTTCAGATTCCTGTTCCTCCTCTTCGTAGAGTTCTTCGTTTGCAGGACATATATTATCCACATCAATAACACATTCGGAAAGTTCTTCATTAAAATATGTTTCTTCGGGACAGTTATCCATAAATGAATTTTCTTCATCGTGGCAGTAGATAAATGCTCGACAATTATTTTCTACTGCCACATAGGAATCTGTGGGTACATTTTCACACTCCTCAAAATGTTCAGCAATACCGCAGGCTGCTAATACAGCAACTATAACTAATTGGCTGATTTTAAACATTTTTGTTTTGTTTTTTTAGTTTAAAAACGTCTTTATTTCGAAATATATTTTCAATAACTGTTAATGATTTTCAAGTTAGTTACACTATTTATAAGAGAAAGTTTTCGAGAAACCAAAACAATTTCTTGTGTCCACAAGGTCACAAAGATTGTTATCTTCTTACGCACGTTAAAGATTTTTATCATTTCGAAAAAGTCATTTAACTATCAAGGTTAAATTACGATTTCTTATCAGTTTTATAATTAATATTTAACAAAAATAAAAAATTGGGTCAATAATTTCTAAGAATATAAATTTATTTACGCCTGCAACATGGGCCGTTTCTCCTTGCCCTCTAAGTTTTCATTGGTAAGCGCATAACCAGTGCCGCCCTAGAAGCGTTTAAATAAGAAAAGAAAATAATTTGAACATCTTACAACATCTCCAAAACACTTCGATTTGAAATAATTACCCTTTGTAGTGGTATTATGTCCTTTTCCTTTAGCTTTTGATTGGTTAACGGATGTATCATGTCCTTTTTAATAAGTTTCTCCACACATTCCATGGTTACAACATCACCACTTAAAGAAGATTGTAAAACATATATCTGCACTTAATTTGGTATTTCGAAAAAACTTTCTTCACCAAGAATTTTAATTATTTGAAGCAGAAGTTTTCCTCATCACAGATTCTACATACTGGGATTGAAGCGATCCTTAATTACCCAACAAAAGTTTGGATTGTCTCAAACCCATTTGGTTTGATTCCTTATTGTCTTTGCTAAGTATATCCTTCTTAACATTTCTTACTACTCCCCAGAAAATGGAGTAGAAGCTCTTCTCCTTATAAGCCTGTTCATTGCTGTGAATTCCCACTTAACCTATATCCTTTTTTCCTCCTCTCAGATGATTCTCGAGTCAACATCATACGAGCGTTATGGTCGGATGGAGGCATGGCTGTCAAATAGTATAGCTATATTCTGTCCTTTGTAATTACTATCCATGTTGAGTTGAACAACACACCTTTCGATCGCTCTGGGCCGAACTCCGCTGCTCTTCTCCCTCCATCTTAACATTATACCGTTCACTACTTGTAAGAGTTAAGGAGGGAGCTATTAGCCAGGGTAAGATGGCCTAGAATGAATCTCCCATTATCTTAACCAAACTCTTCTTAGCTCTCGTCTTCACTACCATCTTAAATTCAACAAAGCTTTCTTCTGTAGTTTTCCTGTGTCCATATTTAAACAGCAGACACCAGACTCTAAATCTTATTTAATTCTATGTCTGCCCAAATAATGGCGCCGTAGGTCTCAATTGACCAGAGATTCAATGCAGAAATCTTGAGTTACGTTCTTAAGATTTTCCTTGAAGCCTTCTGTATATCTTATGGCATGGTTGGTTTTCCAGCCTGTCATTATGCAAAACTCCAAATCCTCCTACATTAGCCCCTATCATGCAATGACCTGTAATCACCACGATCACAATGTATGTTTGTATATGGGGCTAATTTTAATATTAGCCTGTACAGAAAAGGGATGGATACTTTATTTTCACAAAATTAACAAGTTTATTGTGGAAAAGCACGCGCACATAATCATATGAACTAAGCTGTCATTTAAACACCGTAGTTAATATTCCATCTGAGACAAGTGGGTCACAAACCATATGAACAATATTCGTAACAGGCAACTGGTATACTGACATTAGCAGGGTCATTGTAAATATAATTGGCATTTTACTGCTTTATAATTGGAAGAAGTTTTAGCAACCAACCCGCCGCCTAAAGAATATTATCTACTCTACTTAATATACTTCCCATATCTGTATCTACTTTACGCTTCAATCTATCTACTTTACATAAAAAATTGTTACTTACGTAGGCCTCAAAACTGCACAGGGTACTGCATTACTTAATATATCATGCGTCACTGGGCACATATATCTGGCCTCCTTGGCTATTAATGACTTTTTTGTATCACCATCTTTGACCAGAGTAAACTTCACATCTATTAAGTCCTTAGCTTTTAAGACCTTCTGAGAAACTGGACAATATATAGTAGGATCGGGCTTTTGAGCTTTAGCCAAACCAGCATTAGGACATTCTGAGGGTAACCAGAAACTTGGTAATTTCTTTTCATGTCCATTCGACATATTCGAAATAGAACTCTCCTCTTTAGCTTCCCTTGATGTTGAAGGCTTTTCCACTGCACCATTTACTGGTTTGCCAGATTTGACAAACTGTTCAACACATTCTTGGCGTTTGCGATTTAACTCCTGACTGCTTTCGTTTTCTTCCAATTTCTTTAAACGTTCATATTCCTTGAGTTTACGGCTATATTCGTTTTTCTTGGTAATAATGTATTGTAATATGGCTTCCTTGTCAAAAAGATAGCCATCCTTAGTAACCACAGGATTGCGGCAAGGCTGTAGTGTTAGGGAACAGCAATCAAAAGATTTCACAGAATCTTTACCCAGACGTTGGGCATTTGTGCCGTAACCAGATTCAGCAGCATCTTTTTTCTTCTCGTTATAGGTGTAAACAGCACCTGCTGTGCAATTTCTTGCATGGCGTGTCATTTTCTTTTATTATTTTCCACAAATTTCAATTTTATTAATTTTTTTATTAATATCTGCGCCTTTTTGCGGCGTTGTTTACAAGTTAATAAACAGCTGACGAATTTTTATGTACATAAAAGTACTGCTCAATTTTAGTTACAAGTAAATGTCAAAGTCTTAAGCGTTTTTAGTACAGCGAAAACCCGTTACATTGTTGAGTATTTTAAATAAAAGAATATATTTGCATTGTAAATAAATAACTTTTAATTATTAAATTAGTATGTAATTAAAAATTTCTTTTTATAAATGTTTCTTTTTGATTTTAATTAAATAATCGTTAAATATTCCATTTTAAATAATTCAATGTATTGAAATACAACGCTTTACTGCTGGAGCGATTGGCAACACTGTTAGAGTTGATTTTTGCTAATATTGACAGTTTATTTTCGTTAAATAGATGCTTAGTTCATTATATTAGAAGCGCGCGAAATAAAGTAAAAGTTTTCCTCTGTGATGAAAAATTAATTATTTTATACTTAATGTATGCGGTCGTTCTAATACGTTCTTATAAAATACGAAATCATTCAAATACAACATCAAAAAGAAGTGGTTGTTTAAAAAATGTTAAATTCTACGGTATACAGCGGAAGCCGGGTTCGTTCGGAGTTAAACGGAAATGAAAATTGGGGAAAAAAGTGCCACCGGGTTATAGCTATAAGTTACGTGTTAATGTATAGTGTTCCAAGCAATGTTCTTCCATACATAAGGTTTGCAATACAAAAAAATTGTGGTAATAATATTTGAAACATCTTCCAGTTGGAAGAAAGAAAAAATGTTAACTGCTGAATACAGCAGAGTTCGAATGTGTATGTAGTTCAGCGTATACAAATGATAAGAAAAAAATATAACTGCTAAAGACAGCAGTTGAGCGGAGTAAAGCGGATATTAACATGAAAAAAAAAGTGCTACCTGGTTAGAGCTACAAGTTAAATGTAAATGTATAGTGCTCCAAGCAGTATTCTTTTGAAAAAAAAAAATTGTTAATTGCTAAAGGCAGCAGAGATCGTGTGCGTACGTAGTTAAGCGTATAGAAATAATAAGAAAAAAATTTAACTCCTGCAGACAGCAGAGATCGTATGCGTACGCAGTTAAGCTCATACAAATAATAAGAAAAAAAGTTCTGCCGGATTAGAGCAATGAGTGTGTGTGTTTTTGTTTTTGTGTGCTAAACAGCAGACGCCTTAAGCGTTCGGAGTCGAGCGGAAACGAATAAAAAAGTGATGCCAGGTTAGTGTAAATTTATTGTATTTTAAAAAGTTTCCTAAAAGTAATGCCAAGTCAGAATATATTTATTATACCAATATAAATAACCGTTACAATTCCTAAATATTTAAAATATAGTTCAAAAAAATCATTTTCATATCATATTTGAAAGTATAATTAAAACTCCCTTATTTGTTTACTTTAAACATTTATTTATGTTTATTATTTATGTATTTCCTTTAATCATATCATATATTCTTTTTGTAATGCATATAATCATTCCCTATTTTAACAATTTTAATACATATTATATTATTTCCAAACTTATACCATTTTCTATATATGTATACATATATTGTATATATTATATAAACATATCATTTATCATTTTTATAGGCTTTTAAGCCTAGATTTTATTTTTTTTATGATGCTCTTAACTACTTAAGAAACTGAAAAGTAATAATTTTTTTAATTATTTGTGTTTGGTTTTTGTTCACATGATTTATCACAGAACAATAAATGATAGTTTTTTAAACTAAATCGAAGAGATTGTATTATTAGAGTATAAAGTTCATAATAGATAGTATTTTTTGGTTTTTGACAAAAAATTTTACTTTTTCTTTTATTTTTTTTTATCGAATATTTCTATAAAAAAGAAGCAAGTAGTAAAAAAAATTTCTAAGATTTCTTTTTGTCTTTTAATTATAAATTTTATATATGTATATTTGTAGATATAGACTGATTTTGTTTTTTAGAAAAATAGAGCATTTATGTATAGATATGCTTACTAAATTTAAGAAAAATTGTGTATGTGCATAAACGTTTAATTGGTTTATTAATACATAATAAAGTTATACATTTATTTAGATATATGTACTCGTAAGTACAATTATGGTATTTGATGTATATTTTTTTGGTTGGTTTCTCTTATAATCTTATGCTAGTTGTTTATAAATAATTTGAGCTTTACAATCTTGGATTGTTTTAAACGATATAAATACTTTCATTATTTTAACCACACATTTTTTAGTATTTTAAAGGAATACTGGAAGAGGCGCTCATCTTTTTGAAATACTGAAAAAGTAACAGATTCCAATTTTATTGCAATCCCAAATGGCTTTAATAGGAAAATAAACGAGTTATGTCTCTTATGATATGCGAAGATGATTGTGTTTTTAATGAAACATTACGCCTTGAGGTCAAGAACTAGTATGTTTGGCAGGAGCACTCCTTCCTTCTGGTGAACAGAGGCAAAGCCTCAAGATCTTTCGCATTAGCTGCTTTGTGTGATGACAGCTCTTTCCTTTCCCTCCATTTTCTTCTTTTCTTTTCCGCCCTTATTTACTTCTGGATCACTTATCCTAAGTATGTTTTTTTTCTTCTTTAGCTAATCACTTTTCATCATTCATTTTTGGTTCGATATATGATTCTGGTCTCCGGATGGAGATGTTTCATCACCTAAACTCTTAACCTCTGTTACTGTTACTCTACTGTTACGTCTACTCGAGTAAACTTGTTTACTTCCCCATAAAGCCATATAAAGTCATTTAAAATTGCTAAGACCATTTTGAAATTTCTTATTTGGTTTAGAAAAATTTCGAAAATAGAAAAAAATGTAAAACTTACTAGACTAACCCTTAAAACTAGACTTTATTATGCAGTTATATAACTCCTTACATCATTTAGTTTTTTTCTATCCTTCTTCTTTAAAACTTTTTTATGGTTTTTCATACCAGCTCCAGCTGTTGTGTTTTGTTTAAATTAAAATCTTATCATAGGACGGCGGTGGTGATTCCTCCATTGTGCTGATATCCTCTTTGGCTTTGGTCTCTGGCAGCAGTATAGCTATATGATATGGTGGCGGTCCAGCCTGGGCATTAATATTGATGCTTTGAATCTGTTCCTGTTGTTGAAACTCATGCAGACCACTGATAACAACATCATCTATGGAATTAACCATAGAACCTCTGGCATTTGCCTCATTAGCAGCAGCCACCTCATCCATACTACAACGATCCCGTGTCTGATCACGTGAATTTGATCGTGACGTAGAGGCGGAAGCAAACAGTACACGTGGTACTTTACATATCGATACGAAACAAAACGCAAAGACAAATGTGGCCGTTAAAAGCCAAAACAGACCAACTTCGAATTTCGTACCATGATTATCGAAATAGACTTTAATGCCTACAATAAAGGCTATGGCTAAGACTAGGGAAGCAAATATACCACATTTCAAATGCAAAGGAAGAAATTGTAAATCGGTGCTCTCGATGGAACGATTAGTGCGTCGCACGTGACGTGAGTGCTGCTGCTGCTGCTGTTGATGATGTAGATGATGTTGGCCATTATTTGTTGTCATAGTAGTGAGTGAAGAGTTTGTATAGGTTGTGCGTTGATTAACTGACAAATTGCTGCTGTGATCACAAATGGCAGGTGTCAGGGTAGTGGTTGATGTCAGAGGTCGATTAAATGTCGTAATAATACGGGGTGATGTTTGGTACAGTTCAGCGGAGAGATTGGCAGTTTGATTGGGGCTGTAAAGAGATGAGAATTCAATATAAGTACATATAAAGCGGATATGTTTTCTGATCGATTTAGTTTTTAAAGAAACCCACCCTCAGTTCTATAACATTCGTTTCGATCGACACTTGTCGTAAACTTCGAAGCACTTCGGAAAAACATTTGTTCGTTAATCCCTGAGCTTTATCCCTAATTGAATTTATTTTCCACAATTCTAACTCCAAGTTAATGTTCCTTCTTTATCTTATGACTTGTGATGCGAACTACTATGCCTATTGTAATTGGAAAGAAATATGTAGGGTTCGATCGATATCAAAAGAACATAATTTAGTAACTTCTGCAACTACCCTCGTTTTATTCTTTTTAATTGAATTTCCCTATCTATGACAGGAATGAGTATGTGTATGTGCGATATCAATAAATAATGTTGTCGTCATGTTAACAACGTACCTTTGATGTTGATGATGTATACCATGTTCGTTTAATGTATTTAAAGATGCATCTAAAGATTGTTGCTGTTGTTGTTGTAATTGATTTGCGGTAATTGCTGACGTTGAACTAGCTCCTGTTGTTGCGGTTGTTGCTGTTGTGTTCGTCATCAATATTGAATTGGAATTATAATTTAAAACGGCGGCGGTGGTGGTGTCAGTGTTGGTGGTTGTCTGTTGCTGCTGCAATGTTTGTAACGGTGTTGTTGCTGTTACAATATTCATTTGTGGTGGTGGTTGTGGTGGCTGCATATTTCTTACCGACATGTTACCAAATTGAGGATGACGATAACGTTGAGCATGCTGTTGCTGCTGCTGTTGTTGTTGTTGTAAATGCATTGAGTGTGTTTGTGTTTGGTAAGTTGTTGCCCCTGCTGTTGTGGTTGCTGCTGTTGTGGCTGCTGCCAAGGTGGCATTATTTAAGGAAGTACAATTTAAATTGTTACCTGTCGGTGATAGTAGTGTTTGAGCTGTGCCGTTATGATTATTGTTACTCGAATTGGGTACATGATGATGATGATGATGACTTCCGCCAGCTGCTGCTGCTGCTGCTGCGGCTAACTGTTGTTGGCGATTATTATTGTAATAATGATGTGTTGAGGTGCCAGCAGCTGATCTATTAAAATTGCGATTTGTAGCATGATTGTTAGCGGTATTACTATTGTTATTGTTATTGCTGGTCGTTAGACTGCTACTGGCACTGCCGCTGCCACCAGAACGATATTGAGCTCCACTACTCGTTGTCGCTGTATGGCCATGGTATTGTTGTTGTGGCTGACGGTGGACTTGTACACCGCTTTGGTTTGCGGCCGTATGTGCTGTATTGGCTGACGACGATGAAGACGACTTGTGACCAAGACTGCGTCTAGGTGGGTGACCAAAACTTAAACCCGAGCCACCCGTGTGCAAAGAAGCGGCCACTCGTGATCTACCAAAACCACATTGTGGTGAACGTTTATCAATCCAAAAATGCATTCTAGCGGCTCTTTAGAGGACACCTAAAAACAATAAGAACAAGAACGAAAATTATATCTTAAATTTCAATTGCTTTTCTACCGAAAAAGTTCAAAACACATGCAAGCATAACAGGAAATATGGCAAGAAAAAGAAAGTGAAAGATAAATTTGAACTCAGGAACAAAGAAATTTCTTTAAAATTTTATATTTCTTTGTTACACACACACACACACACATGTACATATATATAAATCCGAAATACAATACTTATACATACACGAACAGGATATTCACTAATACTCGTTCATATGAAAACATATGCAGGCACTTACACGCTTACATGTTCGGAAAATATATTTTCTATTGTGCATATACATATGTAAATAGCGACAGTACTGCAGTAATTACACTCAAAGAAAGTAAACAATCATCTACTGGTCTTCTATCTTCCAACATGAAAGAATGGAAGAAGCACACGAAAAATTTATGGGTCCGTCATTAATCACAATTTGGTTAAAAGAATTTTTTTGTATTTAATTTGGTGATATCTTATCATATCATTTAATTTATCTTCAGTATACAAGAGCGTGCCTATACCGTTACAGCATGCCTGCACCATATACATACATACATTACTTAGATATTACCTCATCCTGTACTGCCCTATCATTTTCATGAATATTTTTCTCGGGTTTAAAAATTTACACAATATTAACTTACCCATACGCTAACACTTGGACACAAAACTTACACTTAATACATACACACTTACGCATTCAAATAAATCAGCAACAACAACAGCAATATGGCATGTTGTTAAATAGTGACGACGCACAGAGGGGCATTTTGCCTGAAAACCTGACCAAAAATGCAAAAATGAATTTAAAGAAATTTAAGAAACTGAGTATGCAGTTCGATAGACAACAAAGTTCTGCATTATGTAGTGCATTTTCACGACTTTAAGTTGAGATTTTTAGATTTGAGACGATGTCAAAGTCAGGAAAGTGAAGAAAATTAAATGCGTTTTTGGTGTTTTTTTTTGAAATTTTAATAGGTTTTTATGATATTTTTTGTGGCTAAACGAATAGAGGTTTTATATTGATTTTTTTATTTGAAAGGTATGAGCAACTGTTACTTTCATATATTAATGTTAAAATTATTCGTTCAAAATTTAAAAATAATAAAAATTTCGCATTTTTTTACCCTCCCTAAAAAAAGATAAGGATTTTAAAGGTGAACGTAGATTTTAGTAGTTTAATGTTAAATACCACAAGAAAATATGAACTCTCTATATTCAGGAACAAAAAAAAGTGTGCGCAAATTTGCGCAATTATTTTTGGCGATTTTTTGAAAATTTTACTTTTTTTTGAAAAATTAGACGCAGTGTAATAAAGCCATAGGCAATAAGGCCATATGGCCTTATTTCTCAATAGAATGAGACCCAAGTGCAATAACGCCATAATCGTGTGGAAATAACGCCATAACTAAACATGTTCATAATTAAACATGTTCATGTCGAATTTCATCGAGGTAATAAAATGTTTAAGCTAATTATAATTGCTAAACATATTTTCTTAAGGGGTCCTATTTTGGACCTAGGGGCAATTATGGACCGACCATAACAAAATTTGGTAATATGATTTAGATTTACAAAATACACGTTCATATCGAATTTCATCACGATACCGATGTTTTTAAGCCGTTTATAAGCGTAAACGTGAATTTCTAAAGGGGCCTTTATATGGGGACTAGGGTCAAATGTGATCGGATTTTCACAAAACTTTACACCATGATTTCTTAGTACACAGAACTTATCCATGCTAAATTTTATCATGATTGTTGCATAATTACCATAATTATGTGTAAATAAGTGCAATTTCGAAGGGAATTTGTATGGGGGCTAGGCGAAATCACGGACCGATTTGAACCAAAAACAGTTGGGTTCAGCCTTGGGCCTAATTATCACTAACACTATTAAAAAATTCCAGCCATTAACTCATAAAACACTTCTATTAATTTTGGCCGGGTTTTCAGGCAAAATGCCCCTCTGTGCGAAGGTGAGAGTGAGAGTAAGAGAAAATAAACATTATAAGTCAAATGGAAATTTATGTTTAGATTGTACATACAATAAATTGGTGTTGTTGTTGTTGTTGCAGTTTTTACTGTATGTTTCGATTTCTTGTTTTTGTTTTTTTTTAATATTTATTAAGATGTATGACTTATTGTATGTATGTACATACATATATATTTTTATAACCTGGCAAGGTCAATGAGCACTAACAAACCAAGCACAAATATTTTTAACAAAAAAAAAAAAGCAAAACCTTCTCTCTAAAATAAAACCAAAGCTCACCTGGGGAAAGAGATAAATAGCAAACTAGAGAGAGAGAGAGAGAGAGGGGAGAGAAAGTGCACACAATTACACATTAAATATATGTATTACTAAAGATGCTATTATTATTACAACAACAAGAAGGAAAGTAAAACTTAAAGCGCCATTTTAAATATTAACGGTTTTAAATTGCTAAAAAAGTTTAAATTTCATTTCCCCGGAAACAATTTTAAAAAATTTTTGGTGGTAAAACAGAAAACAAAACAAAGTTATTTTGAAGGAGGTGGGGGTGTTCGGATGGAGATGAAATAAAAATTAAATCCATTAAATGCTCACTCATCCAATAGTCGCCTTTGTTTAGGACAATTTTTCTTTTAATTTTTTCTCTCTACAAACAAATCACGTTCCTTTCCAACACATTTAACAGACAGTCGGTCTTCTTAATTCATTCCACCCTCTCTCCTTCAACCAAAATGTGTTGACTTTTAATGCAAGTGTGAAAATTCTGCTGTTATTCCCCAGTCGATTTAACAAAACCTTTGTCGTACAGACAGTTATTTCCCTTGTTTAACTTAAATTTTTGTGGATTATAGCATTACAGTTGAAAGGTTAAAAACCTGTTAGACAAAGTAACATAAAAGCAGGAAAGTTTGATAGAAAAGAAAGCCTCAAATGGTTATAAAAGTTAATGAAATTCAAAAAAATATGAACTTTTAATATTATCTACCGATTCAACCGGTATATTACCATTGAAACCGTATTACAAATATTGTAGCATCATTTCAAAGATGCAATTTATGTGGTACGCAATTTGTTTGCGATTTGGTTGAATTATGATGATTGCAAACGTTTTATAACTGCTGCTTGAGTGATATCCAATGATTTTGAAAGTTCTTCCTGACTTCTTCATGGAGTAATGTAATTGTCTTCCTTTGTCTTATTTATCTTTTATTTCTTTGTTTTCCTTGAAGTTATCCCTTTTGAAACCTACAAACTATCTCTTTCCATTAGTCGGGATTATAACCTAGCTTCTCACACTACCCATATTGCGTGTGTGTTAATTTTATCCATGAGCGACTAGCAACGACAGATTTTTGAGAAACTCTTCATGTCTCTTCGAGACGTCTGAGCTGAGATTGGAAGCAGTCAAAGAACTTTTTTGAAGGTTTGTTTGGAAAACACTGAAGCCTCATAATTTTACAAATCCTAAAAACTATCATTGCCGGCTTTTGAATATCAATTACTGGGGCTTGACCACTTTAACCCTATATCCTGTTAGACATTATTATTCTATTCTATATTCTGTTTTTACCCTAAAGTAGGAATATTTTACGTAAAAACCAATGGGACCGCATCTATTCCACAAGATATGTGATTTCTCAGTTCAGCGGAGGGACTGAGGACACCGTCTCTTACATGGTGTTCAAGATAAATGTGTAGAATTTTAATTTTTGCATTCATTTTCCACTCAATACCCATTGTTACGGTGACCATCCGTCCACTATTATAGCGGACAGTCCGCTATTTTAACCTTCTGTCCGCTATTTTTTTTGCGTCCGTTATTTGTCCACTATTTTACCACACATAACTCCTAAAAAGTATTTATTTTCCAAAATGTCCACTTTTGTCCACTTTTTTCAATAATTCGGTAAAAACGATAGATTACTTCCTTAAACAAGAAAAATTCCCAACAATATTGTTTAATTATTTTAATGATCCTTTTGCTATATCTTGGTTATTACTTATGTCAAGCTAGTGTCTTCCATAAATATATACTGCGTTTAGAAAGTCAACATATGTATTTCAATGCATGAAGCGGATATAATATTAAAAGAATTTAAAAGAAAAGAAAAGAATTTACGACTTAACGTACAAAATTCTATTTCAGTTCTTAACTCAAAGGCACTAGATATAAAAATGTTTAAGGAAAAAATTAAAAACTTTTACAGAACTTGTATTAGTTACCTGAATCAAATTAATGGCAGCATATAAGCTACGTTTAATATTATAAACAGTACAATTAAAATCAATAAAATCATAATACATGTTAAAATCATTACATAATCTACGAAAAGGAAAATTACAACCATAGTTTGTTCTATAAAAATCTAGGGAAAAAGGACGATAGTGCCGTGAAAATCTTGCTGGAATACTCAATGGGATGAATCTTTTAAAGAAATTGAGGAACTTGCATGGATACTGTTAGATGCAATTCCATCTAGGTCTTCAGTTTTGAAGTCGTTAATAAAGGTAACAGAAATCAGAAATGTTTTAAATATAAATAATAACGAAATTTTTGATGAATTCACTTATGTAAAAAATTATGCAAATGCTGAACAAATAGAAATGTGGAACAATCAGCATTAAATCCCGATAAAAAGTTGGTTGAAGTTTTAAAATTTTTCGAAACGAAAAATATTTCTAATAAATACATCTTGAAATTAGTAGATTTTTCATTTTCTTTGCCAGCGTCTAACACACCGACAGAAAGAGTTTTTTCTATATCTAACAATATTTAGTCTTCCGAAAAATCCCAAATGGGACCAGAAACTTTAGAATCTCCTTTGAACATAAAATGCAATTTTGAAATGGACTGTTCGGAATTTAAAACATTTTTATCTATCAGGCCCAATACTTTAAAAAAATACATTCTGTAGAGAAATATCAGACGTAAATTTATACACATAAGTACATATATCCATATGTATGTATGTATATGTGTAATTTTATGTAAGTTTGGGTATATTATTTGTACCTATTTAAGTCTGTATTTTAAAAATCTTTATATAAAATGTTAATTATAATAAATGAATTTTTTTGTTTTTCAATTTTATATAGTTGTCCTCTTTTTTCTCATGGAAATAATGGTCACCGTACCCATTGTGCAATTTTAACAATTTTATTGCCATGTATTGTGTATTAAAGCGTTTTCAAAGAAATAGAAAAACATGGCAATAATGTATGCGTGAGGGTCAATATTATGAATTTACATATTAAAAGGCCAAGAATGTATATTTATTGTATGCGTGAATACATATTTATGTCTGTAATTTAACCCCGTCTTATAATGTATGCCGTTATTTTCTTTTAATAGAATAGATAATATAAAACAAATACTCGTCATTGGCTCTATAATAATAATAATAATAACAATACATTCACATATGTTACATACATTCATACATACATACATATGTATATACACAATGTTCCTTAAGCCCACTTCACACGGTAATACTTTACGTACGTAAAGTCTAATGAAAAAGTAAAATGAAATTCCATCCGTATGACAAAAAAGAGAATAAAAGTCGTATGATTTATATTTTTTGCGTTTACATGATCGGTATAAGCAGACGTCGGCACAAAGAGAACATAGTAAAAATGTGAGTGTATTTGTGAGAAGCATGTGTTAACCAAGAGGAAAATTGTTAGTAAAATTTTCAACTGTAACCTATTAATATGTATATCTAGTGGAAAATATAGAAAAAATGTGCAGCGCCAAATCCCTAAAAATAGCGTATTTAACTTGATAAATATTCATCAAAAAACGAGATCATTTCTCATTGTTATTAGTGAATCTCATTGAATATCAGTAAATCCTACCGAAATATTTTTTTGGGTGTATAATTGAAACATGAAAAAAAGCGACATGAACCTCCTTTGTTAGAAGCTGACAAGCAACTGAATGCATTTTTACGCTCTTTTTATCGAACATTGTTGATGTTCGTGTCGTATGTGTGTAAAAAGCCGAAGATGTTCGGCCCCCGGGGGACAAAGTAAAATGAAAACAGCTGTTACACTTTTTTTCTATGTGTTTACATAAACATACATCCCGGATCTAATGCGACTTGCTTGTTTTTTGAATCATTTCAAAAAATGAAGAGAGCCATACGACTGTCAAACTTTTCATCCGTATTTTCTCTCAATGTGTGATGGTTTCATTACATAGTACGTTTAGACGATCACATCCGTACTCTTCTTCACAAAATTTTGACAGATCATATTACTTGTGGGACCGTGTAAAGTAGGCTTTAAAGAGTTGCTAGACTGTTGAGGTTTATAGATATATAACACAGTACACTAACAAATACTCAAATGATCTTTCATTTATATCTATATAAGGTACCCTTAATCCAGTTGTCCTTACACTTCTTCTTGATGTTGTTCGGCTTCACTACGGCGACACTACTCTCCGCCTAGTCTTTATGCGCACCCAATAGCTTCCTTTTGGTATGCACTAGGACCACACAAATTCGGGATAATTTTTTTGGCGCTATTATGTGATCATCCCCTGGTGTAGCACCAGCGCAGAAGGCCATAACCCTCCATAAATGAATGTACATATGTTGCCCTATATGTCAATGACATGAAACAAAACCCTCTTGTCTTTTGGGAGAGAATCAATTAGGGTTGTAAAGGGCATAATTACTCGACCTTTTATCGTTGCACGTTGGTCAGAACGTATGGGTTCCTACTGTACGAACTGTCACTATGAGGAGGAGCAATCAGCATAAAATTTTCATCTCTCAAATTTGCATTCGATCTGGTCTGGCAGCCTCATTCCATCAAATGTTTATTTACAATACGAATAACGTATATATGTGTATGTGTGCGTTTATGTATGACATCAAAATAAACATCCGTCCACTTTTATCTTTTTTGCTCATTCTCACTCCCTTTCCTACACATATGTATGTATGTGAATACATAACCGTACAATTACTCATTTAGTAGTAAAGAAAAGAAACCAAATTAAAACAATAACAACAAAAGAATGCTCAGATTTTTAATTGAATTGAAGAGACAAACACACACAGATACACCCACTTGCAGGCACTTGAATTGAATTCAATTTCATGCCATTCAATATTGTTCTTCGTTAGCACAACATTAACAACAACAACATTGAAGAAATATAAAACACAATGAAACAAGGAAAGTGAGCTTCGTCAGAATCATTGAAGATCGAACACAATGAGAACCACCACCTCTCACCCTGTGAACAGAATACGAATAGATTTTGTGTGTTGCCCACGACAACGATAAGATAATGATCGACAAATTAAAGCAGGTGTTCATAATTAAAAAAACTATCGATACTGAATTTTGTTTAAAAATTTTTTTTTTAATATTTATTTTTCTTTTGAAATTGAACTTTGCTTTGGGGCTATACAAACAAATACAAAGCAAAATGCAAATATTGTTCGTTTCCATTGTTGTTCTTGTATGGTATGTGTGTGAATGGCATTTACAAGTATGTATGTATGTATATCCGGTGGGTGTTTAATGATTGATAGCGTTAAAAAATCTTGGCTGACCATGTTTTTGGAATGAGGCCATCGTTTATTTTTTGCTTTTTTGTGTGGCCTTTTTACAAGATTTAAATTTCATTTCTATTGTAATATTTATTACAGGCTTTTGAATGGTTTCTTTACCCTGACAAATAGTTTCGTTAACAAATACACAATTAAACTATTTTTTTTTTTAAATTTTTATCAAATCCGACTGTATATTACTCTACAACAACAGCGTAAAATAGCAAATGCAGGCAATCGAAGTCTATAGTTCTGAAAATTACAATGCCAAGCACAAATGATGCTGAATTATTCCAAAATGATTCCAATTCAGTTCGATGGAAATAGAGCCAAAGTAGAGGATACAATTTCAGATATTTTAGCAAAAAATAATGCTTAGCATAAAAGGTCTGTACCGGATCACACACGTTTTTCTATAAAAAAAAGGATGTCATCCACAAATTTTCTACAGAAAGCGCAAGTCATGATTCAATGATAACTTCTGGCTAGCGTTGCACAACCATCCTGATAGTCTTATAAAGGCGAGGATTCTTTCAAACACATCTTTGTTCAGCGAATAAGTTCTAAGTGCTCAAGAATCCTTTGTCACAGTTTGTCGAATAACAGCGACGATGTTTTGCTGTTACTCTCATATTTGTCTAGATTCTGTAGGAAGTTCATTATCCCATCCTTTCTTTGCCAATGGTTAAAGTTAGTGTAAGATGGTTTGTTTACTCTTTTAAAGACGAAAGCCAAACTGTCTTATGAATTTATTCCTGTTGTACTAGCACTTGCAAGTGCGGGTACCCATTTGAGTGTAACCATTGAATGCCTCGTTATCTCCTTCAGAGTCGCCCGGCATTGGTAGACAAACTTAGTTATGATGCACAAAAGCTCTAGGGGCCTAGGCACTACATTACTGTCTGTAAATATTATATGTACTATATCACTCACTACTCTTTAAACTCTGATACCAGATTCGCACAGTGCCTTTCTTTATTATAGCCATTATTTCAGCAGACAAGGAGTCAACAATTTGAGATTAACGCGAGCTTGTTAATAAAAACGAACGACATCATCTAAGAAGTCTTCTGGCAAAAACTCGGAGAGTAAATGAAAAGTTTGTCAAAAAATCTATCGTTTAGAGTCGACTTTAAATTATAGGTCCCGCTACTCGTGGATAAAAATTAGCACAACATGGGTCTAGAACTTTGAATCTTGAAATAACACGCATTCTTTTGATTGTTAAATTCTATTATAGTTTCCTATGCTCTGTGAATTGTTTTGTTTTTTGTTTAATTATATTCTTTTAAGAAATATATTTTTCTTTGGCCAATTTTAGTAGAGATTTTTAAGCTTTTGATTAATTTCCTTATTAAAATATAAAAAACTAAGCATATAAGGTGCATTCGTGCCTTTTAATTCGCTTTTAATTATGCTGCTGCTTATTTTATTTATTCTATTAAAGTCATGTTAGATTGGACTAAATGACTGATGGTATACGAAATCTAAACGAAATACATACTCAACCTGCATTTGTTTTATTTACTTGACTACTCGTGTATGTGTATACATTCTCTACAATATACATATATGTAGGTGTATATGTGTGTGTATAAATGCAAGCGTAAGTGAATGAATATAGTATTCCTTTTTTTCTAGTTTTTCTCTTATAAATCATATAACGGTAGTCCTCCTGGTTGAATTATATTGAGTTTGTGTAAATGTAAGAGAATATGAAAGAGAGAGTATTTTTTTGTGTGTGTATGCATACATACATATATTACCCAGTGTTACTGCTTTAATAAACGAACGTATACAAGGATATTAAAAAAATTTTTTAAATTGTCTGCTTTTCTTCTTACATTGCTATACGAAAAAAAAAATGAAAAGGAAAAGAGAAAAAAAAAGCGAAATTTTCTTACCGTATTTTGTTTATTGTTTTTGCTTTCTTATTAAAATTTCTTATTATATTGCTGTTGTTGATTTTAATGCAAAAACTTGGTCATTAATTAAATCCAACATATTGTGTACATTAAAACACTGGGTTTATTATATTATTATTTTTCTCTTCTTCTGTTGTTGTTGTTATTTTTTATTATTATTAATATTGTATTTATTGTTGTTGCTTTAAACGTCCTTGATTTATATTTCTAGTGCAATGACTCGCTTGTAAGCTTTTTTCAATGCATTTTGTTGTTGTTGCCGTAAATGCCACTACTTTAGATGCACGATATTTTACTTTTTGTTTTAGTTTTTTAATAAAAAAAAAAAAAAAAACTTAAGAAAAAACTTATTCCTTCTAGATGGCAGTTTTAAGTTTCACTTTTTTTCTTATATTTTTTTGTTTTAAATACTTTCACTATTTATTTAACATTTTTATTTAATTAAAAAAACATTTTTTAATAAAATTTTTTTCTAAATTCTATCACATGTTGTCCAGGCATTTAAAAATTAATTTCCTTTTTTTTATAATTTAAGAATCAAGGTTATCTTTTCTTTAATCATTATTAAACATCTAAAATTCCGAAATACTGTTTATAATAAGTTTTGCAAGCTCTTGAAATAATTTTTTTAGCTTATACTTTTACTGCATATAATTTAAAAAAATGACAAAAAAAAAAGAAATTAGAGAAAAATTCTCTGTTTTAAGCACATTTTGTTTTGATTTCTTGCATCCTCGTTGTGTTTAAGTCGCCTATACAGCTGAATGAAAACACTCAACTAAAAATATGTTGTTTTTGTTTTTCGGTATGTGTTATTTGTAACAGTAAATTTGCTCTAAAATCCTTTGGCAAATCAATCTAATCAGAGAGCAATAGCAAGTGAGAGAGAGAGAGAGAGAGACTCTCCCATAAGTTATTGCGCATGCCCCTTTAAACAAATGTCATCAAAACTTTGAAAAAGGAAACCGTTATTTTGAATTTTTTTCAAAAACATATTTTACAGGCGGACCAGTCGTTCTCTTTCGCTACCACTTCCCTGGCTAGCCCAGACAATCCCCTACCAAGTTATAGAGCAGATCTTTCAATGTTGTGGACTTTGTCTTCGACGATACTAATGAGTGTCCAATGGATTTTGTCCCATTATCTGTCCTTGACCGATGGGTCAAATTTGCCATATTTCTCATAAAATACTCCAAATTGCTCCATTCACTGTCGTTGCCAAGCATTTTTTTAAATTATAGAGTTTGCTGGTTCTCTCAAGTGACAGTTAAGGGGGTACCACAAGAATTTTTGCAGGAAATTATACACTTTGAATGCATTAAAAAAGATAAAAATTTGAAAGAATTATTTTGATTCCTATCTTATCAAATTTGACAAAAAAAATTGTAAAAAAAATGCACTGGCCTCCAGCAAAGAAGAATCGGATGAAATACATGAGAAATTTGTTGGCCTGTTATCAATCACAATTTTCGTAAAAAAAGAATTTTTAATAGAGATTTTTGGTATTTTAATTGATGTCTTATCATATCATTTAATTTAGCTTAACTATCCACAACTATATACTTGCAATGCCACAATTTCAGCAGTCACTGGAACTACTTCGTAAAAATATTCATTCAATTTTAGAAAAATTAAAGTCATTTCAATTTTAGTTTGTTTAACTAATGAAACATAATTACGTATTAAATACGGTCGGGGACAAATAATAGGGACACTATAATGTAAAATGAATTAACTAACTTACAAATCAAATTAGTGCTACATCATTTATCATGATTTAAAGAAAGAAAACAATCAGTTCTCTTCTTATCCATATCAGTTAGGGTTTCCAGATTCCGATTCGCAAAAAGCTGGACATTGGGTTTTAAAAAGCTGGACAAAACAAAAAAAAGCTGGACATAAAAAATACTGAGAAATACTGCCTTCATATTTAATTATAATGTCTGTTTGGCACAATTTACACTCTGCCGTGTAATTATCTTTTTTTCTTATCCAATTAGCATATTCTCCATCTATCGCAGAAAGTTGTGAGTCGTCTTTTTGATGGACCAGCTTCTTCATCAATATCCATTTCAAGATTTTCTGCAAATAATTTTTATTATTTTCATGTACAAAAAAATAAAAGCTGTAATTAAAGAAATTGACTATCGCTCGCAATATTATTTATTATGACATCAGCTGTTTAATTGTTGAGACATGTTGTCAGTGATGATAGAATAGGAAAATCATAACTTATATAACAAATGGGCAATCAATGTTGGCTAACATGATTTGACAAAGATAACAGAAAAATTATTGCCCAAGTTATTGCAGTGTACTAAAAAATTCTATTTAGCTGGACAAATTAAATTTTAGCTTGAAACTGGACAAGTATCAAAAAAGCTGGACAATCCAGCCAAGTCCAGCCAGGCTGGCAACCCTAATATCAGTCCAGTAGAGCTTTCCAATATTGCCCATACATACTCACTTTTTGCCAACTAAGTTAGACCTCCCTTTAAAACGTACAGGCGAATATCCAGTTTAACTGATAATGTCGGCAATTGTGAGCTCTGTACTATTCCTGGCTATTGGAGGAGGGTAGAATAACATTGTACGGACGAGCAACATTTGGTTAAAGGATATGAGACCTGATTTCACCTCAAAGGATGAATGTGTAGATCAAAGACCAATACCAAAATGTCCAGATCATGGAATGCAGTAAATAAAAATGTCAACATGATTCAGACAGTCATTAACCACCCCCTAGGTTAGGTTAGGTTAGAGGACGTGTACTTGTCCGTTAAGACAAGTACAATACCCGGAGGTCGAAATTGACCCATTGTACAACGTCCTTGGAGAGGGAAGGAAATAGAGGGAATAGGATGAAAGGAGGGCATAAGGGTAAGGGGATAATGGGAATCACACAGAAAGAAACAGACACAAACAAGGGTTGAGCGCGCGACTACACTTATGAAGCCCTAGCACCTCTCAACCAGCTCAAACTGCTAATGAATCTGTGGAGAGCCTTGATGTCGGCTCTCGACACAGAACTCAAGCTCTCAAAGAAGGCTCTGCCAAGGGTCCTCAACCTCAACCTACCAAGGGCTGGGCAGTTACATAGGAGGTGTTCGATAGTCTCTAACTCCTCCTCATCGCAACATACCCTGCAATAGTCCGGCTGGGATCTGTTCCAGATCCCCGTCAGCGACCTAATCTCGCAGTGCCCTGTGATAAAACCGACAACCAACCTTACGCTGGCCTTAACCAAGCCCAGCAGCCAATCTGTTCTCTTACTGTCCACAGCAGGCCATAGACGTCTAGAGACAGAACAACCTGATCCGTTCCTCCAACGCCTCTGCTCTTCCTCCCTGACCCATCCATCGATGAGGCCATAGAGGTGGCAGACTGGGGGTTCAGGACCAACTATTAAATCGCCCCCAGAAAGGGAACCTAACCTAGCGAGGGCATCCGCCGTCTCATTGCCCAGTATTCCGCTATGACCCGGAACCCAGCATAGACGGATACGGTCCGGTCCAAAAGACCTCAACGACTCTTTGCACTCGCGAACCAGTCGTGATTTGCACCAGACCGACGCAATGGCCTTAAGGGCAGCCTGACTGTCAACGAAGATCATGTAAGATTCCGAATCCGAAGATGGGCCACCAGCTATGGCCTCAATAGCCTTCAGTATTGCGAAAATCTCAATACCCCTATATTGTGTTCTTAAAATGTTCTGGTCAGCGACAATCACGAATCACGTATTGAGATTACAAAGAGGCCAACTTCAAAAGGGAAGCGGATTGGGGACACTCTAACTAAAGCTAATGACGATTTTGCAAGAGAAAGGTAAAGAATTAAAAAGCCAGCTCATATTTTCAGCAGACAGAGAGAGAAACTATTTCCCACGAGCTGAACTGGACTCATAAAATAAGATTGACTTTAGACACTCATAGTTGGAAACAACTCTTTGTAGCCTTATGATCAACATCGAATTGATCTGGATCTCGATCTCACTAACGAAACGGTGGATCTGTTTTACAAGCGTTATATTCTCTCTCTAGTGCTGTGCTTCTTCCCACTTTTTTCTAAATAACGAAGTGAAAAATAGTTATTTTTTCATTGCGTTCTTATGCTTATAAGCGAACACTGTACATTTTTTAAATGAAATTAGAAAAAACAGATATTTTCGGCAAAAAAAAAAAAAAAAAGTAAGTTTTTATCGTAATGTTTTTCATAACGGTTATCATAATGTTTCTGTAGAAATCATAACGTACCGAGCATATATAAGTGGTAACTGTGAAAAAAACTGAAATCAGTTGTTCTATAATTTTTGGACCCACCTCTTCTATACTAGCAAAGACAAGTAAGTTCTAGTTTCGATAGAATTTCAAGAAGAAAGTTCTTTAAAAATGTATTTTTTTTAGTGTCTCCAAAATTTTGCATCGGCCTTGCTATTATACTGCTCCAGCTTCAATGGCAAACAGTTCTCGCTGCCGTATTCGATTACGCCATCAATGTGTGTGAAAATGTCTCGGACTATATATTCGTACAAAATATCGAGGATTGCAGTCGATATTTTGTGTGTATCGATGGTCAGGCCATAGCTCAACAATGTCGTACGGGTCTAAACTTTGATGCCAATCGTCAGGCTTGTGTAGCAACACGTAACGTTTGTTTACAGTGTCCCAAGCATAAAAAAGTCAATTTACCGTTACTTAAGACTTGCGACAAGTACGTGAGCTGTTACTATGGCAACATTTATTTGAGAAAATGCGAGTATCAACAGCAATTCAATAGAATAACTGGCAAATGCGATGCGGCTAAAAACGTGGACTGTGTAGACAACCGTTGTTCAATACATGTGTTAGATAATAATGCCACATACGTGACTAGTGCCGCTAAATGTGAGAAGTATTTTATGTGCCAAGAGGGCAAAATGAAAGCGTTGTCTTGCGGCAAAGGTTTATATTTCAGTACGAAATGTAATTGCTGTGATCTAAAGGATAATGTTGAATGTCTGGTTAGTATTGCTTGATTAAAAACCTAAGGAATTCAGGTTCAAAACTGGGTGAAGGCGAAAAAGTCATTGACAATTCGATTAATCGCTAACATTGCCAAAAGTATTCAACGAATGTTTAAAATCCATTTTAAATACTTTTAACTTTTATTTCAGATCGAAGAAAACCCAGAGACTAAGCTTACAAATGTTAAGGAGAAACGCATCTCCCAGGAAAGCCTGATGGAAAAACTTCATTTGCCCACCATATTGAGTAACAATGTCAATATTAAATGCCCTACCACTGGTTCCTTTATCTATCCCTACCACGGCAATTCTGACTACTACTATACCTGCATTAATGGTCAAGCTTCTCTTAGAGCCTGTGCTGAGGGTTATCAATACAATGTCACCCAGAGACGATGTATTAAACCAAAACTAGAAGAAGACAATGACATGGCAGACTTTGAGTTGAAGGTACCTGTAGAAGAAGTTGAATTATTTGAAGTCAACTGTCCCTTAGAAGGTGCCACAATTATGGCTCATAGTGAGAGTAAAGAAAAATACATTTTGTGCATGAATGGCCAACCTACGGTGTTTGATTGTGCTGAAGGTTTATTTTACAATGACAAATTGAAAAAATGTTCAGAATATGTGGGTGAGATCGCCATTTATCAAGCCGCTTTGCCTGGAGAAACCAATAACATTATGTGTCCCAAATTTGGCACGTTTAAATATCCCCACGCTAATGACACCCATTATTATTTGTGTACTGATGGAAAGGTCTACATTTTGGCCTGTGAAAAAGATGAGATTTTTGATAGTGACATAAATATATGCCGTGAAAGGTCTGAAACGGATATGAAAAGAACTGAAACGGTAACGAATGATGAAAACATTACAGATAAACCCAGAGCAACCATAGTAGCTGAGTTTGCCAGCAATATTATATGTCCGAAATTGGGCACCTTTATGTTTCCGCACAGCCAGAGGAATCGTTATTACGTCTGCATCGATGGTCATGCTATAGGTTTTGCTTGTGCTGACGGCTATATATACGACTCTGAAGTGAATGCCTGCAAACTCGATAGTCAAACTTTACAGGCAGAAGCACCCGCACCTACTTTACTAGATGAACAGGTCAATATTTTATGCCCCTCTTCAGGAGCTTCCAAATTTCCTCATTTGGCAAGAAATAAATTCTATTTGTGCATTAATGGCATGGCTTCTGTATTAGCATGTCCCCAGGGTACTTTATTTGATGCTGAGTTGTCAAATTGTCGCACCCACTTGGAACAAGAACAGGAGGACGATGACTCTAAACTACACACAACAAGTGAAGTTACAGTGACATGTCCTAAACTGGGTACTTTTGTTTATGCTCACATTAACAAGACTCAATATAATGTTTGTTTAGATGGCCAATCAATTGTATTGACTTGTAACGAGGGTCTAATATTTGACCCTAAGGAGAAAATTTGTCGTACTCCCAACGAAAACAATGTAGAAAATATTAAAGCTTTGGTCGATCTAAAGGCTGATCCTTCCGAAATTCTAAATACTGTTGAAGGAAAGAATAATTCAAGCGTAGAATTAAAGGGAATTCCCACTGAAAATGTTGAAGCTACCGGAACGCATACTACCGATGTAACTGAAGTAAATAAATCTATGGAAACCGAGCGTATTAATAAAATTGTACAAAAAGGCTTAAAGGTAATTCCGGCTGAACACATTCAAACTTTAGATACTCTTGAAGTCTCTAAAACTTCGGAAGCTGATAGCTTAGATTCTTCTGATGGAGACAACAATTCGGAAATTCTTAAACTACTTAATGAAGTTCTATATGCCATAAAGCACAACAGCAACGACATCGCGACAACAGACGAAGTAGACAAAAATATTAAAGCTTTGATCGATCTAAAGGCGACTCAAACCGAAATTGTAAATACTTCTGAAGGAGGCAATAATTCAAGTGTAGAATTAAAGGCAATTCCTACTGAATATATTGAAGCCACCGGAACATATACTCCCGATGAAACTGAAGTAAATAAATCTATGGAAATCGAAAGCTCCGATATTAATAAAATTGCGCAGAATTCTAAAGTTAAAGATTTAGAAGCCTTGGTAGACTTAAAGGCAATTACAGCTGAACATGTTGAAACTGTAGATACTCTTGAAGTCTCTAAAACTTTGGAAGCCGACAGCTTAGATTCTGATGGCGACAACAATTCGGAAATTCTTAAACAACATAATAAAGTCCTATATGCCATAGAGCACAACAGCAACGACATCACGACAACAGACGAAGTAGACAAAAATATTAAAGCTTTGATCGATCTAAAGGCGACTCCTACCGATATTGTAAATACTGCAGAAGGAGGCAATAATTCAAGTGTAGAATTAAAGGCAATTCCTACTGAATATATTGAAGCCACCGAAACACATACTCCCGATGAAACTGAAAGAAATAAACCTATGGAAATTGGAAGTTCCGATTTTAATAGAATTGCGCAGAATTCTAAAGTTAAAGATCTAGAAGCCTTGGCAGAAGCCGACAGCTTAGATTTTGATGGCGACAACAATTCGGAAATTCTTAAACAACATAATAAAGTCCTATATGCCATAGAGCACAACAGCAACGACATCACGACAACAGACGAAGTAGACAAAAATATTAAAGCTTTGATCGATCTAAAGGCGACTCCTACCGATATTGTAAATACTGCAGAAGGAGGCAATAATTCAAGTGTAGAATTAAAGACAATTCCCACTGAATTTACTGATGCCACCGAAACACATACTTCCGATGAAACTGAAATAAATAAATCTATGGAAATGGGAAGTTCCGATATTAATAGAATTGCGCAGAATTCTAAAGTTAAAGATTTAGAAGCCTTGGTAGACTTAAAGGCAATTCCAGGTGAACATGTTGAAACTGTAGATACTCTTGAAGTCTCTAAAACTTTGGAAGCCGACAACTTAGATTCTGATGGCGACAACAATTCGGAAATTCTTAAACAACATAATAAAGTCCTATATGCCATAGAGCACAACAGCAACGACATCACGACAACAGACGAAGTAGACAAAAATATTAAAGCTTTGGTCAATCTAAAGGCGACTCCTACCGATATTGTAAATACTGCAGAAGGAGGCAATAATTCAAGTATAGAATTAAAGACAATTTCCACTGAATTTACTGATGCCACCGAAACACATACTTCCGATGAAACTGAAATAAATAAATCTATGGATATCGAAAGCTCCGATATTAATAAAATTGCGCAGAATTCTAAAGTTAAAGATTTAGAAGCCTTGGTAGACTTAAGGGCAATTCCAGCTGAACATGTTGAAACTGTAGATAATCTTAAAGTCTCTAAAACTTTGGAAGCCGACAGCTTAGATTCTGATGGAGACAACAATTCGGAAATTCTTAAACAACATAATGAAGTCCTATATGCCATAGATCACAACAGCAACGACATCATGACAACAGACGAAGTAGACAAAAATATTAAAGCTTTGGTCGATCTAAAGGCGACTCCTACCGATATTGTAAATACTGCAGAAGGAGACAATAATTCAAGTGTAGAATTAAAGGCAATTCCTACTGAATATATTGAAGCCACCGAATCACATACTCCCGATGAAACTGAAAGAAATAAACCTATGGAAATTGGAAGTTCCGATATTAATAGAATTGCGCAGAATTCTAAAGTTAAAGATCTAGAAGCCTTGGTAGAAGCCGACAGCTTAGATTCTGATGGTGACAACAAGTCGGAAATTCATAAACAACATAATGAAGTCCTATATGGCATAGAGCACAACATCAACGACATCGCGACAACAGACGAAGTTAACCAATCAGCTGTAGCTGAAAATATTTAAATTCAAGAATATTGAGATAAATTTTCAAATTTAATTGAGCTGTAAAAAGTTTTTTTTTTAGCAAATATAAGACAAATAATATAGAGTTTAAATATGGCGTTTATTTTTAAAACTGTAGATATGCTCTCACAATGATGCCCTATTTTAAGTGTTTAAGAATAAAACTTTCGAATAAAAACTAAATAAGATTTCAGTATAAATCCGAAAAACCTACCTTGGTAGCAAAATCAATCTTCTGCAGACAAACACTAGCGATGGATATGGAGGGAGGATGTCTTCACTACCCTGGACACAGCGTCCTGGCGTTATAAAGATTCCTAAGGCCCTACAGAAATGCTATGCTCTCAGTGTGCATGCAATACTGATATAACATACATACATACAAATAGTATTATGGACCTAGTTTCTCACACCACTTACGTCGTGTGTGTTAATTTTATACATAAGTAATGGACCTACAGTTTAAAGTCGACTCCGAACGACAGATTTTTTGAGAAACTTTTAATGGCAATTTCATTTACTCTCAGAGTTCTTTCCAGAAATCTGCTGAGAGGAAGTCACCGAAGAAATATTTTTTTATATTTTCGTTTTGATGTCTGCCCTGGGGTTTGAACCGTGGCCTTACGTCTAAAAAGCCAACACACTACCTACTAGACTACGTCGACTTCAATGCAATGCTTATATCATATAAAGCTGAAATGTTTTTATAGCCTCAAATCATTTCCTGCAATTAATGCAAGCTTGTGGTACGTGCCAGTACTGTTACAGACAAACCCAACCGAAATAGTTCCAATTCAAAAACAAATTTGAATAGATCTCATATCCAAGTTTTAAAAGATTTCTATTTTATTTTTAAACAAATTTTAATTTTAAATTTAACGAGGCTTGTCGGCTTGTTTTTCCTTTACTTCGGTTGCTGCTGCTTAGATCGTATAATACTTTCTTTCAGTTCTCTTATGCGAGCCCTCTCTGCTCTCAAATTATCGGCTTGTGACCTTAAATCGGAGGAGAAATCCTGAAACATGCTTAACATGGTCATGATTAATTGTTCCTTCTCATCGGTGGTGGCAGCAGCATTCAAGTCAGCCATAGTAGGCATTTGAGGCATGGTCAACGTATCAATGTTTGTCAAGCCGGCTGCAATAGAAGTCAGAGGAGTTGCTACAGGTACAGTAGGTTCTACTGCAGCAGATTCTACTGTCGCTTTGGTTTTAGTGTCTGAGTCTTGAGTTTTATTATCAGATACAACTTTTTCCTTTTTACTCATGTGATTTTCTATCAATTCAGTTGTATTGATCATATGTTGGACCCGCTTAAATTGAGCCTTTAGGCGAGCTATTTCAGCTAGTTTTTCTTTAATATAATCGGCTTCTTCGGCATCATCTTCCTCTTTCGATTCCTTGTTATCTTCAGCTGTCGTAGAGTTTAAGACTTCTGTCTCAACTACTGAAGTAGTTTCACTGGCTGTTTTAGATTGCTGTTCATATGCTTGTCTTCTCTCCTGCTCTTCACGTTCCTGTTGTTCTCTCAAACGCTGTAAGTCTTCTGCTCTACGACGTAATTGTTCCATTTCTTCCATCAATTGACGGTGTTCAGCTTGCATATCGGCTAAAGCCTGATTGGAGTTGGCTAAGCGCTGGCTCAATTCGTCATGTTCCAAAGCTGGCTGGGGTTTATTGCTTTCGTTGACCATTTCTAAAATATTAAGAAGAAAAAATTTTAATTAAAAAAGGCTCTAAAATTCTTAAAAGGCGATCCCCCCGAACAGTAACACGTTTATTATACCGTTATGTTGCGTGAAATTTCGGTTAATTATTTTTCTTAAATATCTATTAACATCCCGTTAATCGGATTTCGGCCCACATCCTTCCTCTGCTTCTTGCACGCCAACGCCAGTTGGCTGCATTTATTTTTGGGGACTTCCTTCGAACGCAGAAACGCTGAGCCGACTTCAGCTAATCCATCAGAACGACATGGCCTGGCTAGCGCAGCCGCTGTATATTAATACGCTGCACAACGTCTATGATCGCTTAATTCTACCTTTAAGATTTGTTTAATTATTTTAGGTTCAATTTGTTTTGGGGATAATTAGGATAATGGAAAGACTCAGCGCATAGGGTCGTTTGTTCAATATGATTAAAAATACAAATGTTTATTTTTCTTCTTTTAAAACACACCTCGTATATTTTGTAAGCCCATACCCCCAACAAATGCTAAACAAAAGGAAAATTTTACGAATTATTTCCACTCTTCCTAAAGAGAAACACACATTTTTCTCTTGTAATTACTTTTCTATACTAAAATACTCTCACACTAATGCGATCAGCAATCTTATAAAACTGAATCTATAAATAGCGAGTTTTCCACTGAAAATATTTACACAATAATACAATATTTTTTACCGAAAAAAAGGAAAATTAATATTTAAAAAATTCAAAAAATACACATTTATCAATAAAAAATAAACAATACCTATTACCTTTGAATTAAACTTAATTTTAATTAATTTTTAATTTAAAACAATAAAAAAAATCCTTACGACGCAATTTAATAATGCTGTTAGACAAAGGAAATTCGTAAGAAAACTGAATATTTTCTTACATTTTCTTTTTACTCATAAATTAGGCAAAAGCCCGGCGTGCTTCGCATCCTTAATTTTATAATGCAATTGAATCAAAAAAATATTTGGTTCACTTAAATACAATAATATTTGTTAATACCATAATAAAATCAATTAAAAACTAATACTTTACAATGAAAATATCTTTATCCTGTCTATAATCAGTTTCTGATTTCTCTTCTGCGGTAATACATATATAACTCCATAGAGGAGGATGACACTTAAAATAATACGTAATATATTCATATAGGTGCTTTCATGTCCATTGCTTCATATTTCGAATTAAGTGGTCTCCCCTTTACTTACTTTAACCATGTAGTCAGGACTACGACCTAGATTCTCACCTCACCCAAGTTGAGAGTGTTAATTTTATCCATTTTATGTTGAGCCCTACAGTTTAAGGTCGACTCCGAACTACAGATTTTTTGAAAAACTTTTCATTTTAGAAACCTAGATATTGTATCTTAAATACATCCTTAATCTGCAATAATTAATACAATATTTACTTGGCATGAGAGTTAGCTCTTTCACTTAAAATATAATGCCCTGATCTTCATTACAGGCCTTCACCTAAATTATACTACATGTTAAGTATGGCATGTTAGCTTTCAAACAAACAAATAGACATTCGCTTAAACGCATTTATATATAAAGATAAAAATACTTGCGTATTGAAAATTACTTTTTAACAAAGAAAAATCTCTTTTAATATTAAATTTTCTGCTCATGGTCTCTCCATTTTTTTTTGATACTCTTAAATGAATTAAGAGAATAAGTACATGGTGTGCTTTACTCTTTGTTAAAATTTTTTAAAATATTTTGCTTTTCACGGCAGGTTTCCATTTTGGGATCATATACCAGACCGGGTGTACAATCCATAATAACACCACGACCCTTCATGCAGAAGTAGTACTTGTCCTCCTGTTTATGTGGATAGAAATGGACACCCTCTGAAGGACACTTAATATCAGCGGTTTTTGGCGGCATTTTCGACAGTGGTTTAATGTTGCGCTGCATAGTTGATATCTGTAAAAAGAAAGTTTTTTTTTATTGAGAAATAAATTTGGATTCAGATTTATGTATGTATGTACAAGATTACTTCTTAAATCAAATAGGACTAGTCTTTATAATTAACTCTTTGCAATGTCGTTCTCATTTCCTTTCTTCTTCACTTTTAGATAACCTATTCTTTGTATTTTTACATATCATCC
Source organism: Sarcophaga caerulescens (assembly GCA_927399465.1). Lineage (NCBI taxonomy): Eukaryota > Metazoa > Arthropoda > Insecta > Diptera > Sarcophagidae > Sarcophaga > Sarcophaga caerulescens. The sequence goes on along the minus strand of OV656867.1, from coordinate 9,267,316 downwards.
TATCTCTTATTATTGACATCGCCTCCTTATTTGATAGAAGTATTTAATCTATCTTCTTAACCTAATCGAACCTGAATAAAATTAAATTTAAAAGAGCCATTTTCATTCAATCTTAAGCTTCTTAAACTGCCCCTAAAAATAAAAGGCTTTTCATCGGAAATTACTACATTAATAAATTCTATGCTAGAATTATATTGAAAACAGTTCTCTGCTTGGTTCTTAAGGCTATAAAAATATTTACTCACCGTACAGTTGACCTTCGTGGCGAAATCACAACAATCACATTCCGGATTGAATTGTAAGCCATTCGCACAGTGTTCAGCATATGGGATGCCATCCATGCACACGTAATATTTATCGCAAGCGGCCTTACTGCTTAAGAACGTTATATTTTTTGGATTATTAAAGATGGTACACATATTATCCACACAATCAACATATTGGGGAAAATCGCAGCGATCAGTATTGGCATTATATTGGAGGCCGTCACAACATTCACGCACCACGGGTGTGCCAGCATAGCATAAAACATATATTGTGCACGTGCGATCATAACAGAACGATGACAAAGCCGATGTACAGTTCTTAACACACTGAGCTTTTTCGGGTTCAGTACAAGATTGAGTTTTAGAATCGAAGAGGAAACCTTGATTGCATTTTCTCAATATGGGCGTCTTATCCATGCAAACATAATAGGAAGAGCAGTCATTTAGAACCGGTAAAAAGTTATTATTAGCTACACGATCGCAGATATTGATTTCCGCTTTTGTTGAAACACAGGCCAAAAGTATGGCGATGGTGAATATAAATAATTTCACTGCAAATTAGAAACAAAAATTATTAATAAAATAAATAAATAGAACTGTAAACGTACTTCTGCTTATTGGCTCTGTTTGCGAAATGTACCAAACAATTCGAAAAATAACCGTCTTTTATAGTTTAAATTAAAAAAAAAATTGGTTTTTAACAAGTAATTGTTGATGATATTTTGGCAATTAAAATAATTAAATTTTTATCATCATTTGGCAAAACAGTTCCTATTAAAACACTGATAAAGTCTCAATTTGATAGTGTTTCCTATTTGTGATAAATCAGGAAAATTAAAGGCTAATACGATATATTTTAATTGCCAAAGTAAGTATGTTATTTAATGCCTGTTAAATCGAAAGCTAGTTATTATCAGGCGATTCTCTAAGTTGAACTTCTCTAAGTTTGTACATCCATGACCGGAAAATATGGAAGTATAGTCGCTAGGCTCGGTACTGCATGACAGCTGAACTCACTTTTGTTTCAGGTTTTTTAACAAAAGGTGTGGAAAGATCCCGTTATAACAATGGTCTTTTAAATGTGTGTAATTCCAAAACGGGTTTCTTACGGTCGGGCTTTGATTGGGATAGAAGATGTAAAAGACGAAGCTAACTTTTTGTCAAATTAGCAAATCCGAATAAAAATAGACCTAGTGGAAAAATGCACCTAGTGGGCTAATCGGGCGGTAGTTAATACAGGAGATATAGATGACGAAGCTAGAAAAAGTGCTTTATATAAATGGGCCAAAATCGAATAAAAATGGACTTGTGGGGGATATGACCTAGTGGGCGGGATAGACAGTTTTTCTTAGGGTTGAGCTTTACTTGTGACCGAAGATATAGCGACGAAGCTAACAAAATAGGATAAAAAATTAAATTGTTGGGAAATTCTTCTCATTGAGTTAATATGAATTTATACATATGTATAGACCCATCAAAATGTCGTATATTTCGCAAGTTGTATTTCTTTGGTAGATGATTTGCATTGTTTTGGATGATGACTTGCATTTTTTTTTTTTTTGTCGATGACTTGCATTTTTTGGGTCGATAATTTGAATTTTTTGTCCGATGACTTGCATTCTTTTTGGACGATGACTTGCATTTTTTTTGCCGTTGTCTTGTCTTTTTTGATATTCATCGATGAGAAAGATATTGCCTATATCTCCGGTCCCAAATAAAGTTCGACCCTAAGAAAAACTGTTTTAGAATCCTTGATATCATTTCTATCCATGCCCACTAGGTCCACTTAACCCACAAGTCCATTTTTATCCAGTTTATATAGAGCACATTTTTTTTGCTAATTTGACAAAAAGTTCGGACCCAATTAGGCTAGAATTATTATATAAAATTCGTCGTGACTCAGAGTGCCGTAATAATAGGATAATACCGACACTCCATAATGTTAAATACTTATCCAATATGCTCGTTAGATGGTGGTTACCAATTGAAAAATATTATAATTTTTTGTCCGCTTGAAAAACTCTTATCGGTTAACGGCTTTATTTGGCAATATAATATACTAATAACGATCTGGCTGCTTATGTACAGAAATCTTTTATCTGGCAACATCAATTTTCGACGAGTTGTCAGCCGGAATTGAATGGAATTTTTTGCATTACAATTGCATCGAAATTGTTTTTAATTAAATCGTCGTTTAAAAACAATTTAAATAAACAAATTTTGTTTAAAAATATTAAACGGTGTACAAAGTTTACGAATAGCAAAAAAATTTGCATTAAAATTAAAAATAAGTTGAAAACGGCCGTGGAAAGCAGTGTCTGTCTGTGCTAAGGGCGTGCAAAAATATAAAAGAAGAGAAAAAAAAACGATCAATGAAAATTTATATTGAAAAAAAATAGAAACAATTTATAAAAGAGTTTATATTACATAAAATGGCTCCTGTTAAAAATCCCCACTCAACAAACAAAAATGCAGTAAATAATAATACTGTCGTCCACAGCAATAGCACTAATCCACCATCGGCTGTACAAAATGTTGCAACTGCAGCTAACAATTCCTCGCATGCAGCAACTGGTCAACGTAAACAAACGGGCACGGTTCCCAAGAGCTCCACAAAGTCAACCATAAATGCTAATACAATAGCAATTGGTTCTCAACAACAACAGCAACAGAATGGTCAAAAACCTTTATTACAGCCAACTGGAGTAGCTCAAATGGCTAATCGTTCTAGTCCTTTGAATATAGTCGCATCAATTCAACACCAGCAACAGCAGCACCAACAACATATGCGTTCTCATCAACAACATAAAAATACAGAAATTGTTGCACCCATAAGAAGGGAACTCAAAGATTTAAATGTAAGATATCATATTAAAATTACATAAGAGTTGTATGTTGATTATAAGCCCACATTGCAACTTCAATATAAAACTGTGCTGGGATTGCAAATAAAATGGCGAGAGCTGGGTCATTTCTTTTGGCTGACTCACCCAGGTATCAGACACATAGTAGCCATTTTATGACAGAACAAGAGGGATTTTAAAATCTCTCATTATGGCCCCCATTAAACCGTGTTAAGACAGAATGGGTACTGAAGCTTTACTACGATAGGTTTTCTGACTCGGCATTATGCTTTTAGAGTAAGAATAAGGTTGTAGGACAAAGACGAATCTGTTGTAGAGTGCATTGTTAGTAAGGAAGCTTGAGATGCCTCTCGTTTTTATGTCGAAATTAAAGGATTGCAAAGTCTACAGTCGATTATGGTCAAAACGGACGGAACCATTTTAAAAAGGAAAGGATTCTGAATTTTTGTTTGGTAGATTTCATGACTGATTTTTGTGCTCTTAAGGCAAAGACGACTTCGTGTGAAACTAGCGTCCTCGTTTTCTGGATGTAATGTAAGAGAGCTTGTAAGAGAGCACTCCCAATGCCTATACTCTAGAACACAGAGCACCAGACACTACATGACTTTGGAAAATTGCCGGCTATTAGGATTTCGATTATTTTTCTTTTGTTTAATGGCTTATTTGGCAAATATTTTGATACATTTTGAGTAACAAAATGATTTTACAAATGCGTCATAATATCCAAAAATAATAAAAAAAAAATAATGAATGGATAATTTTAAATAATTAATAAAATCATTATATTCCTGTATAGTAACATACGTACTACGTATATAAAAATTTTACACGATATTAATATATAGAATAAACATCTTCCGGCCATACACCTCTTTACTCTTAAATGTTTGAAAGACTCTCTAAAAAAATTGGTCTTTCTCAACAAATCATTCATAGAAATTTAGAAAATTGTGAAAATCGCAAAGAAAATTGTTGAAAATTTTCCTCAAATGTTAGTCGTACTTCTCATTTCGGCTGATAACGAACGAAACAATCAACGATCTATTAGTTTTTATGTGCTTTTAAAAAGAAAATCTGAAAATCATACAATATAGGCGGGCTAGTAATACTTTTTACAATTTTCTTAATATTTTTGTATTATTTAAAGGACTATTTACTAACTACGGTGGTGACCACAGCAAATAATACAAATAATCTTAATAATCAACAGCAGCAGCCGCTGCAACAGTTACAAACTATAGCCGTGCCACAGCAACAAACGCAAAGTAATACAACAGCTACCAATAGTGATTTTGGTAAGTCTTAATATAAAAACATATTATTTTTTAAAACAAAAAATCCATTTATTTTATATAAGATTTTAACATTAATGTATGTAGGTTTGTTCGAATAAACTTATTTTCTGCTGTAGTTTGATGTTTTTTTTTCAAAAATTCTTTAGTTTAAATGTCTATCCATCCATCTATCGTGTATTTAGTGTGTAGGAATGTGTTTATTTTTCGTACCTTAGTATTTAATGATCTATATTTAGATATTTTATTTTTTTAAATTATTTTTTTTATTGCATACTACATCATCAACGTTTATAAAAACAAAATCTCTTAGTCATGCAAGGAATTGGTTTTTTGGCTTTGATTTTTAACTTGTATAAGTTTTGTAAATTACTTCATTTCGTTTGACATAAGTATTTTGATATTATTTATTAAATAATAACATAAAAAAAAAGAAATTAATTTTTAAAACAAAAATGAATTTCTTTTAAAAGTATCTCTTAATCAATCAAATCTGTAATAACAAAAAAAGAGATTATATCACCAGTATTTTTAATTTAATATCCAATTAATTTCTATTTAATTTCCGGCATATTTCAGAAAGTTCGCAAGAAAATCAACAACGTTTCTGTTATCCCGTACGGCCTATACCGCGTCGTAATCAACAGCCTCACAGCAATCAACAAACGCAAAGTGATTTTTTGAATTCTTCACAGAATACAAATTCAAATCTTAACGCTGCTATAGGCGTTGTTATACCAACAACACCAGGTCTACCAGTCACTGCTACTAGCAATACAACATTACCCACAGTTCAGCCGGTAAATACGAATAGCAGTGGTGCAAATCTAAATGACAATACGTTGTTAGGACCACAATTTGAACATCATTTGCAGCTTTTGGTTGTACAACGTTTGAAACAACTTTTTGAAAATTCACAAAGTCAACCATTCTTAAGTTTAACTTCGAATTTTTTGCCCACCATACAGTCTTCTTCATCGGCAAATTTAGCCAACGCTGTACTAAATCATAATTCAAACGATTTCAATCAATTGGCTCAACGTTTTCAGCAGACTTTATACAGCAACAATAATAATAACAATCACAAATTGAATTTGGATAATTCTCTACCAGCACAACAGCAGAAGGTATGGTATACTAATCACTCTACTACACATATAATACTAGTATGAACAAAAATTGTAAAATGTGAGATATTATCTCTTTGCTGACCACAATTTTTGATACACTTGCATACGAATATTTTTTAATACAAAATCTCATTTTTCTAATCCTACTTAAAGTAATAGATTTCTGTTAACTACACCTTACATTTTGTAATGCTCAACAAATTTTCTCTTTTTATTCAGAAATCATCTACCATGGTGCATGAAATACCACCAAACACCTCTGCTAGGGAAGTAGTGGTTAACTCCACCAGTCTAGAGGATGTTCCCCTAAGTGAAGTAAGTTTCCTCGTCATGATTTTTACTTTCTATGAAACCAATTTTATATTTTTATATCACTTTATAGATAAGTGATCGTGCTCAATCTATCCAGTCTTTGCATAGTAATATGGAAACACCCACTCCGGAAACTACTCCTTCCTATGAGGAATTACAGCAACGTTTAGAGGCTTCTAATCGTAATATACAAAATATGCAAGAACAACAACAACAATTGTTAAAATTACAAAATGCTGCCAAACAGCATTTAAGCGATATGGAAAAATTGCGTGAACAGGCACATACTTTAAGCTTTCCCTCAGGCTCTCAGCGTGGAGCTGACGGCAGTGACGGTGCTCCTGATTATCAATCCATTGATCAAGTACACTCTGATATGGCTTCTTTGGTAGGACGCATGAAAAATCTTACCACATTTATACAAAACCAAAACGAATTATCCACTTTGATGGGAGACGATGGGCCAGAAATTTTAGCTGAACAAGAACTATTGCAAAGAAAGCTAGAGGCCTTACGCTCTCAAAGAGACGAAATGCGTAATTTGGTCTGTGAACTACAAAGTGTCAATCGTTCAGCCGAGGAGACAGCCAAAGAGGCTAGGCAAAGGCAATATGAACAAGAAAAAGATATTGAAGAAAATGAACAACAGAATTCACCTAAAACCACACAGGTTGGCAATAAAAAACCCACAAACGCTGGAAAAGACCGTGAAGTGCAAGTGGAGTACAGCCGCAATGTGCCCATTGAGTTGTTGCAACAGCCTCAACGACAGCAAGTGCCAAACGGTAATTGTCAAGCTCTATCTGAATCGGAAGTTGAAGGTGAAGCCGAGGTAGAGGAAGATGAAGAACAACGTAAAATTGCCGCTGCCCTTATACAACAAAAAGTGGCGGATATTGATGCCATGAAGGCTCAACTGAAACGTTTAAAAGATATGATGGAAACTGTAAATATAATTGAGGCGCATACAGCCAAAGATCCTAAACTAATAGGTCGTACACCACCACGAGAAGTACCCATAACTTACGATCGTGAACGCACACCAGTAGCTGAGCCCAGCCGTTACCATGACGATAACAGCAATGAGGAATTTATTGCGCGAAAAGTTCGTATGTTAAATGAAGTAACTTCTGACTTAAGGGCCCAAGCCCAGTCGTTGCAATCGGAAAAGGATCGCATACAGGCTTTAAAAAATGAAATCGAAAGACGTAAACAACAGGCTGCAGCAGCTGTTCAAATGGGTGAGGATGCTTTAAAAAGAAATAGTTTAACACCCACTCCTGTGCCACGCGATCATAATAGCCGTTGGGAAGAACATGAAAAAACACAACAAGAACGGGATCAACTGAAATTGGAATATGAATTGAAAAAAAAGGAATTTGAAATGCTGTGCAAGCGTTTAAAAGAAGAAGAAGAACCCACACCAAGCAGGCGTCAAGATATAGCGTCAGAGGCCGATGATGAGGCCGAAGAAGATAACAATGACTCAGACTATGCGGCCAGCACAAAATTCGTGCCAACATCAACCCCGGCCGCCACTAGAGCTAGTGAGACTGCAAATAGAAATGTCAAGGACTCTTTGAATTCTACAGGCGCGTCATCAAATACGGCCACACATATCGCTCAAGCCGCTAGTAGCACACATGATGGTGCTTCACTGGAAGCAGCCAGTATGCAATCGGGCAGTTCTAGATCGTTTTCTATACCACCACCAATGTCGGCAATGGGCATGAATTTCCGTAAGTTTTTGAAAATTAAAATAAAATATTGATTTTAATTTATTGCCTTACTTTGTTTTTTTTAAGCTGGCCCTATACCACCACCTTTACCAACTGCTTGGAATCCTCATCAATATTATTACGCTACTGGTGTACCACCACCACCTCCACCACCACAAACCGCTTTCGGTTTAAATCAAACTTCTACCAATACGGCCACCATAAACACTAGTGAATGCATTTGCAATAGCAATAACCTGGGAGCAGCTACTTCATCTTCAACTGCTACCAGTGCCGCTACCACTGCTCCTTTAAGTACCAATGATCCCATGCTACAACAATTTATACAGACACAGCAAATGTTAATCAATTCAGTGTGCCAATGCAACCAGATGTTGTGGCATCAGCAAAGGGAAATTGATAGCCTTAATCAAACCATACATATGCTACAGGAACGTTTACTTGCGATAACAGCTGGTAATGTCAATGCCACAACAAATGCAAATGAAAACGGTTATGGTTTACGCTCTGAATCAGTACCACCAGCTACTTTGGGTGGTATACCCACAACACAAGCTTTGCCAAATAATCTTTTTGTGGGCATTAATCGTGCACAATCCGAACAGCCTATAACATTTATACCGGGTCAAAATAGAAATAGTGCTTTCAGCAACTATCAACAACAACAACAGCATCAACATGTCTATCGTCATCAACGTGTCTCACAACCACATGGTAACTTTAATTTTACTACTGAATCACAACAGCACAATGCATCGGCCTCGGCTAGTTCAAGTATGTATGCCACGCTCAATAATGCTGCAACTCAACCACCTCAAGCGTCCTCCACTCATTTTAATAATGAAATACCTACACCCCAATCGCCGGTTGTTGGCTCAGGACCAGCTCCCATTTTTATGCATCATCACAACAATGCCATACATCAGAATAATGCCAACTTACGTACACAAAACCAACAACAGCAGCACCATCACAGTAATCTATCGCATACCCTTAATAACCAGGTGCCTCCCGGTAATCGTGCCAATAACTATTGGGACAATTTTAGAAGGTAAATAGCAACCTGTTTTTCTTTTAATTATATTTCTTTTAAATCTTTTAAGATCAAGTAGAAATTTATTTTTTAAAATGCAATGTATTAAGTTGTAAAATTGTTTTGGTTTATTTTATTTGTCAATTCATTAAGTCTTTCAAAATAGTTATTTTTTATTACAAATAAAGTGTTTGAAATTGGTCGGGATTTAGTTATAATTTTTCTTTGAGAAATATAAGTTTAAACATTAAAAAGAATTTCATTGTGAATATGTAAGTAAAGAAAAGTTTGTTTGTTAACGATTTCAGTTAATATTTTACCTTTTTGCCTATTCAAAACTAATATTTTAAACGCTTTATGTTACTTAATTATATTTATAACTAAACCTTCTTTATAAACAGGATCTTTCAAGTTGATGTTTCTTATTCAAATACAAATTTAGCACATAATATTGATTAATTTTGTATCTTTCGCAACTGTATTCTGTTGTTTACGTCTTTTAATATAATTTGTTAAGCCCGAAAGGACATGTGAGACTTTCGCTTTAGTCAGCGCTTCTTAATGACTGTTAGAATTGTGATTACATCATCGTGGGTACATCTCCTTATGGGTATTTGATTATACTACCTTGATACCTTGATTGATAGTTTACATCGTATCTCCTAAGGTTTTATATGATCTTTCACGTCATCTCTATTTTATCTCCAGATTATTGTGGTTATTTTCAGTCATATCTCTTCTCCAAGCAAGAAGCTTCCACAGATCAAACAGAAATAAAACAGTAATGCAAAAAGAAATTTATACTTGAAAGACCCTGTATAAAAGCATGTTAATTATTTAAGCCTAATAACATTAATCTGCTTTCTTTGTTTCTACTTTTCTCCATTAATTATGTCAATAATGTTGTTTTAATTCCTGTGTTAAATGTTATGTGCTCGGCCTCAGCTATTCGCGTCAAAATTTGCTTTCTACTAATTCTACTAAAAGTAATGAAGAACAACAATTACAACAACAACAGCAGCAGCAACAAGAAACAACATATGAGAGGTCATCATCAATGCCACACCAGCAACAACCCCAACATACTGGCTATAATTTTCATCAACAAAATCAAAATTTAGATGAATGCACCAATAATTTAAATTATGCCAGTAATAATGATTCCAACTCTATCGATCATAATAAATACTTGCGTATTATCCAGAGATCACGTATCAATCAGAGGCAACAGCAACAGCAATATCAACAAAATATCTATCAGCAACAAAGAGATTTTCTCCAACAACTAAATTGGTTGGAACAACATGAGAATACCAATAATAACTCCAGTAATACTGGTTCTAATACAGCCGATTTAATGTATCACAATTATAATATTCAGCAAAGCAATAAAGTGGGCCCGAAACCGAATTGGCGTTTTCGAAATTTAAATGAGGATTACAATCCCCCCACTCCTCCTCCTATCAATCGTCATCAAGCTCCGACAGCCGCAGCATTAACACAAAGATACCAAAATACTTTGACCACCTACCAGCAGCAACCAATACAGCATTTTATAAATCCACCTCAACAACAACATCTTTCCCAAACTGGCAATCAAACGGCAACTAGAAATCAAGATTTTTTATTACGTTCCACCGTCGATGTAGACGGACAAGGCGGCGGTGGCGGCGACGGCGAAGAAGTAAATTATAATTTTTTAAATTCTAACCAACAACAGCAATTGCCATTGGATTATTCCAATCCAGCGCATCATAATGATAATATTATCTTAGATAACAATGAAAATAATGAAGATGAGGAAGAAGATGACACCACTTCTGAGGAAATAAAACGTAATCTTTTGGTAAACGCTTTGAAAAATGATAAATTTACTACAAAATTCTATGAATCTATAAAGGAAGATGTTTTCCGACGTTTAGAAAGCATGCTTTTAGATAAAGACAACATAAACAATGAAACAGCGGTAACTGGCCAACAACAGCAACACCAACAGCAGCAGCATCTCCAACATCAGCAACAATTGTTTAATAATATTACGAACATCTCTCTACGTAAATTAAATTTAAATGAACAAAGAGGCCAGCTAATGCAGCAAACTCATTTAGAGTTGAACACCCAACAAACTCTAATCGAAGAGCCGTTGGTCCATATACCGCACCTAATGAATAATAATGAAAGCGAACAACCGCTTTCATCTTCCAACAATGATAATAATGATATTGAAAACGAAAAGCCTGAAGAGGATGCCAATTGGCGTCACAATAACATGAATAACTGCGGTAACACCAGCATAAATCAGACGCGCCCTAATAATACCAACACGACAACAATTACAAAAAATGTTACCAAAAAGCGTAAAAATCTTAGAAAACAAACAGTGACTCAAAGCAATGCCCATACCAATGCAAACACCACTGAAATAACAAATGATGATGAGGGCAATGACAATTTAAGAGGCGCCTGTAGTTTAGCAGCTCAACAACATCAGAAATTACAGGCGGAAACAAAGGAACAGGTAAGCTATGGAATGAAATTTTATTCAGAATATTCCCATAATATTTAATGTCACAATCAACAAAAATATCAGGACAAAGTTTTGCGTACAAAACGGGAGTCAGAAAGTTCTATACAGGCTCCAAAAGCAGAGCGCTTTCGGGCTAAGGCTCCTTCTTTTTGAATAACAGCTTCAAACTCTTACTGATAACGTTAACCATTGGCTTAGTCATTAGCAAGTAATTTTTAATTGCTTGAAAACAGTACCTTATATCTCCGGTTCCATATAACGATTGGCCGTAAGGAAACTTGTTTTGAAATTCTTGATACCATGACTATCCAGCCCGCTATGTTCATTTTCGCCACAAATCTATTTTTAATCCTCTTTACCACCATTTTTACAGTGTACTTTTTTTGCTCATTTGAAGAAAACAATTAGCTTCATCACTTATATCTCTGGTCCCATCTAACGCCCGACCGTAAGGACACCTGTTTTGGAATCCAGCATCATTGGTCTGTTTCACATTACTTCAGGAGTTTCTCTATGTTAGTCTTCTTCGAGGTTCCACACTTATCACTTCCTAAATGAAACGTAATGATGTTTATTTTCTGGTGTCTTTGCAAAATTACCGAATTATTTTAGACAATATCTGTACAAATAACTTTAAAATTCATTCAATATTTATGTTAAACAACAAAATGTTTTTACATTTTAGCACAATGAGAATAAAAATGATGCAAATGCCTCATCCTCAACCAATTCACCAAAATCAGTAGCATCTGGTGGCTCCATTGCTGTTACTCAATCGAATGAATATGATCTTATTAAATATATAATCAATCGCATACGTAATCAAACTCATACTAACACGTTAATTAACGATGCTTTACTAGTGGATGTTGCTAAACTAACAGCTACTGTGGCACAAAATGCGCAGCCTTTAACGCAAAACGCGAATGTTGGTAATAATGCCACAAATCTTTCGCCGAAGAAGATTTATGCAAAAATCAAAAAGTTAACTTTACCCAAGGAAAGAGATGAATTCTTAAGATGGTATCAGAAATATTTAGAAAATACCATATTTGGTAATCAGCAACAGCAGCAACAACAACGGCAACAGCATCTAACAGCAGGGGAAAAAGGTAAGTCCACAACTAAACCCTCTAATAATCAGCAACTACAGCATCAGCAACAAAACGATTTGCAAGCTCCAAACACGGATGATGGTGATTTAGCCGAAGCAGATCAAAATTGTTCCTTAAATAACAGCAGCGGCAATAGTGGCGCTGGTAATGGAAATGATTTAAACTCTACGTATCACCAGCAAATCACTGCAGATAATAGTTCATCGACTACTGCTACACTACATTTAATTAAAACTGAAAATTTTAATGGTTCCGGTGCTGCCGGTCTACAATATGAAAACAATGAAAATCCTGAAGAAACTCAAACCATAAATTTTGAAAATTTACGCGATAATAATAATACAAGCATTAAAAATATTCCAACCTCCACTGCAGATGATAAAAAAAATTCTGTAACTCCTTTGCAGGCAGCTAAAAATTTAAAAAGCCATGAGCCAGCATCAATCGTTGCTAACAGCAATAGCAATAATTCAGAGAAATCTGATTTAAAATGTGAAAAACCCGAATTCACTGAGAAGGAATAATTGGCAAAGGCATAGTAATTGCTTAAGCTTTGTGTAGATGGTTGTCGGATCTTACAATATTGTCAGTAAAATATATGGAAATTCCTTACAACGTTGTTGGACTAACGGCTACAAACAATATTTTCATACATGTGGCAGTCGTGTAAACAGCCCTCGCTGATGTATGGTGTATCAGACTAGGTATATTATCGTTATGAGATATTACAGTCCATTCCATTCTCTTCTGTGAATAGCATCGTTGAAAGTATAGTGTGGTCTGTTACGTTGTAATTGTTTTCTGTAAGATCGCATTTTAAATAAAAGCAATAAGATGTTCAATAAGATTTTGTGTGAACACAAACATTTGAAATTTCCTATTTTCTGTTTTCGGGTCGAAAAATTGTATTTATTTTTGTGTAAAAACGTATCCAACAAATTTCTTGCTACCGTGTGAGCTGACAATCTATATAGTGGTGGCCCCATCCGATAACTTTATAAGATCTGACAATCATCTATACAATAGCTTTATTCTCCTTAGTGTTTAAGTTAGTATTTGTATTATATATTGATTATGTGGCTTCTTCTTTTTTGCAGTTGCATTTCATTTTTTATAAACCTGCATATGAAATAACATTCCCCTTTAATAATTTTTCAAATGTATTCTTGACTTTTTTAATATTTATTTATAACTATTTAATATACAATACAAAAATACATACACACAAAAGTAATGTATCTCTATTATTAAAATATAGTATTTGTCTCTTTAATAAACGTATTCAAAACTCTATATAAATATAAAAGATGGAATAACTGATTCGTCAGCAAGCAGGAAGGAAGCAAGTGTGAAGTTGGAAGGAAATTTAACAAAAAATGTCTTCCCACAATTTAAGAAAAGGTACCTCTGTCCGAAATATCCTACCTATAAACGGAAATGGTTTTCATAAGCAACTTGATACCACAACAGGTAAAACAAATCACAAACAAGATTTCTTTTTTTTATAGAAACAAGATCTCTTTCATCAATTCCTGATATTATATGGCATAATGAATTCTTACCAACGAACAGCATTATTATTTTGCTTTTAATGTTGGTACCTTCTGCGACAGCCAAAACAGAAAATGAATTATTGGCTTAGTTTAAAGGTACCCCTACTGTTTTCCTATCTCCTTTGGCATTTTTTCAGAGACCTTTCCCAAATGCAGTTTTTACAATCTCTCTAATAGACCCTTCTTTTCACAATAGTATCTAAGTTTTTAATGTATGTATAATGAGAAATCATGAGCGGTATTAAAATTTAGAATTTTATTGATACCAAAAACTGACTGCTTCCGCTTCTTGTTTCTAAATGAAATTCCTTTAAAAAGTTCTTTTATTTAAATACTTGTTTCGTTTTTATTAACTCTTCCAGCATTCTATAATAACAATAACGGCTATCGTATTCCATATCATACCAAAAATTAACAGCTATACACTTATGACTCTGTGTAACATGATGATACCAGTAGTTGGGTAAATAAAGCATATCGCCCGCTTTGACCCTTACCCTTAAAGGCTTAACTTTAGCATATTGAGGATATTTATATAGATCAGGCGCCAAAGGATCTATGCTTATCCACTCGGTTAAAAGAGGATCTTGACTATTGCCATTTTCATTACATTCGATATCATCATCTACTGAACACATTACAGGTTCTATGTGATATTGTTTGGTCTCTTCATGACGTTTATACACACCTGTGGGATATAATTGCTTAGGAATCCAAGGCATACAATGGGGCGGCAGCAATATAAAATCTTTGTAACCACTTATAACACAATACAAGTTGTCATAGGGATCTTTGTGCATGGATGTTATAGCTCTTTCGTCACCCATCCAAAAGTTTACCGCATCTGGTGGTTTATTAAACACTTTCTCGGCAAACGCCAAATGCTTACAATCAATATCTTCTTGAAGTTCAGGAAAATCTAATGAAAAATTTGAATTTTGTTTTTGTATATAGTAGACGGCACCCATGGGATCGTCCAAATTATTAAGGAATTCCTCCATTGTACATTGTTCTTCCAAAGGTAAGACAAAGTATTCTTTTTTGTCTTCATATCTAACGGCCAAACCATCAGCATAACCATTTGGAGTTATGGCGACATCAACAATTTTGTCTTTCAGGTTTTGTTTAAAATATTCTGAATTCCATTTTGTCACAGCTGGCCAATCGAAGACTGCATTCCTTATAATCACTGGCTGTTGCTTGGCATAATATTCTCGAGCAAAATCAATTGCATCGGGTATGGCATGAAGTTCAGTCACCTGTGTCCCAATACACAAATCATTGGCTTCGTTCAAAAGTAACTCCAAGGCAGATCGAATTTTACCGTCCATTTGTTTTGATTGTTTTTAATTATTAAGAGAAACAAAACATATGGAAACAGTGTGTTATGGTCGGTACATATCAGCTGTTAAGCATTGTCATGTCAGTTGCGGCAGTGTTGCGAACTTATTAACTACTCAAAATACATAAGGGGATTACTTAGACGAATCAGAGCGTTTGAATGGTCCCTGCAAAGGTTTTTGGACAATCCTATATTGATACTAATGTAATGTCAGATAACACAATAGCAGGTAAAAAACATAACAAAACAGTTTTCAAAGCGGATCAAACATTAAAATATCAATATCGAGATATCACTCCACCTCACAACGCTCGACTAATAAATCAACCGAAGTTAGACAAGGGACAGCGTCAGGAGCGGCCTATCAAAGGCATTGCAACAAACAATTCAGCAATATATAATCGGATAATCGTCGTATAGAACCAATTAATGACGTTAGACGAGAGTCCCCATCATTTACGTACTCCGATCCTTGTTTGTCCTTTTCTCGTTATTCTTTTCCCAGCTTAGCTTACTATCCAGATAGAAGCGCATTATGCTGCTATCGAATGCCTCCAAATGTCTAATTTCCTTTCATTTTAAGCGTTTTTCCCAAAAACGCTCTTTTCTTTTTATAGTAGCGTTGCCAACTCTTACCATTTTTCTAACGGAGTAAAACATCTGGTTTTAACAGGTTAAAAAGAGCAGCAGCAGCAGACAAATTTATAATTGAATTTTATTTTTGAACACAACATATGCATATAGTTCCTTGACTTAAAATCGTATCCAAATTGGAGCACAAATAAATTAAATAGAAATAAAAACCGTGTCAAAATTTTATACCGAAAAACTATGAGCTCTGAGACAAGTACTTCCACATCAGCAACTAATGAAAACACAAACACCCACATACCGCCATTAGATACCGTGGACAGCGATAACGGTGAGGAAATTATAAATTGGGTTGAAGAGGCAAATGCCATTATAAACGATGTACGGACACATGTGGCCGAAATAGACATATCGAAAGCGTTGCCCAGCGACGAATCTCACATATACCTGAACATAAGAACGTTTGAAGGAGCCGCTTACTGTGTGCATGTTTCCAGTTTAGGTTTTCGTATAGTTTCTGAAATATACGATACCATCGATGAGGACAAAAAGGAGGTAAATGAAGATGGTGAAGAGGAGGTGTTTGAAACACCTTATGCTCTACTAGACAAAATTAGTCCACGTTATGTGGAGTCATTTGGCAATCAATTGTGCAAACAATTACTGCAACTACAGCAAATGCGTACAGAATTTAATGAAGAGGATGAAGAAGGCCTGGAAGAAGAGGAGGAAGATGAAGACAGTCAGGCTAAAAGTAATAAAGAAGTGTAACACAAATAAGGGCTCAAATGGCTGTGGCCTTTAACATTTAAACAAATATCCTTCTTCATGGAAAGCAAAGAAACAAAAAACCAACCAGTCAGCATAAATAAAATTTTTATAGAGAAAACAAACGACCTCGTTTACAATATTCACAAATAATAACTTAACTAATACGAGGCCTACTATCTTCATTTTGTTTAGAAATAATAATCATAATGCACAGCAGCATGTATGCAAGTGGGATTGAAACTAACGTGTATGAAGCATTATGAGCGTTAGTGTTTATTTGTAATTTTTATTTATAATTGATAAGTATGTATTTTATTTTAAATTAATTAATTATTCATACGCCGATGTAAACAAACAGCAATTGCTTGTTTTTTCGAATGCATTCAATAGTATAATTCCACTGCTATGATGACATTGGTGACCTCACCTTGTTGTTGTAATAATGTTGGTGATTTTTTTCTTGTTTCACATTCATTCATTTAGTATATTATTTTCAATAGATGTATGTAAAATGACTATATATGTATGTATAGCATTTTTATTTAGACTTTTAAGCGTTTTAAGAATAAAGATTGTGATTGCAATTCCAAATCGGTTAGTTTTCTTACAACGGGTACCAGCTGTTCAACATGGTCCTTGTAACCTGTGCCAGTGTTAAGATTTTTCTGACCATATACCACCTTGCCGTCGAAATCATTAACAGGTACAGCCATGGATTTGTCCACCTGTTGTATGGTTATGTTCAAGTGATCTTCAATTTCAGCTAATAACTGAAAATATTAACGAATAAAAAATTGTATTAAATTGAATTGTCTGCAGAAATCTTTGTGAAGTATTTTCAACCGCTGGAAGTGTATATTCAATAAGGTGTGGCATATTGATTGATAAAAGCTTCTAGAGAATCATAATAGAATATCCTTTAAAATGAGAACCAAGTTATAGCAGAAAACGGTGCTTATTTGACATTAAGAATCTTTCTAATAATATACATTGTATAGGAAGAAGGTACGCTTGCTTAACTATTCATTAATAATCCGAATAATTTTTATATTTCTTTTTTGTAGTTCTTAAGACGTCAATGGACACTAACTAGATCAAGTACTTTACGAAGTGTTGCATTGCAGAATCGAGGATAAGAAGCAATACAATAGCAGAAAAGATGCTATAAAAATCATTATACGGGACATCCGACCACGAGGCGTCATAGATGTCTTCTTCTAAGGTTAGTAAATAAAAGATTTTTTTTGATCAGAAACTACTACACGCACACATCTGATATGCCATAGCAAATACAGATTCATCCTCCATGACAAGTGATTTGAAAAATTTAATTCAGATTTTTTAGTTCCGTGTTCTTTCAATCTCTGTGTAAATTCTATTCAGAATACTGAACAGGAAAAGTTAAATCCTATTAAAAGCGACGTAAAATTTAAACTATTTGAAAACTTACATTCTTTTCGTTATACCAAATACAGCAACCCTTGACATCAGTCAAATTGGTATTGTTACAGTTGCGGCCTCTAGTCTTACACCATTCACCATGATACCATACCTGCATAATAATTTTGAAAAGTAAAATCTATTGTTTACATTATTAAATAAACTTAAAAACCTTTTCTGGTACAGTAGCTACTAAACTAATAGCTAAACCCATGCGTTCAGCACGGCCTACACGACCAATGCGATGTACATAATTGGATTTCTCATCAGGCAAGGTTACATTAATCACTGAAACGAAAAAATCATAATAAAATATATGCTAAGACCCTCCATATAGCGATACATTTGCTTTAACTTACTGTAGGGTAAACCCGTAATATCTAAACCTCTGGCAGCAACGTCAGTACATATCAAGAATTTCACTTCAGCCCTTTTAAAACGTTCCAAGTTTTGTTTACGTTCTTGAGGCTTACGATCACCATGTAGACAAACACATGAATATCGTTGGCCACCTCTAGATCTTAGATATTGTTCGAGATTGTCACAATCCAACTTGGTACGACAGAATATAATACAACGATCCATTTTATGTTCCTCTATAGCTCTAATGCAGTACTCGCCCTTTAGCAATTTAACAGCTTCTGAATAGGTTTCTGGTGTTAGATTATTGGGATATACATTGTCACGTGCATGAACACCATCGGTGCGTATATGTTGTCGTAGATTATGCCAGGCATGATCTTTTTGGGGATCAATCATGCATACAACATGATGTACAGTCTCTGGTACAGCATCCTCGCCTTTAAGATCAACCCAAGTGGGAAAGTGCATAAGACGATCAGCCATTTTTTTTACTTCGAAAGCATGTAAAGTGGCAGAACACACTACCATTTGCAAACGACGGCCATCCGAAGTCATTTTGGGTATTTGCTTATGCAAACGGTCAATAAGATCTGTATAGCCTTGTTTGAGCAAGGCATCCGCTTCATCTAAAACAAAGAAACTGGAAATAAAATAAAATAATATTTATTATTATAATTTTAATTGAATCCTATTGCTTCAATCAAAATATTAAAATATTACCGGCAATGTGTCAATTGTACAAAACCACTGCTAATCATTTCTTCTAAACGGCCTGGTGTACCCACTATAATATGAACACCTTGTTGTAAAACACTTTTCTGCTGCTCAAGCTTAACACCACCAATCAATAGCAAAGTTTGCACATTTGGATTTGACAAATGGACTTTGAATTTTTCAATTTGATTGTAAGTCTGCTCAGCCAATTCTCGGCTGGGCTCTATAATAATGGCTTGTGGGGCATTGGGTGCTGGTTTACTGGCTGCTGCATTTGTAGAAGGACAAGCCAGAGGATTGGACTTTGCATGTTGAGCTCCTGCCTGTGAGACAGATTTAAAACCATTTTTAGGTGGATATTTTAAATCAGTTTTTCCAAAATTAAAAGCCATTTCAGCATTCTTTAGAACCACTGCTGGATAAAAAGTTTCATTGCGTAGATTATCAGCAATGCGAAAAGCTGTGCCTAAATGTTGACCATTTTTACTGAAAGAAATCTCCATTTTCTCCAAATCCAGATAACAGCCAATAACATCATTCTTGCCAAATGCCTCACCATAGTCATCAAATTGACGATTATTCGATTTCTTGCCAGTGCCACCGAATCCAAAGCCGTTGCGGCAAGTACCCAAGTCAAGATTGGCCTGTTGCGTAGACCATCCCACCCTGCACAAACCTTCATCGGTTACCGTGGCTTCAAATAGGAATTTTCCCTTGCCCTTTACACCGGTTGTGCAGCGACAACCATGCCATTCTTTAAACTCACGCGATTGGCAGCGCAAACCATCGGGTGTAACAGCTAAGGCTGGGCCACGATCAAAAAATGACATGGTCCACGGTGCTATGCTACCAGCTGCTGCCCCACCCCCTTTCGAAGCCTTACCGTCTTCTAAATCTCTTAAGGTTTCCCAAACAATCTGTAGTATAGGCAGGCAAAAGGCACCTGTCTTACCGGAACCAGTTTCAGCAGCCATTAGTACATCACCACCTCCTAAAATTAAGGGTATCGCTTCGGCTTGTACATCTGTGGGTAGACTGCCAAATATTAAGGAAATAAATTGAGAAAGAAAAACCAATTGTCTATCACAAAAAAAAAACTTACTTCCATTCCATATCGTCAATGGCTTTACCGATTTCGGGTAAAACTCCAAATTCTAAATACAAAAAATTTAATTTTCGTGTTATAAATTAAAAAACGAAATTTACCTTCAAAAGCAGTCATTTTTTCAGTTTCTAGAAAACTTGCAAAAATTTAATTGATTCTCGCCGGCTGTTGAAATACAATACCAAAATTTATAAACGTATGTTCAGTGAACTGCTATAATATATAAACAACTTGAAGTTGGCTGCAGTAATTTTCTATGTTTTTCATTTATCACTGTGTTTAGTAAACATAAATCAAAATGTCACAAAACTAGCCAGCAAATCGTCCATTTTCGTCGTAGACGTCAACCTATAACATCGTTTCTAGCTTTGGTAAACATTAAAATTTGTGTAATTATAAAATTAAAAAAGAAAATCTTTGAATATTCTTTACATCGCTTTATAATTTTAAAAGATCTACTAAAATAGCTTTTATAAACTTTGAAATGCATCTACTAATTACATTATTTTTTGTATTACAGTTCTTAAATTCATTTTTCACGAGTCCCTAATTTCACATTTTGATTCAAGATGGTTAGGGAGAACAAAGCTGCCTGGAAAGCCCAATACTTCATTAAAGTAGTCGTAAGTATTAAATTTGTTTGGTTTAAAGTTTCATTATTATTGGCTTTTAAAAGTGATGAAAAAATTAACGTCTGAATGTCTATCGTCTGAATACCAAGGCTTGAAAAAGCTGAACCCAGGTATTCTGGTAGACTAGAAGTTGAGAAAATGCTCTTCGAGCAGTCTGATAATGTTGCTAATAATAGTTTTTGCTGATTTTTTTTTGTGAATGTAGTGCTAAAAATAAATTTTTTTGCTATTCATCTAGGAACTATTCAACGAATACCCCAAGTGTTTCGTCGTCGGTGCTGACAATGTTGGTTCCCGTCAAATGCAAACCATCCGTACCAGCCTCCGTGGCATGGGTGTTGTTCTTATGGGTAAGAACACTATGATGCGCAAAGCCATCCGCGGTCATTTGGAACAAAACGCCCAATTGGAAAAATTGTTGCCCCACATTAAGGGTAATGTTGGTTTCGTCTTCACCAAGGGCGATTTGGCTGAAGTACGTGACAAATTGTTGGAATCCAAAGTACGTGCCCCCGCTCGTGCTGGTGCCATTGCTCCATTGCCCGTCATCATCCCTGCCCAAAACACCGGTTTAGGTCCCGAAAAGACCTCTTTCTTCCAGGCCTTGTCTATCCCAACCAAGATTTCCAAGGGTACAATTGAAATCATCAACGATGTACCCATTTTGAAGCCTGGTGACAAGGTCGGTGCTTCCGAAGCTACCTTGCTTAACATGTTGAACATCTCTCCCTTCTCATACGGTTTGATCATCAGCCAAGTTTACGACTCTGGCTCCATCTTCTCCCCCGAGATCTTGGACATCAAACCCGAGGACTTGCGCGCCAAATTCCAAGCTGGTGTTGCCAACTTGGCCGCAGTTTCTTTGGAAATTGGTTACCCCACCATTGCCTCTGCTCCTCACAGTATCGCCAACGGTTTCAAGAACTTGTTGGCCATTGCTGCCACCACCGAAGTGGAATTCAAGGAAGCCACCACTATCAAGGAATACATCAAGGACCCCAGCAAATTCGCCGCTGCTGCTACCGCCACCGCCCCAGCTGCCGGTGCTGCTGCTGCCGAAAAGAAGGAAGAAGCCAAAAAGGAAGAATCCGAAGAAGAGGAAGACGACGATATGGGCTTCGGTCTCTTCGACTAAGTACCCAAATTCTCAACATATTTTACCAGATTCACTTGGTATTTTTGTTGAAAAGATTACGATTTGCTTTCTTGTTGTCCTACAACAACATGCTATGGTGTTTTTAGAAAAATATTCAAAATCATTTTTTAACTGTGATTTTTATAAGTCTACGCATGTAACAAATATTTGTCGCGGTGTGACAAACCCAATGGCAAGTTGTTGCATCTGTAGTACTGTTTAGAAATTACTTTAATCTAAAAATAAAAATCGTAATCCTTCAAAGCTCTAAATATTCTTCTTTTAATTGAATGGTCTTTTTAAAATTGGGTCTGGGATGAATCATCATTCACTGAGTTGCTGTTTTGAAAAGTCTACAAAACATATTGGATAACATGTATTTATGGCTGTATATAAAGAAATTTGTTTTTTGCGTTTTTATAGTAGCTTCTGATTAGGAAACCCAAAATTCTTGAGGTAGTAGTCGACTACCTCCTGCTTTTCGCAGGCCAAGCGTGACAGATATAAATCGTAGAAAAAAGTCAAAGAACAACTCAAACATAAAAGAGTAATGTTAAGCTACCCTATTACAAACGTCAGGCGAGCTCCAAAACAGGCTTTCGACACAGAATTTCGAAGAAACTCATACCCGGAGTCCTCAATATCATTTTACGAAGTGCTAGACAGTTACAGAGTAGGTGTGCAATAATCTGTTCCGAGATTTACGATTTATTCCAGGTTCTTGTCAAGTGACCTCAACCTCTTAATCCCCGTAAGAAACCTAGTAATAAAATCCTACACTTGTTTTATCCAAATCTGTTCTAACGTCATAGAATTCTTAAACACATAATTCGATGATATATCCACCCAACGTTTTTGCTACTTGTCCTTTACTCGTCTTCTAACAAAATTTTAAAGGTAGCAGATTGGAGGATTAGGATTAACTATCAAGCCTTCAGAAAGCGAGGCTATCTCATTCCCGGATATACCACTATGTCTCTGAACATTCCGATCTTATCCAAGGGCTCATATGGAGTCCTTACTACCGCGAGTCAATCGTAACTTATACCAAACTGATCCAATGGTCCTCAGCCCAGTCTAACTGTCAACAAAGGTCACATTTGATTCTGAATTTAAAGTGCATGGGCCAAGATAGCGAGAAGTCCTGCCTGATAGACGCTAGTCATCATTTGATCTAAGATGAAAGTCCTTACAGTACACCCCAGCTGTTGTGCCTCCGACCGTAAAGATAGGTATATCATTACTCAACCATCCCACAGTGCATTATCCGTGACGAGAATCTGCAGCATAGAAATATCGCCTCGGGCACTATAATTGAAGATATCCAAAATACCAGCGTCCTGTTGAGCGCTGTTTCCCTCAGATGTAAGGCACACATCGTTTGGCATATATATCAAGCGGAGTCAGGCAGAGCAGTGTGTTCCTAGGGGCATTAAAAGCGTTTTCGATTTGAAATAAATAACAATTAATTGCTTTTGCTTTCCAACAGTAAAATTATTTTGTATATTTTATAATATATTTGTATTTTGAACACAATATTTGTGCTTTGTTTCTATGTTTTTCGTTTACAATAATATTATTAAAATTAATTATTAAAAGATATATTGTGTTTAGACATTTAAGGTCACTTTCTTTTTAGCACTTAGAAAAACTTAAGGCACACCATGGAATTTATAAACAATAACAAACAAAAAAGCAAGAGAAAAATAAACGGAATATAATGAATAATAATACAATATAAAATATGTAACATTTTGGGAATAACAGTTTAATGATGGAACACTCTAAAATGGTCCCTTAAATTATACAACGAACTGTTGATATCACCGACATTTACGGGTAGTAAGTGATATCGATGGTGTCTTTAATTTCATTGCCCCATTCCCTGGCCACAATCATGATTTCATTCATGGATAGTTTGGGACCAATTAAGGGATTCAATTGTGTCATGTAACAGCACAGCCAGCTAAAATATTACAAACAAACACAATGTATTTTATAGATGACCTTGGCAAAGAAATAAAAATCAAAACAAAGGCTGATTTTAAGCCCGTAAAAAACTTACAATAGCCAACAGGTTGCTGCTGTCAACATTAAACAACATTGGGTGATGCTTTTAAAAAAAATAAAAGATATTTAATGATGATTTAAAGAACGAAACAAAGAACTTCTTACCCTTTGTTGGGTCCTCTGGCAAAGAATGGACAAACAATGCCAATAAATGCCCAAATGCAGGAAATAATTACTGGTGGTATCCAAGCTTCAACCATATTGCTGTTGTTTAATTTTTTATTACACAAAGGGAAAAACAAAAGAAACTTATAATTTTTTTTCTTAAAGGAAAAAAACTTGGAGTAAAAAATTTAAAAACACCAAACTTGTAAAGTGAAAAAATTCTACTCAGTTTTCCTCAATCGTATTAGATGTCACATGACGTTGGGCCTTATGACAAACACAAATTAAAGCTACCATCTCGATTTTCCGTTATCTATAAAAAAACTAAAAGTTATGAAAATTTTGTCTGGCTAATACAACACTGTCTTAAATATTTTGTTTATTGTTTATGTATACTAAACACAGCTTCCAAAGAAATGTCATAGAAAATGAATTAGCAATTACTGTTCAGTGGCAAAGTGACAAGCAAAATTATTAAAAATGGTTTTGGAAAGTACTATGATATGGTGAGTTATATTTTTAAATTAAAAAACATAAAAATAAATGTGAAATATGCCTCTACATTAAATGAAACATAAAGTCTATAACCTGCATTTTCTAAAAAGTATAAAATCATGTTATTCTGCAACTTCTATGCAAAGTTATTAGCTTTCAAAGTTTGCTTTGTTTCGTGTTGATGCTGCTTAAAACAAAGAACAATAATTAAAATTTCTATATGTTTTTAGTTTTGATAACAGTGATTACCAGCGCAATGGTGATTACTTTCCTACCCGTTTGAATGTACAAAAGGATGGCATTAATTTGGTGTGTCTAACAAAAGTACGCTCCAACCCCGAAAACAATGTCGGTCTAATGACCATTTCCAAGTAAGTAAACTTTGACAACTACAATGTTCTATAAAGTGCAACTTTCATTTATAATTCACAGTACCGTAGAGGTTTTGGCTACATTAACTAGTGATGTTGGACGTATATTCTCCAAAATGCATTTGGTACAGCCTAAGGGTGAAATAAATCTTTTAACCGGTGTTCGTATAGCTCATGTAAGTTTATCGCTTTCTTACAAAATATTTCTCTTTATTAATTCTTTTATCATTTTAATTCCATTTTAGTTGGTTTTAAAACATCGCCAAGGTAAAAATCACAAAATGCGTATAGTTGTTTTTGTGGGCTCGCCTATTAAAAACGAGGAAGGTGAATTGGTTAAGTTGGCCAAACGTTTGAAAAAAGAAAAAGTCAATGTTGATATCGTTAGTTTTGGCGATCATGAGTGTAATAATGAAATCTTACAAGCCTTCATCAATACTTTGAACGGCAAGGATGGCACTGGTTCTCATTTGGTATGTGTACCCCGTGGTTCCGGCTTATCCGACGCACTTTTGTCGTCTCCCATCATTCAAGGTGAAGATGGCATGGGTGGTGCTGGCTTGGGTGGCGCCGGTTTTGAATTTGGTGTTGATCCTAATGAAGATCCTGAATTGGCTTTGGCTTTACGTGTTTCTATGGAAGAACAAAGACAACGTCAAGAAGAAGAGCAACGCCGTGCTGCTGGTGGTGCCACTGAATCGGAAAGCGCAAGCACTGAGAAGACTTCCAGTGGTTCAGTTGCAGTAACAGCACCAGTTGATGAACCAAATTCGGAGGAAGCTATGCTACAACGTGCTCTAGCCATGTCCACAGAACAGGTTTATTGAAATTCTTAATAAATAACAAAATACTAATGTTTCTTTGTTTAATTATATAGAGTGACGATAATTTACCAGATTTTGCTAATATGACTGAAGAAGAACAAATAGCATTCGCTATGCAAATGTCTATGCAGGATGCAGGTATGTCTTAACATTTGTTATATATTTTAGTGGTGTTAAAATTGAAATAAAATAAATTTCATGTGCGCCGTAATGGTTATGTCGGATAAGGTTAGGTCAGGTTAAAATGGCAACCGCTTCAATGGGCAAAGCTTACTTGGGTCCCATAAGGTGTCGTAACACCGATATTACCTATATCGACATATAATTACAGCTCCTATTGCTAAAAATGTTCTGGCAATAATGACTGGGTGCCCAAGAATTCTTCTTAGTTTCCAGAGCATCTGACAGTGAAAGAGATCTTCTGTGGTCTATAAACTCGTTAAGCTCAGTGTTATGCGAAAAATTGACAGTATTTAGTAAAAGATTTAAGAAAAAAAAAACAACAGTTTAAAAGACTCATTTCTATAGACGGTGCAGATTGAAGGATTGAAGACTAATTGTAGTAGAAATTTAGGTTAACTTCTAACTTTTGTACTTATGGTTTGAACAGTGATATTAAAGGATGTAAATGAACCTT
Organism: Sarcophaga caerulescens; assembly: GCA_927399465.1. Taxonomy (NCBI): domain Eukaryota; kingdom Metazoa; phylum Arthropoda; class Insecta; order Diptera; family Sarcophagidae; genus Sarcophaga; species Sarcophaga caerulescens. The sequence continues at coordinate 9,240,890 of OV656867.1, read as the reverse complement.
TTTTTAGGAAAATTGATAAAAGATCTCTAAATTAATCGAGGTTAAAATAAGTTTTTATCACAAGACCTCACTACCATCACTTAATAAAACAAAAACTTAATAAGTCTTTCCAAATATCTTTGTTTTCTTTACATAGATGAAACTGTTACACAACAAGCTAAACGCCCTAAAACTGAAGAAAATGCTCCCATGGAAGTCGATGAAGATTATTCCGAGGTTATTGGAGATCCAGCCTTTCTACAGAGTGTTTTGGAAAATCTCCCTGGTGTAGATCCTCAATCGGAAGCTGTACGTGATGCTGTAGGTTCCCTAAGCAAGGAAAAGGATAAAAAGAATGATGGAGGCAGTTCAGATAAAAAAGAATAAATCAGGATTGGTTATTCGCAAGTTCATTCTTCAAATATAGTTTTGATTAATTTATATGACTAAAATTTATTCGTATTCATAGAATTTTTTCTACAATTATCTTTTGTTTGTGACCAAAATGAAACTCTGGAATTTAATCGCTTTTTATTGGTCGCCACTGCTATTGAAATAAAATAATATGTATCCTTAAACGATAAAAAAATAATTTATCTTGGATGCTTTGTATTCTATTATTATGTTATTAGAGGCTTTAAGGTTCTTTGTAACTCCGGTAGAAAAAAGAATGGAATTTCTATCAGGAGAAAACGAGAGTTCAGTATGTAAGCAATCATAAGGAATCAGCTTTAATTTTAAACGCTTGGTGTAGGCCGGAAACAATTCTTTGTTATTAACTAATCCATTGATGAAGACAATTACAAAACAATTAGTGAATTTCCAATCCTAATAAAATGTTTGATTCGACGAATAAGGAAAAATTGGGTTGAGAGAAAGATTTTCTAATATCTAAAGCAGTTCAACCTCGCATTTAATTTCCATGAATGCCTGCCTATGGCAAACTACACACCGAATGCAATCCCGTGTGGATTTTGTTTTAACACTAAAGTCCTATTGATCCATATACATATCTCTGCTAACATTTGGAATGCGTAATATTCCATGTATGCATGTTAACTCGTCACTCTTTTCCTCGTTCCATGCTCCGATGTTTTTTATACCTACATCCACAAAGAACACAAAATAAATATTTACATTTTGTTGGCGAATAAACACTAGGTTTATCACTTTTATTCCTCAACACTTTACAATCTTAAAACATATTCATATTGACTAAATTATAAAGCCTTAGAAAAAATACTCTGCACTACTGCAATGCGTTTATTTCAAGCCACGGTATTCACGAATGTGGTACAAAACCCAAGCGGGAATGACCAAAGAGGCAACGCACATACCACCACCAAGGACCAATTTTTCCTTAAAAGAAAAAAACAAATTGTTAGTTTTGTATTGAAGTTATTGCTCAATAACCTTTATGAGAAGTTTACGTAACCTCTCAAAAAGGGAAATATGAGTTACAATAATAGATGTACTTACAGCAAATGAAACCTTTTGGGTGGGTGGTGAAGAAATTACCGATTGGCAACGGCGTTGTACGGCATTACGGATGGCAGGAGCCAACAATTGGGCAGCAGATCTTTGGAACATTTTCACAGAGAATTTTTCTTTAGATGATGGTCGTACGAAAAAAATTTTCTAACACTATAACAGCACGATATATTTGACGGTTTGGAAAAATGATGCCAAGTTGACTGTAAAACAATTTGACGTTTTAAAAACAATTATTTTGGCAGCACCTAAAATGGAGCCATAAAAGTAAAAGTGAAAAATCTATTTAAACAAGTGGTTATTTATGTTTGGAACTTTTATGTTAGTTTTTAAGTTAATTTTTAAAACATCATTGAACCATTATTGTGTGACTAGATTTGTAATTTAAATTTAATTTTTAAAATAATTTCGTGTTAACAGAGCCTCCACTGTAAACAATGTTGTTGTTTTGATTAGAACACAGTGTTGCAACCCTGTGTTATGGCATAGGCTTTATATTTTTTGTTTCGCAGAACTTGGTGGCATTGTTTAAATACTGGCCAATTTTTCATCAAACGCAATTTTTCATCAAAACGTAATTAACGAAATAAATAGAATTCCGCAATAAATTCAATAATTTTTAAAAACTTCATAAAATAAAGGTAAGAAATTATAAGTATTTTAAACAATAGAGGAATAATAGTCTGCGGTAAATGCAATTGGTTTTTGTGCAATGATTATTAATACTATTGTTGTTGTTGGTTTTTTTGACGAATTTTTTTTATGTATTTTGCTTTGGCACGTTTGTGTGAGTGAAGCAACTGCGTGAAGAAGCATAAAACTAAAAGAGAATTAAAGAAAATTTCATGCAATTGTTTATAAATATTTATAATGGAACTGTAAATGCATAAATTTGAAGTGAATACAATTAATTTTATTTTTATTTATATTTTTTTGTGCTGCTATTATAAGTTCCACACGTTGTGGATGCAGTCACGCATCAACGGTGTTAATTAAGAAGCAAGGCCACAGGAATTTCTGGAGTTTTTACGTTTACGTCGACGTCGTCTTGGAAGTGATATAGCGCGTGAAGAAGTGTCTAAAGCAAATACATCCGTTTCCTTTGTTAATGTATGAAGAAAACATTTTTTGACTGCGCGTAACTGTTTGAAAATCTTTTCAAGGGTTTATGTGTGTGTGGTTGTGTGTAAAGAAAGTGTGCTTGTAAGTTGAAGAACAAAGGCAGCCAAGGACATTTTTGTTTCTTTGCAAATAACAACAATAAGAGTAATAATAACAACAGTAACCACCACCAAAAAATACAATGAGTACCGCAGCCATAACAACGTCTACCGCAGCATTGTCTTTAGAACCATCAGGTTCTAATGCTACAGCTTCTTCTCTAGCCACCACCTCAAAAAGCACTACAGAATCTACGGACTTAAATGTCAATGCCTCTACATCATCCTCAACTGCACACCTGTCATTAAATCCCGCCATTTGCCGTTACTTTCAACGTGGTATCTGTCGTTTTGGTTCAATGTGTCGTTTTTCACATGACCTAAGCGGTGATGAAATTTTAAATCCTTCAGCTACCAACAGCACTACGAACAATACGTCAACGTCTAATGAGCGACCCAGTACTAGTCGTCATAATTGGGCAAATGCTCCAGTATTTATACCAAAAGCTGATCATACTGGTGGTGAAATTTTAGAAAACGAAACTGAACGCACCTGGGCCGATGTTGTAGGTGCAACTGCATCACGTGTGGGCACTAATAATAATAATGGAAATGAACCCGGTTCTTTAAATGAAATATGCCCATTTGAGGGTATTTGTCCCTATGGCATGTATTGTGCCTACGCTATTCACTTAGAGCTGTGCGAAATGTGCGACCAATTTTGCTTACATCCTTCAGACGATGCTCAACGCAAAAAACACAAAAAGGAATGTCTGCAACAACACGAACAGGCAATGGAGTTGTCATTTGCCATAGCACGCTCAAAGGATAAAACGTGTGGCATATGTTTCGATACCATCATGGAAAAGGCCGGCCGTGAGAAGCGTTTTGGCATCCTACCCAACTGTAGTCATATCTTTTGTTTAGAATGTATACGTAAATGGCGTCAAGCTAAACAGTTTGAACACAAAATAACCAGGTAAAATAAACTGCATATATATTCATATATATGTACATATAAACAAAATATATTCACGATTTATAAATAATAATATATTGTTTTAATTATAAAGATCATGTCCAGAGTGTCGTGTAACATCAGACTTTGTTTGTCCCAGTGCCTTTTGGGTGGAAACAAAAGAAGAAAAGGACAAACTGTTAGGAGATTATCGTAAAGCTCTTGGCATTAAAGACTGCAAATACTTTAAGAAGGTATAATACTAGTACTTATTATTAGAAATCTCATGTTTTGTTATACCAACAATTATACAGGCATTCAATACCATTTATATTGTAATTTACAAACAAACCATAGCGGAAATTTCTTTTATAGATTTACTGTTTGTTTAAATATAATAATAACATTTTCTCTTTTAATTTCTTTTCATTTAGGGTGATGGTAAATGTCCCTTTGGTAATAAATGTTTTTATAAACATGCCTTACCCAATGGTGATTTGGTAGATGTTGGTTGTCCTAAAAAGGCTCGTAAAATGCTTCGTAGTAATAATGAAATTATAAATTTACTTGATGTAAGTACAAATTCAATATATTTATTGCACTTTCTGTATATACCATCTTGCAAAAGTTAAGTTTAAGGTTAAACAAACAATCTTTTATACGAGTAATGTTGAATAATTTTGAACATTAAATCTAAGAAACTATTCCAATTTACAGTAAAGGAAAAAAAAAAAGAATGACGCATGGTATAATAAATGACGATAATTCTCTTCCAATTAATATACAGTATTGGCCAAAACTAAAGCACCCCCTCAGTACATTTTTTTTAAATGATAATTTTTTTAAGAAAGCAAAGCTATTAAAATTTTATTTTTATTTTTTTTATTTATTTATATCCTTATTATTGAAAAACACAAACTTAAGGAATTCAGAATTTAAAAAAAAAGTTAGAATTCAAAAAACATTTTAAGTCGCAAATATAAGCGGACAAAACTAAAGCACCCCCCAATTAAGGTGCACAAAAAACTATTGAAATCAATATTTCGTTGCGAATCCTTTATTCTGAATGACACACGCACATCTTTTAGGCATAGGGGACATTAAATTATTAATTATTTCAGGAGATATTGCTTCCCAGGCTATTTTTGCGGCTTCAAATAAATCTTCTTTGGTTTTGTAATTTTGTGGGTTGATTTTTAAGTTAATGATTGGATTGGAGAGCTGGCTTATCAAGGCATCAATTGAGTGCAAAATATTCAATCAACAGATCAATTATTTCTAGGCTAATTTAAAAGTTTTTACAGACTGGTCGCACATCTCCTACTCATTCTGGAGGAAGGTCACGTGAAACCTTGCGACATGAAGACTCCTTAATTAAAAGGACAATCCAAAATGATCCTACAGCATCTTCTAGTCACGTACGAAACCGCTTAGATTTAAAAATAACCGAAAGAACGATTCCCAGAAGGGCGGTAGAGGCCGGATTATTCAGTCGACGAAAAAACCTTTGACATCGCCAAACTTGAACAAGACCCATCTCAACTGGAGTGTCCAAAAATGGATGAATGTGCTGTTTTCTGACGAATCTAAGTTTAAATTAAAGGATTCAGATGGCATAAGGCAACCAGAGGCAGGCCAAACGGACAACGGTTCAATCCTAAATGTACTGAGGGGGTGCTTTAGTTTTGGCCAATACTGTATATTCTAAACTTTTTATGCTGATCGATAGTTACCTCCAATTTGTCGTTTTTAATTTTTGCTTTCCTTAAATTAATTGCTTCTAACAGAGAATTGAGAAATGAAGTAATTTCTCACGTATAATAGGGAAATATTTCTCATCCACTAGATCAACTCAAACAATATATTGGTCCATAAACAAATTTTTAATACAGTACTATAAACTGCACATTTTGACAAGCTTATTCGTCAGTTCTAAATGAATCTCTTTAAGACAGCAAGTGACTGTACTTAGGTTTATACTCCAGAAAATATACAGCGGGATATCAATAAATGATTATTATATTGAAAGGAATTTGTTATTACATTCATGCTAAACATTCTTATGCTGTGAACCACAGGTTATGTGATTGGAAAACTAGATTAAAATTTGAACTGCTTGTAGATAAAAAAGTAAATAATTACCTTAAACTTGACTTAAAAAACTAAATAATTAATTTAAACTTGACTTAAGGTCACGTTTGCTTTGAGTAATTGTTTTATTTTATTCCTTTAATATATTTTTTTTTAAAGAGAAAAAGTTTAATAAATTTCTTTTTGTTATTTCTTTTTGTTCGTAAATTTTTTATGCATTTTTTACGCCAATAAATATTCAGGTGTGATATACCTCCAAGCGTCTGCTATTGTCAAATCAAAAACCTACAATTGCAAACACAAAAAATGGTTTTCAAAACTTATACGTATAATTTAATATAATTTTAAGCAAACCATCATTGCCACCTTTTAAAATATCTTAAACTAAATCTAGTTATAATTAAGAGTTGATATTTTAAAATGAAAACAGCTAACCTACCTTACCTACACACCTTATATGTATGTGAATACTTAAGAAGAGTTTAATTCAGCACATTCATTTTATTTAAACGACCAAGATTAAGGCTTTATTATTTCTAGAAATATGCTGTGTTTTAAAGTTCAATTACATTAGGTTTATACAAAGAAGTTATTTTAATCTCTTCTTCAAATTATGATAACTCGATAGGATATATAATAGAATATAAAAATGTTATAAAATGGTGATTTAATATGGAAACAATATTTATGTGCAATATATTTTTATAATACAATATAATTTAAGTTTTAAAATATTTATAACAGTGTGTTATAGGTGTTATGTGTGTTATAACGAATATCGTATAGGACAAAGAAAAAAATAGCTTTAAATATTGTATTATTGTAATCTTATAAAATAATTCTAAGAAAATCGCGTTGATTTTTTTTTATGTTTGCGCAGAGTGCTTCAAGTTCAAGTTATTTGCATCAAATTCATATTAAATTCATAGTTTAAATGGACCTTTATCATGCTTATATTGATATGTATGTCCTGGAGTGTGTACAATTTATAAATTAAAGCTGTAAAAATTATTTAATTTTCTATGTTATATCCGCAAAATTGTGGCTAAATCCCGGGAGGTAGGTGATTAGAAGTGGCTGTCAAACCAAAAGCATAAAGTCTCTTTGGCCACGTGTGATCCATTTTATTTGCTTTAAAACTATAACTATCCAGGCGTTCAGATGAAGCCATTTAGTTTCCCAATGTCCATTCTTGACGAATTAGTGAGATGTCCTTCTCTTACGATGTTTCCTCCTCTTCTTTGTATCTGAAGCTTTTATCTGTATCTGCAGAAGAACTATCGGCTACATGGCCAAAATCAATGTGTCTGCAAAGCTACCCACTCAGCATTAACGGAATCTGTTACTGGTTATTTGAGGGTGGTAATATACAGAGCTAAGGGAGAAAGAAGTGGAGAGACATTTGTTTGAGATTAATCACTTCAGGGTAGAAATTCTAACCGACTAACAGAGAAAATCTTTCCCGGCATTATAAGTTTTCATAATTCTACACCACTGTAGAGGTACAAAATATGTTCGATAATTTCAGAGAAAGAAATGCCTGTGTTTTACAAACTGATCCTTGCTTGCAGAGCATAAAAACCTATCAATATTCTGACAGATCCTCTTCCCATGGCACTAAATTTTATTTAGAACCGTCCGTCTCATCCCGTGGTCAAATTTGTTGCAACACTGACCTAACAGACCTCCTTCACCATGCCCTCTCAGTTCATCCTTTTGAGGCGTGGGATTCAATGAGCAAAAAGTTTCTTACCACTGATAAAGATCGTTGTCCTTAGACAACACAATGCCCTGCTACACTAGGCCAATCACCTGCTTACCTGAATTAACTTGATTAATGGAATGGAAACCAAAAAAAGAAATATTAAGTATATTTAAGAAATGGAGATCTTTTATAACGACCACATGTTCGTTAAAGAAGTGTTGAGAAATGCGATAATAACTGAGTAAATTGTACACTTTCTTGCAGACAATTGACTAACGTAGATAATAAACAATAAAATCGGTCCGCACTTATACTTGAAAGACTCTACCGTATTTATGTAAACTGTTTATTTTTTTTTTAAGTTTATTATTCATGATTTGGCTTATATCTGTTTTTATGTTTATAAATCATTTTTTTTATATATTTTTCTTATGTTTTTTTGTTTAATTTACTTCAATCACTTTTCATCTTTCTTTCTTTTTCTCATTGTAGATCTATCTGTATGAATTTCTTGATCAACGCGATATCAATTTCCTTGATTTTTTTACAAGCACAAGTGATGAAAGTGGTGATGAAGATGATTATGATGATGATGAGTTTTAAGCCACATATAATTAAAAAAACAAAAGGTTTTTATAAAATTTAGATACCCTTTAAATACACAAAAAAAAAAAGAAAACGGAAAGATAAAAAAAATTAAATTATTAATAAAAACTAAACACCCTTATTCAAAAAAAAAGTATTAAAATGAGAAAAAGAAAACAAACACAATACAAAAATCCTGAAGTAACAGCGAAAGTTTAAAAGTTTATACTCTAATATAATATAAAAACAAATAATTTAAAAATTCGAAACGAGTTCATTCTCCAACAACTTACTTAGCTTGTGAAGTTTAAGAAAACTTAAATAATGTGTACTAAAAAAAAAGAAAACTTATATATTAAAATTTTGTAAAGAAAAGCCCATTTAAATACTTTTTAGGCCACCTAAGTCATGTTTTGAAAAGAAAAACTGTCTGTGTATTACACCAACAACTAATTCAGTCCTTTAAAAATTCCACTTAATGCAACGAATCATTATCTTAGAAATAATAATTTTAGAGAATTGTTTAAACTTAAACCTGAAGAACTCTCCCCTTTCCAGTACCAGTTTAAAAGAAATATTTAATTTTCTTTTAAGTTTTGAAACAAAATTTTTCTTAAAAGAGTAAAAAAAAAGTTAGAAATCATTTGCTTATTATTTAATAAAAGTTTTATTTTATATTTCTTTATTTTTTTTTGTGTTTACAACATAAATAGCTTTGTTTCTTTATCTTGTTATATAAATATTTTCTTTTTTGTTAAAAAAAAGTGAGAAATTTAATTAAAAACTTTATTTAAACTTTAAATTAAATTTTGAAAAATTTTTCAGTTCTCAAGTTCGTTAATTTTTCAATTTTTTTGTTGTTTCTTTATATTTGTTAACTGTTTTGTATGTCTGAACTGATCGCAACTAATGAGAAATATGGTTAAAAATTTTAAATTGTTTATTGAAAATATACTCTGTTATCATAATCAATATTAAAGTTGGCCTCACAATATAATTCTGATTATCCTTAGAGCTTAAGTAATTACACAAAATTGTTTAAAATGTGTTCTAGTTATAGATTGAAAATTGGTTTTTCAAAGCTTTTTTGTTTGGAATTTGAAACAAACCATTCTTTAATTTAGTAAAATTGCCAATGAAATCGGTTTATATTTTTGAGTATTAATTTATGTCGTTTATTTTACGTTTTACTATTTCTGAATAAATATTTCGGTACCTTAATTTAATGGAAGTTTCGAATTTAATGTACAGTACTATGCATAATAATGGCACGAAAGTTTGTCAATTTAATATGTTCTGTTATTGTTAGAATATTTTTTTTTTGAATATATGCCAGTTATAAAACAACTTCAGGCAATTATTAACTTTTCTCACTGTTTAACAGCAATTAAACTTATTTAGACCAAACCGAACAATTTTGATTGTCATATTTGATCATAAGGGCTGTCGTGAAAATTTCAAATTCATCTTTAGACGACAAGAAGAAAATATTTAAAATCTTTGCAAATTATTTTTGATACAAAGGCTGTATGGCCGGTGGTTGCTTGGCATCCTTAAAAAATTAATTCAAAATGGTGTAATAGAGTGCTATTATTTTTCATGGTACTGTATAACAATTTTTGAAAGGAATTTATTGTTTTTATATTAAATTATAGCACAGTAAGATTTCAAGATTTGTTTTATTTGTTTTTAAAACAGGTTGTTGAAAAGGGTTTTCGGCAATTGAGTTTTTGTTTAATCTACTTCTGAAAACTTGTTTCGCTTTTAAGTGTAAAAATAAAAACGTTACATGCATTTTATAGGCTTATAAAATAGTCAGTTTAAAAAGGCTTTTCGACAATTTAGTTTTTGTTGAATCTTCTTCTGAAAAATTGTTTCGCTTTTAAGTGTAGAAATAAAGACGTTACATGTATTTTATAGGCTTATAAAATAGTCAGTTAGACATCATTCGTCTTAGTAAAGCATAGTTGTAAAATCATAAAATAGTTTATTTTTTTTTAGGGCAAAAAAGTCTGCCGTTTCCCTTAAATAAAATATGTGATACAAAATTAGGCAGTTTTTTTAAGGATTCATGAAAAAATGAAATAATTTCTGAATAGATCTGTTTAAGAACAGTAAAATGCTTTACACACACGAATGGAAATAATTTCTCTGTTAATATAAAAGTTTTTTAATTATATTTCTCACTTGTTTTGAAACTTCCTTTTTGTTGTACATATTATTTGCTTAAGCTTTCAAACAAATCAATAAATAGTTTAATTTTATTTTATTTTTGTAAAATTTCTTTATTTTTTTTTTGTTTAATTTAAGGATTTATATACATACATACATATTTGTTCCATGTTTAAAAATCTATGAAATAATGCGAAATTGTTTAACTAGTATTTTTTAAAGTTATTTTTTTTAACGTTATTAATTAGTTTTGTTACCAAAATACCGAAAGATAAGAAGTTAGAATCTCTCTTACACCACTGTCTTCTTATGTAAATCATTCATATATTTTCTAACTATTTTGTTTTGTATTCTTATAAAAGAAATTGGTTAAAATTTATAATTTTTTAATTTTATTTTCATTTTCTTAAGCAATTTTTTTTTTAAATTTTATTTCTTATATTCTTAGTTAATTAAACTTAAGTAATATTATATCGTAAAATATCACAAACTTGTATAAAAAAAACGGAAACAAAAACATACAATTAATCATAGTGAAAAATAAAAACAAAAATCATACCAATCAACAAACTAAATGCTAACATTTCAAAATACCTCCAAATAAAACAAAAACAAAATAATGAACCTATTATATGTGTACTACAAACAAATACAAAAAAATTAAATTAAAAAAAATAAAAACAAATTTGTTAACATTACTTTATATTTTATAAAAAACAAAACAAATCTAAACATATTGTAGTAGTATTTAAAAACTAATATTTTTTATTTTTAGTTTCTTTTTTTAGTAAAAAAAATATATTATACATTAAAAACACAACACAAAAGAAGGAAAATCAAGTTATCTAAAACCAACAAAAGTTTTTAAATATTTTTAAAACAGTGTTTAGGCTTAGCTTAATAATAACAATACATATATATATTATTAACATAAAAACAAGATACAAAAACAAACAATCTAAAATATCTACTTATAAAATAATTAAAACAATATTAAATTTAACTTCCATAGACAAATTTATTTAACTCTTAACCATTTAAATGAAACTTAAAAGAATTTAATTTAATTTGTTATAGAATAATTGCAGACTTTTTTAATATAACAAAAGAAATATTATTTTTATAAAACAATTAAATTCCACAAGTGATAGTTTGTGGGTGGTATATTCCTCTACGGTAATAGCACAAAACTATGGTCAGAATTCTTTACTTCCCTTAATTAATTTCAATAAATTTTTGCAAAACCTGACTTAATTTATTCATGATTTGTTTTGAAGTCTGGCTTAAATTTTTTGGTTTAAAAAATATATTTTTTCACATCCTTTACCATTGTAAAGTTAATTAAAAATTTATAACAGCTTTTAAAACTTTAATTTATTAATTTTTAAATAATTATTTACACATCAAAAGTAAAAAATATTTACGAAAATATTTAAACGGATCTAAAGTTTAAATAGTCAGTTAAAAAATTACAAAATGATTTATTGAACAAAATTTTTAAATGAAAATTTGTTTAATATTATACTAAGAGTAGATACTTGTTGTTGTTAGGTTTTGTGACTTAATTTTATACCTTAGTTTTGTGCTTATTTTAACCAATCAACTTCACATAATCTTTGAGGTTTTTAAACAAATCTTTTTGCATTAATAAAGTTTTATTAAAGAAATTTTGTAAAGGATTTTTGAAATAAAAACAGTTTTGTGATTGGTTGCGTTCACACTAAGCAAATATTTGCCTAAAAACTTATTCTTTTTTTAATATTTAAACAGTTTTGGAAGCAGAAGTGTAAAGTAAGAGAAGCAGAATCTCTTACTGAAAAGTTAAAACACTTTGAAATATTGCTGGTCTTATTTTTTCTTATTGGCTATGTTATGTTTTCGTTAAATATTTGCCTAATGTGAACATATATAAAGAATTTTTAAAGAAACATTATTATCCAATTATATATGTATACTACTTACCCATAACATATATAACGAATAGGAGAATACATACATATATGTATGTATATATGTATGTATGTATCTCGTAATACTATGAAACCTATAGATGTTAGTAACTGTTCAATATTATTTTTATTTCAGGTTTATAGTTAATTTTGTAATATTGTGGTATTGGTAGCTTTTGTTTTAGTTTTAAATAATTCATATTTTTTTAATTGTTTTTAAATTTCAATGTGTGTTACATTTGTAAAGTTATAAAATTGTTAAAGGTTTCTTTTTATATTTTTATACTAATTTTAATATTTTAATTAATCAGTAGCATCATAAGTAATTCTCTCTACTTAGATTAGAACTAATAAATGGATTATGAATAGCAAACGGTCTTCAGTTCAGCTGGCATTAAACAATTTGTAATTGACGAAAAAAAAAAAAAATTGTCTCACAAGTAATATTTAAAAATCTTTTTTTTTTGAAATAAGAAAGTCCACTGAAGCTTGTTTGCATTCCATTTCTAAATTATAATTTTAAATATATAAAACTTTTAAAATTGTCGTGATATGTGTATGTATAATATGAATATTAGATTTATCCTTTTAAAATAATTTTTTGTAAAAAGTGAGATTGAAAAAATTTAACATGTATAAAATGTATCTCGATTTTATATAATATTTAATTGATAGTAGTCTCAGTCAATTTTTCAGTTGACCCATCTCCGTTTATCTTTGACATCATTTTTGTGTTCTCCAATTCGGGTTTTGCTCAGGAGTCCAGAGAGTTTGGAAGATTTGCCTCTCTTGGTAATTAAACTAATACAGAAACAAACAGCGATCATGGAACCCGCTTTGTCCGTCCAAGAAAGCGGGAAGAAGTGAAATCAAAGAAACGAAATAGAGAAGATCAAAGAATAAGTAGATACCACTCAGGCAGTGTAATACTTTTATGAAACCGGCTCTCGACAGAGAGTTAAAACCCGCATAGAAAATCTCCTTCACAGCTATCAAGCTTGTTCCGTAAGAAAATTAGTAACCAGCCTCAGGTTTGTCTTATTAAGCCCAAGCAGGGAGCTAGTTCTACTATTTTCGCTAGACCGCTAAAGGTTTCTAGCTACGTAACACTTCTATCTATTCGGACAGCAACGTTGATGCATCTGTTGATAAGTCCACTGGGATAGCAGATAAGTGAGTAGGAGTATCAACTATATCATCTTTCCAGTGTGATTCAAATCTGGTAAGTGCTTTAGTTTTCTTTTTATAACATATCTGACTGTAAGCAAAAATCATGTAAGAAATGATATTAGAAGAAGCGAGGTTAGCCACGGCGTTTAAGAGCCTTGGAGAAAATCTGTATACCAGCCTGTATTGGGCTTTCTCAAACCAGAATCCTATTCATTAGTCCTTTCTTCATTAGCGGAGAAAATAAGTCGAAAATGTAGGAGTGATTACTTAGGAGTGATCAGTCAAGAGAATGGCGCTGTGCTTTGCACAAGTTTGTTTAGGTTAAGAGCAGTCAGACATAGAATAATTTCAAGTGTAAATTGAACACAGTTCTCCATAACTCCGCTTATACTGAAAGAGACTATCCCCTGTACGTTTTTCAAGATTCCACGCTAAGAGTTCCTAACCAAGGCTTTTCAGAAAAACAATACTTGATTAAATAAAAACATTTTAATGCTTCTGAAAAAAGTTAAAAAACAAAATATGTGTTAAAATTTATTCGATCTTGCTTTTTAATTCAATGTGGTATTTTTAACAATTTAATTAGTTTAATTAGAATGTTTTCACAACATATTATATTTAAAATATTTTGTAAAGTTAAATCAATAATCTGGTAACCAAAATCTTCAATATTTAAGAATTTTCTATAAAGTGTGATTCTTCATTAATTAATTTTTTTTTTTTTTTTATAAATTGTTAATGAATATTTCTTAAATAGAACTTAGTTTTAAAACATGTTTAATTTTTATTTTATAAAATATTTTATTTTCGTTTTCATTTAACTTAAGTGCCATTATAACTTTTCTTTATTAAACAAAATCAAATAGAAAGAAATTTTAACAAAATATTAAAGAAAAATAAAATACAATACAAATCAAAACTCAATACTTCAATTTCAAAATAAAATAATCAACAAAACAAAAAAAAAAAACAAAATTTCAATACTGACAACTGATATATAGAGATACTAAACGAAATAAAGCTAAAAAGAACTTACAAATTTTAAAACAAACAAGCAAACAACTAAACTAAATAATAATTATTAATTTAATATAATAACAATAAAGTAGTATAATTAATAATAATCAAATAACCACCCAAATTAAAAAATAAGTTTAAAGTAACATAAAGTAGGGACATTATTAAAAGCAAGTGTTAAAAACAAAAGAAATAATAAATGATTAATTAAATATTTTTGCAAAACCTAATAAGACTTTTTATTAACTAAAAAAAAATATAATTTAAATATAATTACCTTAAAACAAAAACAAACGAACTAGTGTTAAAAGAAAAAACTTAAAAATAAATTTATAAAGAAAACAATAAACACTTACAGCCTTTCAATTTATATAAAATGCTTAGGTTTTTTTTTTTAAGTTTCTATAAAAACCTAAAAAAAACAACAAATTTAAAATAAAAAAAAAGTTAAATTCTTTAACTTCTATTTAATATTTTAAGTTTAAAAATTAAAGTGATTTTAGTTAAGTATTCTTAAAACAGAAACAAAACAATACAAAAAAAAACCCCTTTAATATTGTAAAACATAGTGATATAAATAAGACAAGAAAACAAAAACAAAAAACAAATTATATTATATAAATTTTTTTGAAATGGAGACATAAAACAAACAAACAAAATTATATACTTATATAAAATTAAAAAAAAAAAATATGTGATCTTAAAGTTTATTATTAAAAATAATTTAAAAAAATATAAAAAAAAAAACTAAAGAAACTAAATTAAAAAAATATATATAAATAAAACAAAAACAATAAGCCAAATTAAAAACAAATAAATACACTTACAACAAATACTAACATATTTCCAAACAAAAAATATAAAACAACTACAAAAATTTTAAAAATTATTAAAATTTGAACAAAAAAAAAAAAAACAAAAAGAAAAAGAAATTTGATGTGTAGCAATAATAATTATAATAAGTATACAAACAAAAACACAAAAACAAAAAAATTATTAATAAAATTACTTTATGCTCTTGGCGCACTTTATCAAAGGTCAGTTTATTTTCACATATAAAACAATTTCCATTGGTTTTTTTTATTTCCTTGTAGCGTTTAGGTAATTTGATAGGATCAGGCGTTAGCAATTTGTTGCTCGCACAGCTTCCTCACCAACGAGTTATGGACGCCCCTTATTATACTAACGGGAACCTCCTCCTCCTTCTGTTCTAACCGTCAACTTGATCGTTATTTAATCGAAGATATCCATGTTATCTGAAGTCGCCGTAGTCTAGTAGGTAGTGTGTTGGCTTATTAGACGTAAAGCCAGGGTTCGAGCCCCAGGCCAGACATCAAAACAAAATACAAAAAGTATTTCTTCGGCGATTTCCTCTCAGCAGATTTCTGGCAAAAACTCTGAGAGTAAATAAAATTGCCATGAAAAGTTTCTCAAAAAATATGTCGTTCGGAGTCGACTTTAAACTGTAGGTCCCGCCACTTATGTATAGAATTAACACACACAACATAAGTGGTGTGAGAAACTAGGTCAATAATCCTGACTGAAAGGTTGTAATGACCAATTATGTATGTATGTATCCATGTTATCTGGTGACACTAAATACTACATTTCACGCTGCGATGAGTAATATTAGTCTCAGGCTGTTACTGCTCGATTTCTTAAGGAGACTATACCGATCATTGGGTTGTAGATTTCTTTTTTTTTCGACTTTTGCGTTTAAATCACTACTTAATGTCGTGGTAGATAGGGACAGCGTGGTAGGTAGGATAGATATAATTGATGTCACCACTTTATGATATCTTTGTCACACCATATCCGTTACATCTTATTTCGTGAGTGGCAATGATATCCGATTTATATTTATTCAGTACATTAGTCAATTGATTCCTTGCACCTGGTCTGTGTACCACATCGTACTAACGTTCCAGGTGTAGATCCTTAAGTCATAGCCTTCGATTTGTTTGCTATGGTTGTCAACTTCCTAGGGGGAGGCTTTCCATTCTTCTGATTATTCACTGCAAGGAAACCAATTTTTATTCATTTTTTGTATTTTAATTTAGTTTATTCCTTTAAAATTTTTTTTTGTTTTACATTATTATTCTGTTTTTGTATTTTATACATTACATTTTAATTTATTCTTTTTTTATTATATCGTCGTCGAAAATCCAAAAGTACGTAACATCACTTTTTCTAATTTTACAGGAGAAGCAAAAAACGTTATAAAATAACAAGTACTTCTTATATAGAAACATTTTGAATTGTTAATATAAAAACGTTATTTTTGGTCGCAAAAATCTAAAAATTGGTAGGGATATGTTAGATAACCTTACGGATCATAATCAATCAAAAACTCGATTTTGATTTTTTTGATGATACGTACTTTTGGATATTCGACGACGATGTATTGTTTTAATACATTATTTTTTTATATTTTTAAATTGTTTTGGTTTCTCTTAAAACTGTTTTTTTTTTTATTAATTTTTATATATTTTTTTATATTTTTCTATGTTATTTCTTTTATTGTCTTGTTTTTAATTGACCTTTTGCATTCGTGTGCGCTTTTCCATGGAATTTCTAAAAGAAATAAAAAGAAACAAATTATATTGAGACCATTTATAAAATACCTATTATTATTGGCTTAATAATATACTACAAAATAGTAAAAAATAATATTTATATTATAAAACAAAGCAACAATTTAAAAATAAATAATTAAAAGTATAAAACAAAAAATATGTTTTGTTAGTTGTACGTACTTGAAACTTAAACAAATAACAACCAACCATACTATTTTTGTATTTTAGTTGATAAAAAAAACAAATAAAAATTAAAAAAAAAACACTAAAAATCATCACCATTAAATAAATAAAAATAAAAGAACAACAAAAAAAAAAAAAACACAAAAAACCGCGCAAAACACCAAAACCTAAAATATTGTTATTATTTAAAAATTTACAAAAAAAGAATATAAAGTGAGTATTGCGGACAGATCCTACAAAAGAAAAAAAAACTTCATTAACAAAAGGATTATAGTCATCCGAGCTGTTTATAAGTTGAATAAGATCTTTAGGAGATCTTTACAGAAAGATGCCCCAAGGAACCTGGATCATTTGACCGCTAGATCTCAAACAATCGCAGATGAAATGCATGATTGCATCTCTCTTAAAAGTGGTCCTACAGCTGCTACATTTTGAACGACGAACACTGCATTGATTTTAGGTCTTCAGGAAAGGATTCTAAAGAGTTCTTGAAAAAGCACCAACTGTTTTATGTTCTGCCATGGAAAAATCATCACACTTTATTTATTATTCACAAGCCAACAAATTTTCGAGTGAGTGTAAGAATGTTCACATAAATGGAGGCTTTGCTAGCAAGTTCATCAGCAGTTTCATTTCTAAAGGTGTCTCGGCGTGTCCGGTGAATCAGTTTATAATAATTCCTGAGGGACTCCATCTCTTGGTTACATTAAATAACTAAGAACGAGGTTTTACTGATCTACACCATGAAAGGATTCACTGGTTAGGGGATGTCCCTTTTCCCCTCTCTGTCAGAAACTGAACGATAACAATGGGCTTCTGGTTGAAGGCAGCCACTGCTAAGTACGTGATACGTCATATTTCCAACTAAAACCTAAGTTTGTACATCCAGAGAATCATTTGTAGATCGAGATCACATTTTTGGGGGAACATAGATTTGTAGAAATAAAAATCAACATTTGAGTTTTTTATTCCTCTCTCCTTGCGGCTTTTAAAGTAGTTTTGAGTATCTCATCTAAATACATATGTAAATGGTCAAGGCGTCTGGAACAAAATTTCGAGAAAGACAGCTAAAGATTTAAATTTGTAACGGTTTTTCGAAAAAAAAGTTTGAAATGTTTACGTTAATAAGTACTTAAGGGGTTAGCAAAAAGCTTATAAGCTCTAACTTACATTTTCAACGATATTAAATTCGCTGTAAAATAAGCTCTCCAATAAACTGTTATTTGTTTTGCAAAAGTTCTTGTAAACCATTTCCATAACGTTTCGCTGTATTAATAAAAATGTCACTAACATTTTAGAAATAGCGCGTGTGTGTGTGTTAGTATGTTCTCTTACTCTCTTGCTGTGTGTTAAGAAAAAAACCCAAAAGCAAAAGCCAGTTAGTTGCGATTTAGTAACAGACGCGTTAAGTGGTGTTTGGCGATTCGGGCGGTTACGTTGACGACGAAGTTAAGGTAAAACGTTTGTTTTGTCTCAAATGTTTTGTTTAAAAAAGATAAAAAAAAATAACAAATTGAGTTAAACTTACGTAGGCTTTATTGAGCTGTTGTTAAATGTTAACTTAAAATACAAAAAAAGTAAATGTGAAGTGTTTAGAAAAGAAAAAAAAAAGAAATACAAATTAAAATAAAAAGAAATAGAAAATTAAAATTAAAAAAGTTAAAGAATGAAGTAAAAAAAGAAAAAAATATTAATTTTAAATGTTAAAGAAATTTTGAAAAATTTGTTTGAATTTAGAAAGTTCTGGTTCGGTTTTTTTTTGTGTTTATTAATAAGAAATTCAAGCAATTGGTTACAATTGAGTGAATATTTTGCAACTTGCATGATTTCATTTTAAAGTTAAAAAAATAAGAAAAAAAAATAACAAAAATGAAATAAATATTGGTTGAGTGATTAAACAACAACAAAAAGAGATGGTATTTTTTCCGTTAACATGGCATAAAAGTGCATAAATTAACAAGTTTTTTTAAAGAATACTAGGCCCCCTGGTATTACTTTCCTGGTTTAAACAACAAAAAAAAAAAAATCATACTTATACCCATACATTGATAAATAGAAGCCGCTTTTTTCAACACATACATACCCATGCATATTAAAAATAAAATAAAATAAAAAATAGCAAAAAAATAAAAAGAAAAATGAAATAACTTGGCTTAAATGTAAAAAAAAAACACAAGCAGCAGCAGCATTAAGTAGCAGCTTCAAACATAACTGAGTTCCTTTTTTTTTTTGTGTTTAAGTGAAGTAAAGTTCTGGCATTACTCAGAGACTAAATATTTAACACAAGCAAAACAAAAGCAGAAGAGGAAGACAAAAAAAAAACAAATTCCCACACACCTTTTTCTCATACCAGCAAAATCCACTGTAAACAAACTCATATATACGATCGTTTTAATAGCAAAAAAAAAAAAAAAAAAAAAATACCAACACAAGCTTAAGCTCTTAGCTTAAAACCCGGTTTAACTTCAATAATAATATAAACAAAAATAAGCAAATAAAACAGAGAGACGACATAAAGTGAGCTTTTCTCTTTACAAAGTGAAATGTAATGGTTTATGAAACATAACAAGTTAGCGGCAGTTTTATTATGTTAAACTAGCAACAGGTGGTAATGAAACACACAAGTTTTCTTTTTCAAAATCATCACTACCACTACCAACACAAATATTAAAAACATAAACAAAACAATAATTGTCTCAAATACTATACACAAGCAAGCAAGCAGGCATTTGTAAACACTACGAGCACATATTGACAACAATTCTCTCCTTCTCTTCTTGTCATCTTTATTAATTGTATTCCTGTAACAGTGTTGCTGAGTTGCTGTTGTTGCTGTAAATTGAAAGGTAAGTCAGAAAATAAAAATAATAATTATTTTATATTTTACTTTAATTACTTTAATATTAAATTATTTTAATTGAAATTGTGTGTACGTTTTTAATTAATGATTCATTGTTTCACTGTTTTCTTCAAAAGAACATGAAGTGAAACATTTGTAAACCAATTAGCAACTGCACTTTTTAAACCAGGTTTTTTGTTTTGTTAATAATTGCCTTCTCAAAATTGAAATTAATACTTTAAAGGGGGGTTAAAACAGTTTTTGCTACATTTTTAAATAAAATTTAAGGTGTAAAGTGTTTGGAAATAATATTTTTTTAAGTAATTTGTGGATGTAAAAAATGCCAAAAAAAAGTACCAAAACCGGTGATTCCATTTCGAGGTAAAGCATTATCTTACGGAATCTAAGAAAGCAGGAAATAAAACGTTGACCTTTGATTGAAACCAGCAGGCTTTATTCCAATTGTTTTTGGTACACTTCCATTTCTATTATTTGGCATAGGTTTCCTTGACATAGTCACGATTTGTCTTAAATTATGATCCCTTTTGTGTTTGTAAATCAGAATGAGATTCTGATCAAAATCAAACAGTTTCAATAAATATCATTTCCCACAATTCTCATTTTTAGTCTCTTTCGATGTTTCCATGTTTTGTTGACATGGTGAAAGAGTGTCTAGAGAAATATACGTCACAGCCATTCTATCGTTGATCTTGGAAGAGCTTGCACTTATTATAAATTGAAAAGATTGGAGATAGATCTTTTTAAAAATCTCTGTGAGTGCAGAATTTCTGTACAGATCCAGGAGGATCTCAAAAGGACGAGCGCGGGTGATTTGAAACAAAAGAATATCGTTTGTAAATTTGTTTTGTAGTAGTTTGCTTATTTTGTTCACTTCTTATGCGTAAAGCTCAGTTTAAATAGGCTTTGTTCATAGGAAATTTTAATTTTGAGGACTGTTGTGGTTTGTGGCTTATTCGCATGCACCTGCGACTTATAAAAACCCCATTAAAAAAATTCTAAATCAAATCGTTCGATCTCGGTGGTTAGTTCTCATCACCTCTATGTGAGATGACCATACCCTCAAATTGTCCCAATGTGGTTAGTTCTCATCACCTCCATGTGAGATGACCATACCCTCAAATTGCGCCAATGTGATTAATTCTCATCACCTCTATGTGAGATGACCATACCCTTAAATTGTCCCAATGTGAAACCATGCGTCGTTGGTGACCAGATCATTCAAATCAGGCCAAAATATGTTAGTAATTATCGACCTATAGTGCTCGCCGTTGGCAGTGATGGCCTAGCCAACGTGGTCTCACCAAACAGTGGCTTTTCTGGGATGTAATGGACGATCTTGGATCTCCTGTGGAGTGCAAATGTCGACAATTTTGTTTTCTCACGTACCCATTCATTTAGAATTGGATGCCATTGTTTTAGATGATTTGCCGATTTGTTTTAGATTAGTTGCCGACTACTCCAGAGTCCACTCAGCCAACGAACACTCGTCGTTTTCTATGGTTCACGGTATTTTATTCCAGTTTCTGTGATATTATCCCATCCAGGTGTCTAATATTTTAGTGTTTAGGACGTTTTCATCTTCTTTTGAATGATACTATTGTGGTCTTGCTCGGCTTTACTCTCAGGCCCACGTCTTGGAAATTTTTTGCCGCCATTTTGGCAGCAAAAATATGCTGAATTTTTCTTTCTAAAGTGGTTTTAGAACCTATCACTATTGATCTAGAGGTTTTTATCACTCCGTTGCTTGGGTTGGTGTTCTTTTGCAAATAAATAGTAAGGATCCTAGATTTGCTTCACTTATATGGTTTGTCCCCCTTTCTTCAGGTGTGTTACTTTGAGTTACTTCGCATACCTTAAAATAGGAAACATACTTTAACCAAACTTGTATTAAAGACGCGTTTAGAATTCTTTTAATTTTTAAATATTTGAATGACTAGTTAATGAGGAGTTTTTTTTATAATAAAATATTTATTTTTCAAGATTTTAATTGTTCATCAAACAAATAAAATTCCTAACGAAACTTGTTTTCTTACAATATTTTCTAGTTTTGCTGTTTTGAATTAATCGATGTGTTGTATTCGATATGTTTTATAGACAGTTATCGATGAATATTAATGTCTTTGGCATGTTTTGAATTAAAAAAAAAGAAAAATATAAAATTTAATTAAAAATTTCAAGCACATACAATATTTCTTGTTAATAATTGCAGGCACTGAAGAAGAAAAAACGAAACAACTGTTAACGACAAAAAAAAAAAATAAAGAAAAAACAAGTGTTTCTTCTGTCTTATGTTGTCTTCTAATGCTTTTTCTTCTTCTATTTCTATTTTGTTTATTTACCTATTGGGTAATAACGGTATAAAACTGTCAAAATAAGACAGTTGTTTAAATGGTTGCTTTATAAACAAACCAAAAAATAAGAGAAAAAACGAATGCGAATAAAACTGTTAAGAAAACCGGCTTAAGAATCAATAAAAAAAAAAACAAATTTTAATTAATAAGGTTTCCATTTCATACTGCCTTATCTTCATGGTAATAGGGTACAGAGAGTTACATTTGAAAGCTTACCTGCGAAGTTGTTTTAAACACTATTTTATTTGCATAGTCAGATTTTTATAAAACAAAAAAGTTTTAAATTATATTTGACCTTTAAATAAGAGTCCAATTTACTATTTTTTTTTTTTTTTTTTGATTTTTATTTTTATTTTTTTTATTTTGAGACAAACCCCTGCTATTTTCCTCATTTTTGATTGTTTTCCTTTGACTAGGCAGGATCTGTTTATACAACCGCATTGCGTGTTTGTTTATAGTATTACTGTGGAAACTTATACCCAAACAGTCATAAACAATTTTATTTTTAAAGCAGAACAAAATTGCCAAAAATAGAAGGTGGTTTGTTTATCTGTTAAAGGGTAATGAATTTTGCGGTTTCTTGACGGTAATTACTGCTACAACTATGCTAGGCATGCTTCTTTGGCTTCTCTTTTCTCTTTCTTTAGCTTTTGCCCGATTTTCTGCACTATTTTGTTCATACACGGACCCAAGCATACGGTGTCTATAAAACCCTTTAGTGCATTATTAATTCTAAGGGTACAGGTTCTCGATGGGATTCCCAATATAGACAACTAACCGGAAAGTTCGATTATAGCATCTGTCCAATTCAGAGGCATATTTCCAGAATGCCTCTATGTCCCGGTATCCAAATTGTACTACTTTGCCATCACGTTTATAGCCACATTGTGTTAGAACCCTGTGCCATGACAGCTACCTGGCTTTCCAGAGCTATTGCCTTCCTTAATAATCAGCATCTCGGGATACATGACTGACATTTCTACTTGGAAGTCTAGTGAACTATACCTGCCGACTATATTCCCATCTTTCAGGAATAGTGGCATAGGGTGGTATTTTGTACGCTATATTCCTGAAGTTTTCTCAACTCGTTAGGATTTTTAAATGTCCTTAGATGACACAGTATTAGCTGGTTAAAGTAGATGTTCAGATAAGAGGTATATTTATATGGTCTCCCTCGTCGGCCAAAGCAACCTCCGAAGGGTTAAGCCTTTCAAAACGTATTTCAACAAAAAGGGGAAAACGCCTGTTCAGTCACTTCTTTACTGTGCCATACCACCAAAACTATAGGATTGGTCAAGGTTATTACACCGCAGAAATGTAACACAATTTCATAGGAAACTTATTTCTGAAAAGGGAGTGGGACGGCGGGAATGTTTGCTTTTAAGGAAAAACGCAAAAAAAATTTACAAGAACGAAAATAAGTGATATTTTTTATGGAAGTAAATGACACCATCTAACCTCCTCACGGTGGTCCTTCCGATATTAATAGATTTTTTATAGTTCGTACATGGTCGATCTATTAATAGCTCATAAAGTAAGGAATACATTATAAATAAAAATAGCCAGGAGGTTGAGTGTACCCTCATTGTGATGGTAAATAAAAATAATTTTTAATACAGAAATTATGAGGTCATAAGCTGACGTACGTCATAATATATTGTGTGTGAATTTTTTTTTTTATTCAATAATACCTTAAGTTACATAGTTAATAACTAATTTGTTCTAATATATAGTATTTGTTATTATATTATTTCGTCGTATACTGTATATTACAGAATAAAAATTAAATTTAATTAAAGCGAATAAAATAAAATTCCTCCTCCCTTTTATTGTTATTTCCAAGCAATTAATTTTCTCTAGTAAAAATCATTCTTAAAATATTTCCCAAGCCACTGACTATTGTTTGAAACGTATTGCAAATTCCCATCGGAGAGTATCAAAGAAGAAGGTTTTGTTAAATAAAAATAAAAAATATTCACTTAAATAAATAAAACTAAAAGAAAATAAAACATTATTATAGAACAACAATAAGTAAATAAAATTATTTACATTTAATTAAAATACAGGGTACGGAAAAAGCCTCTATTTATTTTGCTCTATAAGTGCTATCACCGTACTTTTTTTGCAAATGCTTTTCTTTTTGGAACTACAAATTTCCATCTTTCTGGGAATTCTTGAAGTGGCAAGTCATTTAAATCTAGTCCACGCTATAATAAAAATTGTGGTTGTGATAAGAGAAACTTAGATTTCCTCATTGATAGCCAAATAGTCCCAACCAGCGCTTTTTTAAATTTTTGATAATTTATAAGTCTTTTTCGACTACTCTGGACGATTGAAATACTCATATGTGCTCTCTTCTGGAAGAATCTTTTATGACTCTGCACTCTTAACCATTGCGACTCATTTTTGAGAGTTTCTTGTAACCATTTGGAAATCAATTATTTGTTGTAATTTTTTCATCTACTTTGATTTTCTTCCGAGTAATTTTTTATTTATATTGCGAATCATATGGGAGTCTATACAAAATCATATTTTTATTCTGTTTTACTTACTTTTATAGTCTTTGATAATAAAAAATGAAGCAGGTTCCTTAGTTGAATAACACGATGCGACAGTGAAAATACAACTGAGTAACTACATAGTCTAAGTTATTCACTAGGTTGTGTAGAGCTCAAAGGTACTTTTTTTATTTTTCTCGAACCCTCCAAACTAGTTTTATTTGACAAAAACGGTTTTTTTTACCTTTTCACACAAAATTATTGATTACCCAAATATGTTTGAATCTATTTTAAAAATCCAAAGTTTTTTAGAAAGGGGAAAGATTAGGCTTTAAAACGTTGTACATAGACATTTTGTTCAAACTTATATGTTATAAGTTTTGATGGGGTAAACTTGGAAAATATTATTTTTTCTTACTTTTTCAAGTTTAGCCATTCTTAATTGCAAAATTTAAATAAAAAATATGAAATTAGTGGCGACATTCTGAAAATGCATTATATTGTGAAGAGATTGACACTTTGTTTGATAAAATTGGACAAAAATTACCGTAGTTATTATTTAAACAGTATAACAGTTATGTTATATTTTTTAGGTTAGGTTAGGTTAGAGGACGTGTACTTGTCAACTGTGCCAAGTACTACCTAGCTTCTCACACCACTCGTGTTGTGTGCGTTAATTTTATACACGAGTGGCGGGACCTACAGTTTAAAGTCGACTCCGAACAACAGATTTTTGAGAAGCTTTTCATGGCAATTTTTACTCTCAGAGTTTTTGCCAGAAATCTGCTGAGGAAGTCGTCGAAGAAATATTTTCGTTTTGATATCTGACCTGGGATTTGAACTCGGGCCTTTCGTCTAATAAGCCAACACACTACCTACTAGACTACGGCTACTTCATGTAATTATATTTTTTATACATGTCATCTTATCAAATGAATTTTCATTTCAAAAATTTTCAACATTTTAGATGGATCTTGATTGTTTACCTGTTTACAAAGAGCTAACTTTGCACGTTTGAACGACTACCAAAAGTAGTCTAATATTTCCGTTTTTCGCAAATATTATTATTTCGCTTTGGTCAAACATTAGCCAACTTCCGGTAGTTGGTCCAAAGGAAAATGGACACATTTTTCAATAAACACTTAAAAGATCTATCAAAAATTTTGAAGATTCTTAACTTAAAGTTCATTTGAAGAGACAGCATATGTATATAAAAAATACGACTAAGCTGTTATACTGTTTAAACAATAACTACGGTAATTTTGGTCCAATTTTATCAAACGTAGTGTCTATCTCTTCACAATATAATCCATTTTCAGAATGTCGCCACTTATTTCATATTTTTTATTTAGATTTTGCAATTAAGAATGGCCAAACATGAAAAAGTAAGAAAAAATAATATTTTCAAAGTTTACCCCATCAAAACTCATAACATATAAGTTTGAACAAAATGTTTATTTATACCGTTTTAAAGGCTAATCTCTCCCCTTTCTAAAAAAGACTTTGAATTTTTAAAATAGGTTCAAACATATTTGGGTAATCAATAATTTTGTGTGAAAAGGTAAAAAAAAACCGTGTTTGTCAAATAAAACTAGTTTGGAGGGTTCGAGAAAAATTAAAAATGTAGTTTTGAGTTCTACTCAACCAAGTGAATAACTTAGACTATGTAGTTACTCGTATGTATTTAATTTTTTATATTTTGTCGCATAGTGTACTTTATTAGAAAAAAAACAAATTTATGACATTCTTAAAAATTATATAATAAAATTAAATAAATAAATTAAAAATAATTATATACATGTATTCAGGTATTAAAATGCATAGGAATAAAAATATAAGAAAAAAAAAATATAATTGGCGATGCCAAATAAACGTATGATTATATTCCACAGCCTTAATTAGCAATTTTTCGCTTCTTTATGCGGTCTTTGGCATCCACAAAATGTTTTTGCAGCACTGTGTTAATGTCATCAGTGCAGTTGTATTTTTTATTACATATATCTGTAACAAACAATTACTATTAGTATTTTTTTTTATATAAAATTAGTATAATATATACTCACTTTTAATTATTGTTATCAGAAAGCAGTTTTCGGCGCTTGGTTCGGTGATTGTTCCTTCCAACTAAAGCAATTGATCCGAAAATAGTTTTTGCAAAACAGCTCTAATAAATTGCGCTGGACCTATTCCTCCAGTTTTTGCTATTAGGTTTTTCTGAAAATTGATTGATATAATAAAGCTAGATGTACTAACCAGCTACACTAGCTATACCAGCCATCTAACCAGCTATACTAGCTAGCCTGTGCCGAAGGGAGTGTATTTTCCCCGAAATACTGGTCTTAATAAGCAAGGGAAAGGGCGATCCGGAAGACCCATCCGCGTACAGGCCACTGTGCATGCTGGATACGACGGGAAAACTGCTCGAGAGGCTTTTGAAGCCACGGCTTACTGCGGCTATTGAGAATAGTGGCGGACTATTTGCCAGACAATATGGATTTAGACCCGGTCGGTCTACAATTGACGCCTTGAGAGAGGTGACAGAAGCGGCCATAGTCACACCGCGTGGGAGTAGCTCTACGAGGCTTGTGATTCAGCATTATGCTCTATGGGAGCGAAATTTGGGCCGAAACGCTAGAGGTTAAGCAGCGGGCAAACTCACTGCTATCGGTACAGAGAACGGCTGCATTGCGTATCGCGTCGGCATATCGTACAGTGTCCGCCCCAGCCGTTCTTGTGATAGCAGGTACAATCCCTGTGGATCTGCTGGCAGTAGAGCGGATGGAGATTTATAAGGCGAAATCGGCTGGAAATCACATAACCGGTCACTTCAGGGAAAACACCATTTCAGAATGGCAACGACGATGGAACGAGGAAGATAGAGGAAGGTGGACGGCAAGACTTATTCCGGACATAAAACCATGGATTGATCGGAAATTTGGAGAGTGTAAATTACTACCTTAGATGCTATCGGGTCACGGATATTTTAGGAAATATCTGCACAGAATGGGCAAGACCGCCTCCCCTTACTGTCTTTACGAGGAAGGGGAAGTAATTGATGATGCGGAACACACTGTTTTCGAATGTGCACGCTGGCTAGCTATCGCTCTGTACTGACGTCAATGATTGGAACGATCACGGCCGCTAAAATTGTCGGAGTTATGATTGCGAGTAGAGAGAATTGGGCCTCAGTGGCGAATTACGTGGAGCGCATTCTGAGACTGAAGAAGAGAGATCTGGAGGCTGCAGAACATGTAGGCACGCCGGCATAGATGACACTGGCTCGCGAGTCAAACGAAATTCCAGTCGGGAACCTGGATGAAAGGAATAGCGGAGACACTTAGAAGTCTCCTCAACCTTCGATACGCAATCCGGACGCGGATATGAACATGAAGGGGCCAAAGGGCCAAAAGGAAGGGCCACCCCGAAGTAATACCACCGTAGTTCCGGAGTGGGCACAACAGTCCACGAGAAGAGGGGGGGATTTAGTGGGTGAGGGCCCCACACACGGAGGACGTGACGACTTCCTCAATGGTGCGGTTAGGAACATTTACCCCTCCTCGGAGAAAAAAAAAAAAAAAAAAAACAGCTTGCCAGCCAGCTAGGCAGCTTGCCAGCTAGCTAGGCAGCTTGCTAGGCGGCTGGGCAACTTGCTAGGCGGCTTACCAGCCAGATATGCAGCTTGCTAGTCAGCTACGCAGCATACTAGGCAGCTGCCTAGCAGCTAGGTAGCTTGCCAGCCAGCTAGGCAGCTTGCCAGCCAGCTAGGCAGCTTACCAGCCAGCTAGGCCGCTTGCTAGGCGGCTGTGCAGCTTGCTAGGCAGAAAGCTGCCTAGCCGGCTGGAAAGCTGCCTAGCTGGCTGGTAAGCTGCCTAGCAAGCTGCACAGCCGCCTAGCAAGCTAACTAGCCGCCTAGCAAGCTGCCTAGCCGGCTGGAAAGCTGCCTAGTATGCTGCGTAGCTGACTAGCAACCGGCCTAGCTGGCTAGCAAGCTGCCTAGCCGCCTAGAAAGCTGCCTAGCCGGCTGGAAAGCTGCCTAGTATGCTGCGTAGCCGACTAGCAAGCGGCCTAGCTGGCTGGCAAGCTGCCTAGCCGCCTAGCAAGCTGCATAGCCGGCTGGAAAGCTGCCTAGCTGGCTGGTAAGCTGCCTAGCTGGCTGGTAAGCTGCCTAGCTGCTGGCAAGCTGCCTAGCCGGCTGGAAAGCTGCCTAGCTGGCTGGCAAGCTGCCTAGCCGCCTAGCAAGCTGCCTAGCTGGCTGGCAAGCTACCTAGCCGCCTAGCAAGCTACCTAACCGGCTGGAAAGCTGCTTAGCCGGCTGGAAAGCTGCCTAGCATGCTGCGTAGCTGGCTGGCAAGCTGCCCAGCCGCCTAGCAAGCTGCCTAGCTGGCTGACAAGCTGCCTAGCCGCCTAGCAAGCTGCCTAACCGGCTGGAAAGCTGCCTAGCCGGCTGGAAAGCTGCCTAGCATGCTGCGTAGCTGACTAGCAAGCTGCCTAGCAAGCGGCCTAGCCGGCTGGCAAGCTGCCTAGCTGGCTGGCAAGCTGCCTAGCTGGCTGGCAAGCTGCCTAGCCGGCTGGCAAGCTGCCTAGCCGGCTGGCAAGCTGCCTAGCCGCCTAGCAAGCTGCCTAACCGGCTGGAAAGCTGCCTAGCCGGCTGGAAAGCTGCCTAGCATGCTGCGTAGCTGACTAGCAAGCGGCCTTGCTGGCTGGTAAGCTGCCTAGCTGGCTGGTAAGCTGCCTCGCTGCTGGCAAGCTGCCTAGCTGGCTGGCAAGCTGCCTAGCTGGCTGGCAAGCTGCCTAGCTGGCTGACAAGCTGCCTAGCCGCCTAGCAAGCTGCCTAGCTGGCTGGCAAGCTACCTAGCCGCCTAGCAAGCTGCCTAGCTGGCTAGCAAGCTGCCTAGCTGGCTAGCAAGCTGCCTAGCTGGCTAGCAAGCTGCCTAGCTGGCTGGCAAGCTGCCTAGCTGGCTGACAAGCTGCCTAGCCGCCTAGCAAGCTGCCTAGCCGCCTAGCAAGCTGCCTAGCCGCCTAGCAAGCTGCCTAGCCGCCTAGCAAGCTGCCTACCCGGCTGGAAAGCTGCCTAGCCGGCTGGAAGGCTGCCTAGCATGCTGCGTAGCAAGCTGCCTAGCCGCCTAGCAAGCTACCAAGCCGCCTAGCAAGCTGCCGAGCTGGCTGGCAAGCTGCCTAGCCGCCTAGCAAGCTGCATAGCCGCCTAGCAAGCTGCCTAGCCGCCTAGCAAGCTGCCTAGCCGGCTGGAAAGCTGCCTAGTATGCTGCGTAGCTGACTAGCAAGCTGCCTAGCCGGCTGGAAAGCTGCCTAGCTGGATGGCAAGCTGCCTAGCTGGCTGGAAAGCTGCCTAGTGTGCTGCGTAGCTGACTAGCAAGCTGCCTAGCCGCCTAGTATGCTGCGTAGCTGACAGCACGCAGCAAGCTAGCAAGCTACCTAGCCGCCTAGCAAGCTGCCTAACCGGCTGGAAAGCTGCCTAGTATGCTGCGTAGCTGACTAGCAAGCTGCCTAGCCGCCTAGAAAGCTGCCTAGCCGGCTGGAAAGCTGCCTAGTATGCTGCGTAGCTGACTAGCAAGCGGCCTAGCTGGCTGGCAAGCTGCCTAGCCGCCTAGCAAGCTGCATAGCCGGCTGGAAAGCTGCCTAGCTGGCTGGCAAGCTGCCTAGCCGCCTAGCAAGCTGCCTAGCTGGCTGGCAAGCTACCTAGCCGCCTAGCAAGCTTACCAGCCAGCTAGGCCGCTTGCTAGTCAGCTACGCAGCATACTAGGCAGCTTTCCAGCCGGCTAAGCAGCTTGCTAGGCGGCTAGGCAGCTTGCTAGTCGGCTAGGCAGCTGCCTAGTATGCTGCGTAGCTGACTAGCAAGCGGCCTAGCTGGCTGGTAAGCTGCCTAGCAAGCTGCACAGCCGCCTAGCAAGCTGCCTAGCTGCCTAGCCGCCTAGCAAGCGGCCTAGCTGGCTGGCAAGCTGCCTAGCCGCCTCGCAAGCTGCATAGCCGGCTGGAAAGCTGCCTAGCTGACTAGCAAGCTGCCTAGCCGCCTAGCAAGCTGCCTAGCCGCCTAGCAAGCTGCCTAGCCGCCTAGCAAGCTCCCTAACCGGCTGGAAAGCTGCCTAGCCGGCTGGAAAGCTGCCTAGCCGGCTGGAAGGCTGCCTAGCATGCTGCGTAGCAAGCTGCCTAGCCGCCTAGCAAGCTACCAAGCCGCCTAGCAAGCTGCCGAGCTGGCTGGCAAGCTGCCTAGCCGCCTAGCAAGCTGCCTAGCCGCCTAGAAAGCTGCCTAGCTGGCTGACAAGCTGCCTAGCCGCCTAGCAAGCTGCCTAGCTGGCTGGCAAGCTACCTAGCCGCCTAGCAAGCTGCCTAGCTGGCTAGCAAGCTACCTAGCTGGCTGACAAGCTGCCTAGCCGCCTAGCAAGCGGCCTAGCTGGCTGGAAAGCTGCCTAGCTGGCTGGCAAGCTACCTAGCCGCCTAGCAAGCTGCCTAGCTGGCTAGCAAGCTGCCTAGCTGGCTAGCAAGCTGCCTAGCTGGCTAGCAAGCTACCTAGCTGGCTGGCAAACTGCCTAGCCGCCTAGCAAGCTGCCTAACCGGCTGGAAAGCTGCCTAGCCGGCTGGAAAGCTGCCTAGCATGCTGCGTAGCTGACTAGCAAGCTGCCTAGCAAGCGGCCTAGCCGGCTGGGAAGCTGCCTAGCTGGCTGGCAAGCTGCCTAGCCGCCTAGCAAGCTGCCTAACCGGCTGGAAAGCTGCCTAGCCGGCTGGAAAGCTGCCTAGCATGCTGCGTAGCTGACTAGCAAGCGGCCTAGCTGGCTGGTAAGCTGCCTAGCTGGCTGGTAAGCTGCCTAGCTGCTGGCAAGCTGCCTAGCTGGCTGGCAAGCTGCCTAGCTGGCTGACAAGCTGCCTAGCAGCCTAGCAAGCTGCCTAGCTGGCTGGCAAGCTACCTAGCCGCCTAGCAAGCTGCCTAGCTGGCTAGCAAGCTGCCTAGCTGGCTAGCAAGCTGCCTAGCTGGCTGGCAAACTGCCTAGCCGCCTAGCAAGCTGCCTAACCGGCTGGAAAGCTGCCTAGCATGCTGCGTAGCTGACTAGCAAGCGGCCTAGCTGGCTGGTAAGCTGCCTAGCTGGCTAGCAAGCTGCCTAGCTGGCTAGCAAGCTGCCTAGCTGGCTGGCAAGCTGCCTAGCTGGCTGACAAGCTGCCTAGCCGCCTAGCAAGCTGCCTAGCCGCCTAGCAAGCTGCCTAGCCGCCTAGCAAGCTGCCTACCCGGCTGGAAAGCTGCCTAGCCGGCTGGAAGGCTGCCTAGCATGCTGCGTAGCAAGCTGCCTAGCCGCCTAGCAAGCTACCAAGCCGCCTAGCAAGCTGCCGAGCTGGCTGGCAAGCTGCCTAGCCGCCTAGCAAGCTGCATAGCCGCCTAGCAAGCTGCCTAGCCGCCTAGCAAGCTGCCTAGCCGGCTGGAAAGCTGCCTAGTATGCTGCGTAGCTGACTAGCAAGCTGCCTAGCCGGCTGGAAAGCTGCCTAGCTGGATGGCAAGCTGCCTAGCTGGCTGGAAAGCTGCCTAGTGTGCTGCGTAGCTGACTAGCAAGCTGCCTAGCCGCCTAGTATGCTGCGTAGCTGACAGCACGCAGCAAGCTAGCAAGCTACCTAGCCGCCTAGCAAGCTGCCTAACCGGCTGGAAAGCTGCCTAGTATGCTGCGTAGCTGACTAGCAAGCTGCCTAGCCGCCTAGAAAGCTGCCTAGCCGGCTGGAAAGCTGCCTAGTATGCTGCGTAGCTGACTAGCAAGCGGCCTAGCTGGCTGGCAAGCTGCCTAGCCGCCTAGCAAGCTGCATAGCCGGCTGGAAAGCTGCCTAGCTGGCTGGCAAGCTGCCTAGCCGCCTAGCAAGCTGCCTAGCTGGCTGGCAAGCTACCTAGCCGCCTAGCAAGCTTACCAGCCAGCTAGGGCGCTTGCTAGTCAGCTACGCAGCATACTAGGCAGCTTTCCAGCCGGCTAGGCAGCTTGCTAGGCGGCTAGGCAGCTTGCTAGTCGGCTAGGCAGCTGCCTAGTATGCTGCGTAGCTGACTAGCAAGCGGCCTAGCTGGCTGGTAAGCTGCCTAGCAAGCTGCACAGCCGCCTAGCAAGCTGCCTAGCTGGCTGGCAAGCTGCCTAGCCGCCTAGCAAGCGGCCTAGCTGGCTGGCAAGCTGCCTAGCCGCCTCGCAAGCTGCATAGCCGGCTGGAAAGCTGCCTAGCTGACTAGCAAGCTGCCTAGCCGCCTAGCAAGCTGCCTAGCCGCCTAGCAAGCTGCCTAGCCGCCTAGCAAGCTCCCTAGCTGGCTAGCAAGCTGCCTAGCTGGCTGGCAAACTGCCTAGCCGCCTAGCAAGCTGCCTAACCGGCTGGAAAGCTGCCTAGCCGGCTGGAAGGCTGCCTAGCATGCTGCGTAGCTGACTAGCAAGCTGCCTAGCAAGCGGCCTAGCCGGCTGGCAAGCTGCCTAGCTGGCTGGCAAGCTGCCTAGCTGGCTGGCAAACTGCCTAGCCGCCTAGCAAGCTGCCTAGCTGGCTGGCAAGCTACCTAGCCGCCTAGCAAGCTACCTAACCGGCTGGAAAGCTGCTTAGCCGGCTGGAAAGCTGCCTAGCATGCTGCGTAGCTGGCTGGCAAGCTGCCCAGCCGCCTAGCAAGCTGCCTAGCTGGCTGACAAGCTGCCTAGCCGCCTAGCAAGCTGCCTAGCTGGCTGGCAAGCTACCTAGCCGCCTAGCAAGCTGCCTAGCTGGCTAGCAAGCTGCCTAGCAAGCTACCTAGCTGGCTGGCAAACTGCCTAGCCGCCTAGCAAGCTGCCTAACCGGCTGGAAAGCTGCCTAGCCGGCTGGAAAGCTGCCTAGCATGCTGCGTAGCTGACTAGCAAGCTGCCTAGCAAGCGGCCTAGCCGGCTGGCAAGCTGCCTAGCTGGCTGGCAAGCTGCCTAGCTGGCTGGCAAGCTGCCTAGCCGGCTGGCAAGCTGCCTAGCTGGCTGGCAAGCTGCCTAGCCGCCTAGCAAGCTGCCTAGCCGCCTAGCAAGCTGCCTAACCGGCTGGAAAGCTGCCTAGCCGGCTGGAAAGCTGCCTAGCATGCTGCGTAGCTGACTAGCAAGCGGCCTTGCTGGCTGGTAAGCTGCCTAGCTGGCTGGTAAGCTGCCTAGCTGCTGGCAAGCTGCCTAGCTGGCTGGCAAGCTGCCTAGCTGGCTGGCAAGCTGCCTAGCTGGCTGACAAGCTGCCTAGCCGCCTAGCAAGCTGCCTAGCTGGCTGGCAAGCTACCTAGCCGCCTAGCAAGCTGCCTAGCTGGCTAGCAAGCTGCCTAGCTGGCTAGCAAGCTGCCTAGCTGGCTGGCAAGCTGCCTAGCTGGCTGGCAAGCTGCCTAGCTGGCTGGCAAGCTGCCTAGCTGGCTGACAAGCTGCCTAGCCGCCTAGCAAGCTGCCTAGCAAGCTGCCTACCCGGCTGGAAAGCTGCCTAGCCGGCTGGAAGGCTGCCTAGCATGCTGCGTAGCAAGCTGCCTAGCCGCCTAGCAAGCTACCAAGCCGCCTAGCAAGCTGCCGAGCTGGCTGGCAAGCTGCCTAGCCGCCTAGCAAGCTGCCTAGCCGCCTAGCAAGCTGCCTAGCCGCCTAGCAAGCTGCCTAGCCGGCTGGAAAGCTGCCTAGTATGCTGCGTAGCTGACTAGCAAGCTGCCTAGCCGCCTAGCAAGCGGCCTAGCTGGCTGGCAAGCTGCCTAGCCGCCTAGCAAGCTGCATAGCCGCCTAGCAAGCTGCCTAGCCGCCTAGCAAGCTGCCTAGCTGGCTGGAAAGCTGCCTAGTGTGCTGCGTAGCTGACTAGCAAGCTGCCTAGCCGCCTAGTATGCTGCGTAGCTGACTAGCAAGCTGCCTAGCTGGCTAGCAAGCTGCCTAGCCGCCTAGAAAGCTGCCTAGCCGGCTGGAAAGCTGCCTAGCTGGCTGGTAAGCTGCCTAGCAAGCTGCACAGCCGCCTAGCAAGCTAACTAGCCGCCTAGCAAGCTGCCTAGCTGGCTGGCAAGCTGCCTAGCCGCCTAGCAAGCGGCCTAGCTGGCTGGCAAGCTGCCTAGCCGCCTCGCAAGCTGCATAGCCGGCTGGAAAGCTGCCTAGCCGGCTGGAAAGCTGCCTAGTATGCTGCGTAGCTGACTAGCAAGCGGCCTAGCTGGCTAGCAAGCTGCCTAGCCGCCTAGAAAGCTGCCTAGCCGGCTGGAAAGCTGCCTAGTATGCTGCGTAGCTGACTAGCAAGCGGCCTAGCTGGCTGGCAAGCTGCCTAGCCGCCTCGCAAGCTGCATAGCCGGCTGGAAAGCTGCCTAGCTGGCTGGTAAGCTGCCTAGCCGGCTGGAAAGCTGCCTAGCTGGCTGGCAAGCTGCCTAGCCGCCTAGCAAGCTGCCTAGCTGGCTGGCAAGCTGCCTAGCAAGCTGCATAGCCGGCTGGAAAGCTGCCTAGCTGGCTGGTAAGCTGCCTAGCAAGCTGCACAGCCGCCTAGCAAGCGGCCTAGCTCGCTGGTAAGCTGCCTAGCTGGCTGGCAAGCTGCCTAGCCGCCTAGCAAGCTGCCTAGCTGGCTAGT
Source organism: Sarcophaga caerulescens (assembly GCA_927399465.1). Classification (NCBI taxonomy): domain Eukaryota; kingdom Metazoa; phylum Arthropoda; class Insecta; order Diptera; family Sarcophagidae; genus Sarcophaga; species Sarcophaga caerulescens. The sequence goes on along the minus strand of OV656867.1, from coordinate 9,205,615 downwards.
AAGGTGCCTAGCAAGCTGCCTAGCCGCCTAGCTGGCTGGTAAGCTGCCTAGCCGCCTAGCAAGCTGCCTAACCGGCTGGAAAGCTGCTTAGCTGGCTGGTAAGCTGCCTAGCCGGCTGGAAAGCTGCCTAGCTGGCTGGCAAGCTGCCTAGCCGCCTAGCAAGCTGCCTAGCTGGCTGGCAAGCTGCCTAGCCGCCTAGCAAGCGGCCTAGCTGGCTGGCAAGCTGCCTAGCCGCCTCGCAAGCTGCATAGCCGGCTGGAAAGCTGCCTAGCTGGCTGGTAAGCTGCCTAGCCGGCTGGAAAGCTGCCTAGCTGGCTGGCAAGCTGCCTAGCCGCCTAGCAAGCTGCCTAGCCGCCTAGCAAGCTGCATAGCCGGCTGGAAAGCTGCCTAGCTGGCTGGTAAGCTGCCTAGCAAGCTGCACAGCCGCCTAGCAAGCGGCCTAGCTCGCTGGTAAGCTGCCTAGCTGGCTGGCAAGCTGCCTAGCCGCCTAGCAAGCTGCCTAGCTGGCTAGTAAGGTGCCTAGCAAGCTGCCTAGCCGCCTAGCTGGCTGGTAAGCTGCCTAGCAAGCTGCCTAGCTGGCTGGCAAGCTGCCTAGCTGGCTGGCAAACTGCCTAGCCGCCTAGCAAGCTGCCTAACCGGCTGGAAAGCTGCCTAGCCGGCTGGAAAGCTGCCTAGCATGCTGCGTAGCTGACTAGCAAGCTGCCTAGCCGTCTAGCAAGCTGCCTAGCCGCCTAGCAAGCTGCACAGCCGCCTAGCAAGCTACCTAGCCGCCTAGCAAGCTGCCTAGCCGGCTGGAAAGCTGCCTAGTATGCTGCGTAGCTGACTAACAAGCGGCCTAGCTGGCTAGCAAGCTGCCTAGCCGCCTAGAAAGCTGCCTAGCCGGCTGGAAAGCTGCCTAGTATGCTGCGTAGCTGACTAGCAAGCGGCCTAGCTGGCTGGCAAGCTGCCTAGCCGCCTAGCAAGCTGCATAGCCGGCTGGAAAGCTGCCTAGCTGGCTGGTAAGCTGCCTAGCAAGCTGCACAGCCGCCTAGCAAGCGGCCTAGCTGGCTGGTAAGCTGCCTAGCTGGCTGGCAAGCTGCCTAGCAAGCTGCCTAGCTGGCTGGCAAGCTACCTAGCTGCTAAGCAGCTGCCTAGTATGCTGCGTAGCTGGCTGGTAAGCGGCCTAGCTCGCTGGTAAGCTGCCTAGCTGGCTGGCAAGCTGCCTAGCCGCCTAGCAAGCTGCCTAACCGGCTGGAAAGCTGCCTAGCCGGCTGGAAAGCTGCCTAGCATGCTGGAAAGCTGCCTAGCCGGCTGGAAGGCTGCCTAGCATGCTGCGTAGCAAGCTGCCTAGCCGCCTAGCAAGCTACCAAGCCGCCTAGCAAGCTGCCTAGCAAGCGGCCTAGCTGGCTGGTAAGCTGCCTAGCTGGCTGGTAAGCTGCCTACCTGGCTGGCAAGCTGCCTAGCCGGCTGGAAAGCTGCCTAGCATGCGGTGTAGCTGACTAGCAAGCCTAGCCGGCTGGAAAGCTGCCTAGTATGCTGCGTAGCTGACTAGCAAGCTGCCTAGCCGTCTAGCAAGCTGCCTAGCCGCCTAGCAAGCTGCCTAGCCGCCTAGCAAGCTCCCTAACCGGCTGGAAAGCTGCCTAGCCGGCTGGAAAGCTGCCTAGCCGGCTGGAAGGCTGCCTAGCATGCTGCGTAGCAAGCTGCCTAGCCGCCTAGCAAGCTACCAAGCCGCCTAGCAAGCTGCCGAGCTGGCTGGCAAGCTGCCTAGCCGCCTAGCAAGCTGCCTAGCCGCCTAGAAAGCTGCCTAGCTGGCTGACAAGCTGCCTAGCCGCCTAGCAAGCTGCCTAGCTGGCTGGCAAGCTACCTAGCCGCCTAGCAAGCTGCCTAGCTGGCTAGCAAGCTACCTAGCTGGCTGACAAGCTGCCTAGCCGCCTAGCAAGCGGCCTAGCTGGCTGGAAAGCTGCCTAGCTGGCTGGCAAGCTACCTAGCCGCCTAGCAAGCTGCCTAGCTGGCTAGCAAGCTGCCTAGCTGGCTAGCAAGCTACCTAGCTGGCTGGCAAACTGCCTAGCCGCCTAGCAAGCTGCCTAACCGGCTGGAAAGCTGCCTAGCCGGCTGGAAAGCTGCCTAGCATGCTGCGTAGCTGACTAGCAAGCTGCCTAGCAAGCGGCCTAGCCGGCTGGGAAGCTGCCTAGCTGGCTGGCAAGCTGCCTAGCCGCCTAGCAAGCTGCCTAACCGGCTGGAAAGCTGCCTAGCCGGCTGGAAAGCTGCCTAGCATGCTGCGTAGCTGACTAGCAAGCGGCCTAGCTGGCTGGTAAGCTGCCTAGCTGGCTGGTAAGCTGCCTAGCTGCTGGCAAGCTGCCTAGCTGGCTGGCAAGCTGCCTAGCTGGCTGGCAAGCTGCCTAGCTGGCTGGCAAGCTGCCTAGCTGGCTGGCAAGCTGCCTAGCTGGCTGGCAAGCTGCCTAGCTGGCTGGCAAGCTGCCTAGCTGGCTGACAAGCTGCCTAGCCGCCTAGCAAGCTGCCTAGCTGGCTGGCAAGCTACCTAGCCGCCTAGCAAGCTGCCTAGCTGGCTAGCAAGCTGCCTAGCTGGCTAGCAAGCTGCCTAGCTGGCTGGCAAACTGCCTAGCCGCCTAGCAAGCTGCCTAACCGGCTGGAAAGCTGCCTAGCATGCTGCGTAGCTGACTAGCAAGCTGCCTAGCAAGCGGCCTAGCCGGCTGGCAAGCTGCCTAGCTGGCTGCCAAGCTGGCTGGCAAGCTGCCTAGCTGGCTGGCAAACTGCCTAGCCGCCTAGCAAGCTGCCTAACCGGCTGGAAAGCTGCCTAGCCGGCTGGAAAGCTGCCTAGCATGCTGCGTAGCTGACTAGCAAGCTGCCTAGCCGTCTAGCAAGCTGCCTAGCCGCCTAGCAAGCTGCCTAGCCGCCTAGCAAGCTGCCTAGCCGCCTAGCAAGCTGCCTAACCGGCTGGAAAGCTGCCTAACCGGCTGGAAAGCTGCCTAGCCGGCTGGGAGGCTGCCTAGCATGCTGCGTAGCAAGCTGCCTAGCAAGCTACCAAGCCGCCTAGCAAGCTGCCTAGCCGCCTAGCAAGCTGCATAGCAAGCTGCCTAGCCGCCTAGCAAGCTGCCTAGCCGGCTGGAAAGCTGCCTAGTATGCTGCGTAGCTGACTAGCAAGCTGCCTAGCACGGCCTAGCTGGCTGGTAAGCTGCCTGGCAAGCTGCCTAGCCGGCTGGAAAGCTGCCTAGCTGGATGGCAAGCTGCCTAGCTGGCTGGAAAGCTGCCTAGTGTGCTGCGTAGCTGACTAGCAAGCTGCCTAGCTGGCTAGCAAGCTGCCTAGCCGCCTAGAAAGCTGCCTAGCCGGCTGGAAAGCTGCCTAGTATGCTGCGTAGCTGGCTGGCAAGCTGCCTAGTCGCCTAGCAAGCTGCATAGCCGGCTGGAAAGCTGCCTAGCTGGCTGGTAAGCTGCCTAGCAAGCTGCACAGCCGCCTAGCAAGCGGCCTAGCTAGCTGCCTAGCCGGCTGGAAAGCTGCCTAGCTGGCTGGAAAGCTGCCTAGCATGCTGCGTAGCTGACTAGCAAGCGGCCTTGCTGGCTGGTAAGCTGCCTAGCTGGCTGGTAAGCTGCCTAGCTGCTGGCAAGCTGCCTAGCTGGCTGGCAAGCTGCCTAGCTGGCTGGCAAGCTGGCTGACAAGCTGCCTAGCCGCCTAGCAAGCTGCCTAGCTGGCTGGCAAGCTACCTAGCCGCCTAGCAAGCTGCCTAGCTGGCTAGCAAGCTGCCTAGCTGGCTAGCAAGCTGCCTAGCTGGCTGGCAAGCTGCCTAGCTGGCTGGCAAGCTGCCTAGCTGGCTGGCAAGCTGCCTAGCTGGCTGACAAGCTGCCTAGCCGCCTAGCAAGCTGCCTAGCCGCCTAGCAAGCTGCCTAGCAAGCTGCCTACCCGGCTGGAAAGCTGCCTAGCCGGCTGGAAGGCTGCCTAGCATGCTGCGTAGCAAGCTGCCTAGCCGCCTAGCAAGCTACCAAGCCGCCTAGCAAGCTGCCGAGCTGGCTGGCAAGCTGCCTAGCCGCCTAGCAAGCTGCCTAGCCGCCTAGCAAGCTGCCTAGCCGCCTAGCAAGCTGCCTAGCTGGCTGGAAAGCTGCCTAGTGTGCTGCGTAGCTGACTAGCAAGCTGCCTAGCCGCCTAGCAAGCGGCCTAGCTGGCTGGCAAGCTGCCTAGCCGCCTAGCAAGCTGCATAGCCGCCTAGCAAGCTGCCTAGCCGCCTAGCAAGCTGCCTAGCTGGCTGGAAAGCTGCCTAGTGTGCTGCGTAGCTGACTAGCAAGCTGCCTAGCCGCCTAGTATGCTGCGTAGCTGACTAGCAAGCTGCCTAGCTGGCTAGCAAGCTGCCTAGCCGCCTAGAAAGCTGCCTAGCCGGCTGGAAAGCTGCCTAGCTGGCTGGTAAGCTGCCTAGCAAGCTGCACAGCCGCCTAGCAAGCTAACTAGCCGCCTAGCAAGCTGCCTAGCTGGCTGGCAAGCTGCCTAGCCGCCTAGCAAGCGGCCTAGCTGGCTGGCAAGCTGCCTAGCCGCCTCGCAAGCTGCATAGCCGGCTGGAAAGCTGCCTAGCCGGCTGGAAAGCTGCCTAGTATGCTGCGTAGCTGACTAGCAAGCGGCCTAGCTGGCTAGCAAGCTGCCTAGCCGCCTAGAAAGCTGCCTAGCCGGCTGGAAAGCTGCCTAGTATGCTGCGTAGCTGACTAGCAAGCGGCCTAGCTGGCTGGCAAGCTGCCTAGCCGCCTCGCAAGCTGCATAGCCGGCTGGAAAGCTGCCTAGCTGGCTGGTAAGCTGCCTAGCCGGCTGGAAAGCTGCCTAGCTGGCTGGCAAGCTGCCTAGCCGCCTAGCAAGCTGCCTAACCGGCTGGAAAGCTGCCTAGCTGGCTGGTAAGCTGCCTAGCCGGCTGGAAAGCTGCCTAGCTGGCTGGCAAGCTGCCTAGCCGCCTAGCAAGCTGCCTAGCTGGCTGGCAAGCTGCCTAGCCGCCTAGCAAGCGGCCTAGCTGGCTGGCAAGCTGCCTAGCCGCCTCGCAAGCTGCATAGCCGGCTGGAAAGCTGCCTAGCTGGCTGGTAAGCTGCCTAGCCGGCTGGAAAGCTGCCTAGCTGGCTGGCAAGCTGCCTAGCCGCCTAGCAAGCTGCCTAGCTGGCTGGCAAGCTGCCTAGCCGCCTAGCAAGCTGCATAGCCGGCTGGAAAGCTGCCTAGCTGGCTGGTAAGCTGCCTAGCAAGCTGCACAGCCGCCTAGCAAGCGGCCTAGCTCGCTGGTAAGCTGCCTAGCTGGCTGGCAAGCTGCCTAGCCGCCTAGCAAGCTGCCTAGCTGGCTAGTAAGGTGCCTAGCAAGCTGCCTAGCCGCCTAGCTGGCTGGTAAGCTGCCTAGCCGCCTAGCTGGCTGGCAAGCTGCCTAGCTGGCTGGCAAACTGCCTAGCCGCCTAGCAAGCTGCCTAACCGGCTGGAAAGCTGCCTAGCCGGCTGGAAAGCTGCCTAGCATGCTGCGTAGCTGACTAGCAAGCTGCCTAGCCGTCTAGCAAGCTGCCTAGCCGCCTAGCAAGCTGCACAGCCGCCTAGCAAGCTACCTAGCCGCCTAGCAAGCTGCCTAGCCGGCTGGAAAGCTGCCTAGTATGCTGCGTAGCTGACTAACAAGCGGCCTAGCTGGCTAGCAAGCTGCCTAGCCGCCTAGAAAGCTGCCTAGCCGGCTGGAAAGCTGCCTAGTATGCTGCGTAGCTGACTAGCAAGCGGCCTAGCTGGCTGGCAAGCTGCCTAGCCGCCTAGCAAGCTGCATAGCCGGCTGGAAAGCTGCCTAGCTGGCTGGAAAGCTGCCTAGCATGCTGCGTAGCTGACTAGCAAGCTGCCTAGCCGTCTAGCAAGCTGCCTAGCCGCCTAGCAAGCTGCACAGCCGCCTAGCAAGCTACCTAGCCGCCTAGCAAGCTGCCTAGCCGCCTAGCAAGCTGCCTAGCCGCCTAGCAAGCTGCATAGCAAGCTGCCTAGCCGCCTAGCAAGCTGCCTAGCCGGCTGGAAAGCTGCCTAGTATGCTGCGTAGCTGACTAGCAAGCTGCCTAGCACGGCCTAGCTGGCTGGGAAGCTGCCTGGCAAGCTGCCTAGCCGGCTGGAAAGCTGCCTAGCTGGATGGCAAGCTGCCTAGCTGGCTGGAAAGCTGCCTAGTGTGCTGCGTAGCTGACTAGCAAGCTGCCTAGCTGGCTAGCAAGCTGCCTAGCCGCCTAGAAAGCTGCCTAGCCGGCTGGAAAGCTGCCTAGTATGCTGCGTAGCTGGCTGGCAAGCTGCCTAGTCGCCTAGCAAGCTGCATAGCCGGCTGGAAAGCTGCCTAGCTGGCTGGTAAGCTGCCTAGCAAGCTGCACAGCCGCCTAGCAAGCGGCCTAGCTAGCTGGTAAGGTGCCTAGCTGGCTGGTAAGCTGCCTAGCCGCCTAGCAAGCTGCCTAGCCGGCTGGAAAGCTGCCTAGCTGGATGGCAAGCTGCCTAGCTGGCTGGCAAGCTGCCTAGCCGCCTAGCAAGCGGCCTAGCTGGCTGGCAAGCTGCCTAGCTGGCTGGCAAGCTGCCTAGCCGGCTGGCAAGCTGCCTAGCTGGCTGGCAAGCTGCCTAGCCGGCTGGCAAGCTGCCTAGCTGGCTGGCAAGCTGCCTAGCCGCCTAGCAAGCTGCCTAGCAAGCTGCCTAACCGGCTGGAAAGCTGCCTAGCCGGCTGGAAAGCTGCCTAGCATGCTGCGTAGCTGACTAGCAAGCGGCCTTGCTGGCTGGTAAGCTGCCTAGCTGGCTGGTAAGCTGCCTAGCTGCTGGCAAGCTGCCTAGCTGGCTGGCAAGCTGCCTAGCTGGCTGGCAAGCTGCCTAGCTGGCTGACAAGCTGCCTAGCCGCCTAGCAAGCTGCCTAGCTGGCTGGCAAGCTACCTAGCCGCCTAGCAAGCTGCCTAGCTGGCTAGCAAGCTGCCTAGCTGGCTAGCAAGCTGCCTAGCTGGCTGGCAAGCTGCCTAGCTGGCTGGCAAACTGCCTAGCTGGCTGGCAAGCTGCCTAGCTGGCTGACAAGCTGCCTAGCCGCCTAGCAAGCTGCCTAGCCGCCTAGCAAGCTGCCTACCCGGCTGGAAAGCTGCCTAGCCGGCTGGAAGGCTGCCTAGCATGCTGCGTAGCAAGCTGCCTAGCCGCCTAGCAAGCTACCAAGCCGCCTAGCAAGCTGCCGAGCTGGCTGGCAAGCTGCCTAGCCGCCTAGCAAGCTGCCTAGCCGCCTAGCAAGCTGCCTAGCCGCCTAGCAAGCTGCCTAGCCGGCTGGAAAGCTGCCTAGTATGCTGCGTAGCTGACTAGCAAGCTGCCTAGCCGCCTAGCAAGCGGCCTAGCTGGCTGGCAAGCTGCCTAGCCGCCTAGCAAGCTGCATAGCCGCCTAGCAAGCTGCCTAGCCGCCTAGCAAGCTGCCTAGCTGGCTGGAAAGCTGCCTAGTGTGCTGCGTAGCTGACTAGCAAGCTGCCTAGCCGCCTAGTATGCTGCGTAGCTGACTAGCAAGCTGCCTAGCTGGCTAGCAAGCTGCCTAGCCGCCTAGAAAGCTGCCTAGCCGGCTGGAAAGCTGCCTAGCTGGCTGGTAAGCTGCCTAGCAAGCTGCACAGCCGCCTAGCAAGCTAACTAGCCGCCTAGCAAGCTGCCTAGCTGGCTGGCAAGCTGCCTAGCCGCCTAGCAAGCGGCCTAGCTGGCTGGCAAGCTGCCTAGCCGCTGACTAGCAAGCTGCTAGTCTAGCTGACTAGCAAGCTGCCTAGCAAGCTGCCTAGCTGGCTAGCAAGCTGCCTAGCCGCCTAGAAAGCTGCCTAGCCGGCTGGAAAGCTGCCTAGCTGGCTGGTAAGCTGCCTAGCAAGCTGCACAGCCGCCTAGCAAGCTAACTAGCCGCCTAGCAAGCTGCCTAGCTGGCTGGCAAGCTGCCTAGCCGCCTAGCAAGCGGCCTAGCTGGCTGGCAAGCTGCCTAGCCGCCTCGCAAGCTGCATAGCCGGCTGGAAAGCTGCCTAGCCGGCTGGAAAGCTGCCTAGTATGCTGCGTAGCTGACTAGCAAGCGGCCTAGCTGGCTAGCAAGCTGCCTAGCCGGCTGGAAAGCTGCCTAGTATGCTGCGTAGCTGACTAGCAAGCGGCCTAGCTGGCTGGCAAGCTGCCTAGCCGCCTCGCAAGCTGCATAGCCGGCTGGAAAGCTGCCTAGCTGGCTGGTAAGCTGCCTAGCCGGCTGGAAAGCTGCCTAGCTGGCTGGCAAGCTGCCTAGCCGCCTAGCAAGCTGCCTAGCTGGCTGGCAAGCTGCCTAGCCGCCTAGCAAGCTGCCTAGCTGGCTAGTAACGTGCCTAGCAAGCTGCCTAGCCGCCTAGCTGGCTGGTAAGCTGCCTAGCCGCCTAGCAAGCTGCCTAGCTGGCTGGCAAGCTGCCTAGCTGGCTGGCAAACTGCCTAGCCGCCTAGCAAGCTGCCTAACCGGCTGGAAAGCTGCCTAGCCGGCTGGAAAGCTGCCTAGCATGCTGCGTAGCTGACTAGCAAGCTGCCTAGCCGTCTAGCAAGCTGCCTAGCCGCCTAGCAAGCTGCACAGCCGCCTAGCAAGCTACCTAGCCGCCTAGCAAGCTGCCTAGCCGGCTGGAAAGCTGCCTAGTATGCTGCGTAGCTGACTAACAAGCGGCCTAGCTGGCTAGCAAGCTGCCTAGCCGCCTAGAAAGCTGCCTAGCCGGCTGGAAAGCTGCCTAGTATGCTGCGTAGCTGACTAGCAAGCGGCCTAGCTGGCTGGCAAGCTGCCTAGCTGGCTAGCAAGCTACCTAGCTGGCTGGCAAACTGCCTAGCCGCCTAGCAAGCTGCCTAACCGGCTGGAAAGCTGCCTAGCCGGCTGGAAAGCTGCCTAGCATGCTGCGTAGCTGACTAGCAAGCTGCCTAGCAAGCGGCCTAGCCGGCTGGGAAGCTGCCTAGCTGGCTGGCAAGCTGCCTAGCCGCCTAGCAAGCTGCCTAACCGGCTGGAAAGCTGCCTAGCCGGCTGGAAAGCTGCCTAGCATGCTGCGTAGCTGACTAGCAAGCGGCCTAGCTGGCTGGTAAGCTGCCTAGCTGCCTAGCTGGCTGGCAAGCTGCCTAGCTGGCTGGCAAGCTGCCTAGCTGGCTGACAAGCTGCCTAGCCGCCTAGCAAGCTGCCTAGCTGGCTGGCAAGCTACCTAGCCGCCTAGCAAGCTGCCTAGCTGGCTAGCAAGCTGCCTAGCTGGGTAGCAAGCTGCCTAGCTGGCTAGCAAGCTGGCAAGCTGCCTAGCCGCCTAGCAAGCTACCAAGCCGCCTAGCAAGCTGCCGAGCTGGCTGGCAAGCTGCCTAGCCGCCTAGCAAGCTGCCTAGCCGCCTAGAAAGCTGCCTAGCTGGCTGACAAGCTGCCTAGCCGCCTAGCAAGCTGCCTAGCTGGCTGGAAAGCTGCCTAGCTGGCTGGCAAGCTACCTAGCCGCCTAGCAAGCTGCCTAGCTGGCTAGCAAGCTGCCTAGCTGGCTAGCAAGCTACCTAGCTGGCTGGCAAACTGCCTAGCCGCCTAGCAAGCTGCCTAACCGGCTGGAAAGCTGCCTAGCCGGCTGGAAAGCTGCCTAGCATGCTGCGTAGCTGACTAGCAAGCTGCCTAGCAAGCGGCCTAGCCGGCTGGGAAGCTGCCTAGCTGGCTGGCAAGCTGCCTAGCCGCCTAGCAAGCTGCCTAACCGGCTGGAAAGCTGCCTAGCCGGCTGGAAAGCTGCCTAGCATGCTGCGTAGCTGACTAGCAAGCGGCCTAGCTGGCTGGTAAGCTGCCTAGCTGGCTGGTAAGCTGCCTAGCTGCTGGCAAGCTGCCTAGCTGGCTGGCAAGCTGCCTAGCTGGCTGGCAAGCTGCCTAGCTGGCTGGCAAGCTGCCTAGCTGGCTGGCAAGCTGCCTAGCTGGCTGACAAGCTGCCTAGCCGCCTAGCAAGCTGCCTAGCTGGCTGGCAAGCTACCTAGCCGCCTAGCAAGCTGCCTAGCTGGCTAGCAAGCTGCCTAGCTGGCTAGCAAGCTGCCTAGCTGGCTGGCAAACTGCCTAGCCGCCTAGCAAGCTGCCTAACCGGCTGGAAAGCTGCCTAGCCGGCTGGAAAGCTGCCTAGCATGCTGCGTAGCTGACTAGCAAGCTGCCTAGCATGCTGCGTAGCTGACTAGCAAGCTGCCTAGCAAGCGGCCTAGCCGGCTGGCAAGCTGCCTAGCTGGCTGCCAAGCTGCCTAGCTGGCTGGCAAGCTGCCTAGCTGGCTGGCAAACTGCCTAGCCGCCTAGCAAGCTGCCTAACCGGCTGGAAAGCTGCCTAGCCGGCTGGAAAGCTGCCTAGCATGCTGCGTAGCTGACTAGCAAGCTGCCTAGCCGTCTAGCAAGCTGCCTAGCCGCCTAGCAAGCTGCCTAGCCGCCTAGCAAGCTGCCTAGCCGCCTAGCAAGCTGCCTAACCGGCTGGAAAGCTGCCTAACCGGCTGGAAAGCTGCCTAGCCGGCTGGGAGGCTGCCTAGCATGCTGCGTAGCAAGCTGCCTAGCAAGCTACCAAGCCGCCTAGCAAGCTGCCTAGCCGCCTAGCAAGCTGCATAGCAAGCTGCCTAGCCGCCTAGCAAGCTGCCTAGCCGGCTGGAAAGCTGCCTAGTATGCTGCGTAGCTGACTAGCAAGCTGCCTAGCACGGCCTAGCTGGCTGGTAAGCTGCCTGGCAAGCTGCCTAGCCGGCTGGAAAGCTGCCTAGCTGGATGGCAAGCTGCCTAGCTGGCTGGAAAGCTGCCTAGTGTGCTGCGTAGCTGACTAGCAAGCTGCCTAGCTGGCTAGCAAGCTGCCTAGCCGCCTAGAAAGCTGCCTAGCCGGCTGGAAAGCTGCCTAGTATGCTGCGTAGCTGGCTGGCAAGCTGCCTAGTCGCCTAGCAAGCTGCATAGCCGGCTGGAAAGCTGCCTAGCTGGCTGGTAAGCTGCCTAGCAAGCTGCACAGCCGCCTAGCAAGCGGCCTAGCTAGCTGGTAAGGTGCCTAGCTGGCTGGTAAGCTGCCTAGCCGCCTAGCAAGCTGCCTAGCCGGCTGGAAAGCTGCCTAGCTGGATGGCAAGCTGCCTAGCTGGCTGGCAAGCTGCCTAGCCGCCTAGCAAGCGGCCTAGCTGGCTGGTAAGCTGCCTAGCTGGCTGGAAAGCTGCCTAGTATGCTGCGTAGCTGACTAGCAAGCTGCCTAGCCGCCTAGTATGCTGCGTAGCTGACTAGCAAGCTGCCTAGCCGCCTAGTATGCTGCGTAGCTGACTAGCAAGCTGCCTAGCTGGCTAGCAAGCTGCCTAGCCGCCTAGAAAGCTGCCTAGCCGGCTGGAAAGCTGCCTAGTATGCTGCGTAGCTGACTAGCAAGCGGCCTAGCTGGCTGGCAAGCTGCCTAGCCGCCTAGCAAGCGGCCTAGCTGGCTGGCAAGCTACCTAGCAAGCTGCCTAGCTGGCTGGCAAGCTACCTAGCTGGCTGGCAAGCTGCCTAGCAAGCTGCACAGCCGCCTAGCAAGCGGCCTAGCTCGCTGGTAAGCTGCCTAGCTGGCTGGCAAGCTGCATAGCCGCCTAGCAAGCTGCCTAGCAAGCTGCCTAGCAAGCTGCCTAGCCGCCTAGCAAGCGGCCTAGCTGGCTGGTAAGCTGCCTAGCTGGCTGGTAAGCTGCCTAGCTGGCTGGAAAGCTGCCTAGCTGGCTGGAAAGCTGCCTAGTATGCTGCGTAGCTGGCTGGTAAGCTGCCTAGCAAGCTGCACAGCCGCCTAGCAAGCTACCTAGCCGCCTAGCAAGCTGCCTAGCCGGCTGGAAAGCTGCCAAGTATGCTGCGTAGCTGACTAGCAAGCGGCCTAGCTGGCTAGCAAGCTGCCTAGCCGCCTAGAAAGCTGCCTAGCCGGCTGGAAAGCTGCCTAGTATGCTGCGTAGCTGACTAGCAAGCGGCCTAGCTGGCTGGCAAGCTGCCTAGCCGCCTAGCAAGCTGCATAGCCGGCTGGAAAGCTGCCTAGCTGGCTGGTAAGCTGCCTAGCAAGCTGCACAGCCGCCTAGCAAGCGGCCTAGCTGGCTGGTAAGCTGCCTAGCTGGCTGGCAAGCTGCCTAGCAAGCTGCCTAGCTGGCTGGCAAGCTACCTAGCCGGCTGGAAAGCTGCCTAGCATGCTGCGTAGCTGACTAGCAAGCTGCCTAGCAAGCGGCCTAGCTGGCTGGTAAGCTGCCTAGCTGGCTGGTAAGCTGCCTACCTGGCTGGCAAGCTGCCTAGCCGCCTAGCAAGCTGCCTAACCGGCTGGAAAGCTGCCTAGCCGGCTGGTAAGCTCCCTAGCCGTCTAGCAAGCTGCCTAGCCGCCTAGCAAGCTGCCTAGCCGCCTAGCAAGCTGCCTAACCGGCTGGAAAGCTGCCTAGCCAACTGGAAAGCTGCCTAGCCGCCTAGCAAGCTGCCTAGCAAGCTGCACAGCCGCCTAGCAAGCTAACTAGCCGCCTAGCAAGCTGCCTAGCCGGCTGGAAAGCTGCCTAGTATGCTGCGTAGCAAGCTGCCTAGCCGCCTAGCAAGCTGCCTAGCCGGCTGGAAAGCTGCCTAGCATGCTGCGTAGCTGACTAGCAAGCTGCCTAGCCGTCTAGAAAGCTGCCTAGCCGCCTAGCAAGCTGCCTAACCGGCTGGAAAGCTGCCTAGCCGGCTGGAAGGCTGCCTAGCATGCTGCGTAGCAAGCTGCCTAGCCGCCTAGCAAGCTACCAAGCCGGCTGGAAAGCTGCCTAGTATGCTGCGTAGCTGACTAGCAAGCTGCCTAGCACGGCCTAGCTGGCTGGTAAGCTGCCTGGCAAGCTGTCTAGCCGCCTAGCAAGCTGCCTAGCCGGCTGGAAAGCTGCCTAGCTGGATGGCAAGCTGCCTTGCTGCGTAGCTGACTAGCAAGCGGCCTAGCTGGCTGGTAAGCTGCCTTGCTGGCTGGTAAGCTGCCTAGCTGGCTGGCAAGCTACCTAGCTGGCTGGCAAGCTACCTAGCCGCCTAGCAAGCTGCCTAGCCGCCTAGCAAGCTGCCTAACCGGCTGGAAAGCTGCCTAGCCGGCTGGAAAGCTGCCTAGCATGCTGCGTAGCAAGATGCCTAGCAACGGCCTAGCTGGCTGGTAAGCTGCCTAGCCGGCTGGAAAGCTGCCTAGCTGGCTGGCAAGCTGCCTAGCCGCCTAGCAAGCTGCCTAGCCGGCTGGAAAGCTGCCTAGTATGCTGCGTAGCTGACTAGCAAGCGGCCTAGCTGGCTGGCAAGCTGCCTAGCCGCCTATCAAGCTGCATAGCCGGCTGGAAAGCTGCCTAGCTGGCTGGTAAGCTGCCTAGTATGCTGCGTAGCTGACTAGCAAGCTGCCTAGCTGGCTGGCAAGCTGCCTAGCCGCCTAGCAAGCGGCCTAGCTGGCTGGTAAGCTGCCTAGCAAGCGGCCTAGCTGGCGGTAAGCTGCCTAGCTGGCTGGCAAGCTGCCTAGCCGCCTAGCAAGCTGCCTAGCCGGCTGGAAAGCTGCCTAGCTGGCTGGCAAGCTGCCTAGCCGGCTGGAAAGCTGCCTAGCTGGCTGGCAAGCTGCCTAGCCGCCTAGCAAGCTACCTAGCCGGCTGGAAAGCTGCCTAGCCGGCTGGAAAGCTGCCTAGCTGGCTGGAAAGCTGCCTAGCCAGAGGAGGGGTAAATGTACCTAACCGCACCATAGAGGAAGTCGACACATCCTCCGTGTGTGGGGTCCTCACCCAATAAATCCCCCAGTGATCAGCAGTAATTCCGTTTTTTTGCATGGCCAGGTCTAGGCCGTGGGAATCCAACCATGTTTTCGTCCTTAGCGTGACACTTTTCAATTTTCGCTGTGCGTCTTCCGTATTCCTGGCCGTGATAACAGCTTCAATATCATCTGCGTATCCAACCAAAAAAGTTCCCTCTGGCATATCCTCTCTCAGAATTCCATCGTAATTAACGTTCCATAGGTCGGGGCCGAGTATAGATCCCTGTGCCGCTCCTGATGTTATATGCTTCACCCTTAGTCCCGAGCTTGTGTTATACACCAGCTTTCTGTTACTCAGATAACTACTTATCATGGCCAGGATATAGTGTGGCACCGGGAAATTTTACTCCAAAGCATTTAATACATCGCTCCATCTAAGACTGTTAAACGCGTTTTTAACGTCCAAAGTCGCAAGCAGTAGCACTGGCCTCGAAGAGTGACTCCCACGCTGTGTGACCATTGCCGCTTCAGTCACTTCTCTCAAGACGTCAATTGTAGACCAACCGGGTCGAAATCCATATTGTCTAGCAGACAGTCCGTCACTATTTTCAATAGCAGCAGTAAGCCGTGGCTTCAAAAGCCTCTTGAGCAGCTTCCCTGACGTAGCTAGCTATGCTAGCCAGCTTACTAGCCGGGTAGGCAGCTTACTAGCCGGCTAGGCAGCTTGCCAGCCAGCTAGGAAGTTTGCCAGCCAGCTAGGCAGCTATACTAGCCAGAAATTCACCTATACTAGCCAACTATTTTAGCTACAGTGCATCACAGTGTAAATGGCCCACCATGAAATTAATCAGTATTTGGTTAATATTTATATAATAAAGGAAAAAAATAAAATAAATATTTTTGTTTAAAATAAAGTTTATTTGGTATTCAATATAAGGAACTAAAAAATTCTAGGCAGCTTATTAGCCAGCTATACTAGGGCACAACAAGTTTACGAGACGAGGGAGTGATTTGGTGGGTGAGGGCCCCACACACGGAGGATGTGACGACTTCCTCTATGGTGCGGTTAGGTACATTTACACCTCCTCGGCGAAAAAAAAAGAAAGCCGCTTGCTACCCAGCTAGTCAGCTATATTAGCCGCTATACTTGCCAGCTAGTCAACTATACTAGCTAGTTATAGCAGGAGTTCACTTGGTAGTACTTTCGTAGTGAAAATATACAAAATGTGACTGCCAAAACGATTGGGGGACTGTGTTTCCCTATCGCAAGAATCTTTGGATGTAGAGGAAACAAACGAGTAAACGTCATCAGATGTTTTTACGTTGTGCATCTTTGTGCATTTGGTTGTGCATCTTGGAGATCAACGCGGGAAACTGGAGATTCGAATAGGTCCTCTGACAGTTCGAAATGGGGGAGTTATAAAAGTGATATTTGACAAGCGTAACGGAACCTACAAAAGAAGTCACCTGATGTGGTTACAACAGATCGGACATTGCCGTGAGCGAAAGTAAGAATGGGGAAAATGAGTAATACGTAGACAGTAATGCGAAAGCGTTACCGGAATATCTCACATCCGTGTAAGTGGTATTGCAATTTGTAACGTTCTACACCCTCAGAGAATTGTTAATTTTTGTTCAAAAGAGTATTTGTGATAAAAATTGAAATGTTTGCCTTTTTATTGTATTCCATGCCTATACTTTTATGGCCAATTGAAACTTCTTCGTTTCATCACATGCTATACAAAATGTTTTTGAACTTTTAAGTGGACTTTTTTTTTTTTGTTACGATTTGGTGGAGGCGTAGACAATGGCAACAAAGAGGAATCTCAAGCGAGTGGTTTCCATTATTTAAGCACAAGACAATAGCCGGAGACAAGGAGTTGTTGGTTTGGTTGTTTGGCAGTTGGTATAGGCTCATGAGGCATATGTTTATGTTAATAAACGAATACAATAGAATGTGGTTGAAAAGATGCTGGTTAGAACAGAAAAAATGTTATTTAATACGGACGGTTTCATAACTTTCAAGTCAATATTTAAATAGAAAACATATTTTAAATATTAAAGTTTAAAGCTTAACAAAAAAAAAGTCTATTATTTGAACTCATAAGATAAGTTAAAGTTTAAAGTTAAAACAAAATACAAGCTGACCAAGCTTAGCTAAATTAAAAACGATACCATTGGAGGTAAAGGCCAATACTACAATTAAACGTACTTATAGAAGAAGAAAAAGGAATTTTTTCCTTTGTCTACAATAAATGGGCTCAGTCCTCTATCCAAAGCAATAGAAACTCGGTTTAATTTTTGCAGAGATTTGGTGACTCCATGGTAACCTCCGCGAGGATCATTATGGACGTTATGTAAGACTTTTTTTGTGTAAGAGGACGGTACTACTATTAAGTAAATAGACTTTTTGCCATTTACGCTTTCCTAACACACTCCAATCAACTTTAAACCACTCATTGAGTTCAATAAACCTACAGGGGAGTGCTTTTATCTGATATCCCATTACGGGTAGGCCATCTGGTGTTTTTCTTCGCTGTTGTAATTTTTGACTGTAGTGGATCATTTCTTTATAGCGCGGAACACGTTCAAACGATTTCTGCTCTTGTTAACCGAACAAATTGGCCCTTTATCCCCCAATTTGAGAAAATATCGGCACTCGAAACTTCAGAAACGCGCGAGAATTGAAAGAATTAAAATTTTGATTTCAACTTTAATAACCCACTGTAACTATTATTACAAATCCAACATTACTAGCATCTTTTTTCATTGTTTAAGAAAAGAAATTAATACTCGTAATAAATTTCATGTTTTTAGTATTGTAAACATTATTCACTATTTCCCCACAGCTTTTAAGTGAATATTTACCATTTCATATTGAAAATCTTGTCAAATCATGGTTAAAATTTCATTTTCAAAATCATTTCCATTTCTCACACATTTTTTAAATATGAAACTGATGGCGTTTTTACACCATGACTTGAAGAATGAGAGAAACAGCGGTGATGAAACTAACGGCCTGCAATGGCAATGACTGCAAGAACTACATTATGATCATAAAAACAACAGCATACACATGAATTTTTAATGAAATACCAGTTTTAGAAAGATAGTATTAAATAAATTACGAAATTTCCTGGAATTAATATAGGTGACGTCAAATTAACCGTTAAAAGAAAACAACAACACATAGAAACTGTACGCTTAAAAGGTCTGTGACCATACATGCATAAACTCATAGATGCGAGTACTTTAGATAAATTTGTGACAGTGATGCCAAGTCCTTTATAAATAAATGATGTAAATAAGAGTTTTTAATGTAAAACCAAGAGATTTTTTTTTTTTTGTTTAATTATAGGTAATCAGACTGGGAGTGGAATTTTCATACCGGTCAGAGAAGAATATTCAGGCTTCTATACTCCAGTTGGATAGTTCTATAATGCATCTCTTGAAACTTGAGAGGCTTTTTGATATATATTGACCCTAAGCACAAAGACTTGTATGCGGACGGGAGCAATTTTTGTTTCAAGATTTCAAGGTGTAATGTGCAGAAACCGGAATCTGTATGCACATGTTGTGTTTCATTTATTTATTTATTATAATTGACATAACACAACAAGATATAAAGCTTATAAGTGACAGTGCTATGTTTATATATAATATTGATTGAATACAACAAAATAAAGTAAAAAATACAAAATTAATATAATTAATATTAAGTTTAAATATAGAAAAAAAAAAAAAATATATAATATAAAGAAATTTAAAAAACTAACAATACTGTAGAAATAAATAAAAGAGTTGAAAGATAATAAATTATAAAAATATAAAAAATGGTACTATTTAGAAAAATCAGTCTAAAAAGTAGGAATAAAAAAATATAACCGATATACAGGCATGTTCTGAAAATCACTTTTTGTGAAAGTGATTTGAAATCACAAGAAAGGTGTTCTGGATACAAAACTTTTGTAATTTTTGTGATTTCAAACCGGTGAGCTAAGTGGCTGCCGATTTAGAATCACTTGCTTATTTTTTCAACCATTTTATGTTGAACTTCACAATAAATGAATTAAATGAATAGCTTAAAATGTTCTTTATTAATTTTTATAGTAAAATGAACAAGTTTGGATCAAAAAAGTATAAAATTATGATAAAATTAAAGACACTTCGCATTTCAAGAAATTTTGTTATTTGGTTTGTGATTTTGAATTTACTTTTTAGTTGTCAGCTGTTTCAGAACTTCGAAAATACACCTGAGCTTGCCAGATTTGCAAAATATTTCTACTAAAGACAAATGTATTTGATTTTTTTAAATAAATGAACTATTTCCAATGAAACTTAATTATTTTTGTTAAGTAATATTTAATTTAGTAAAAAACTATCAATTGTTTGCTTAATTTTAAAAATATCTACATATAAAGTAATATTAAATGGCAACAATAAACAATTACGAAAAGTGGCAGCTTCGGAGTTAACTGTGCCAACTACTTATGTTTGCCAAATTTAAATTTTTTGACTTTTATTCATTCATTTCTTAATTGTTTTCTTTTCAAATCTATTATTGATAATAATAAAACTCCAGGCATTACAATGTTTTTAATTTTTGTAAAAAAAGCTAATTTTAGTTTATTTTTCCCTTGATATTTTTACCAAAACACTGACTAATTTTCAACTCATAAAAAGTGTCACCAAATCTAAACAAAAAATCAGCTGTTTTCTTGTGTTTTCGAAAGGGTAAAATCACATCGAAAAGTTAAAAGTTTTGTGATTTTCAGAACACCTTTAAATCACAAGGATTTGAAATTTTGTGATTTTCAGAACATACCTGATAAACCTAAAAACAAAATCACAAATCGTAAAAAATTTTACTTATGAAAATAATTTAAATAACTCCTTTTTGAACGCATTTACATTGCCTAGATTTTGAATGTAGTTCGGTAGGGAATTCCAAAGACTTGTGAAACAAGACAGAAGAGTCTTAAATCGTTGCTGAATAAACTTTATACCACGGTAGGATCTAGCAAACTTTGTTTTAAGATTCTTTAATCAAGGTTTTCTCGCTAAGCAAGTGATTGATTTACCGAAGCAGCTCGTGGAAGAATGGGGTTGTCATGTGCCGTTGCCAGAAACAAAATCCACTGTGTGTATGTATAAGATTTCGCAAAGCATGTGACATTACATGTGAAGATGACCAGAAGGTTTAACACGTTCACGCCGGTGTTTTAATTCATGGTTGTCGCCTGCGGGCGGCTGTTATATTTATAAGACGTTATTAATTATAATTGTTATTAAAAATAAATGCTTTTAAGAGAACGTGGCTCTCGGGTATTTTTTTCGACAGCCGAAGTGTTAAAGATCTAAATATTTGGTATTACGTATCGTCTAATAACTTGATCAGTTGCAGTTAAGTGCGGGCCACCGGTGGTACGCGCCGGCGTGAATGTGTTAAGAGCCAATTTGCTTTGCCTGAATACAAGAATGTGTTGTCATTGAAGGTTGTTATGGCTTTGCGATACTTTCTGGGTGAGAGTTTATATGGAACTTGTTTACATGTCACCATTTAAAGTTCTCCCGAAGAGCATAAGGTCTAAGTACAACGGCAAATGCCATTCTACAGATTATTCTACAGCGATACAAAGGATTTTAATATGATCAATAGTGGATTTCTGTGATCTGAATTTGTTTATTAACTTATCCCTTCACAACAAAATTGTTAAAACAAAATGGTTAAATTAGCATTACTCATTCGGTAGTGTTCGTGTTATTGTTTACCTACTTTCTTTCTTACTTCTGCTCACTTATATTCATTGCTCTATAATTTGTTACGTTTTGTTTACATTTTATGTGACCGTAACCCAACCCAATATTTTAAATGTGGTCAGAAACAATAATAAAATGTAAACACAAATTCAAACAACAACAATAGCCGTATAAAGAAAACAACAAGTTATGCTGCTACAACTTAGAACTCTCACTCACTCTCTCTTTTTTTTTTGTGTACACAAAAAGACTGTGAGATTTATTTGTGATCAAATTTGTGTTCGTGTGATAATTGAAATTCGTTTAGCAACAGTAATGCCAAGTATTAATCAAATTCTGTTACTTTTATTGATTCTCTATGGAGTCCCTTTTATAAATAGATTTGCATTGCAAGTTAAAGCAGCCACTCTTTACTACGCATGTCTCTGGTTTTTTTTTTTTTCAAAGGCATTTATTATACAATTTGAAATTGTCTAAATTATAACACTTTAGAGAATTTTAGCAAGCATGTGATTATATTTATTATACACAGTATTTCTCTATTATTTTTAGTATTTCTTTTGTATAATTTTTCTTTTTTTTTAAATAAATTTGTTTTGCATTATCGTGACCTGGCAACATTAAGCATAAGTAAAATGTTAGTTTAGTTTAGAAATATTATAAAAACTCTGTGTAGACAATAGACTGTATAAACACTAATTAGCAGTTAGTCATAGAGAGAACCAAGTAAGTAGTACTTATGCTACTTTGCTATACATGGTTCGGGGTTGAATTAAGAAAGGGGGCGGGCGGTGGGGTTAGCATAGTTCTTTTGACCTATTTTCATGCAAAATTACTGAAAGGAAGAAAAGTATTTTATTTGTAGAATAATAGACGTTTGTTTTACAAAGAGTTTGTTAAACTTAAAGAAAATTTTTAATTGGCCATAAAATATAAAAGAAATATTTTGCAAGGAAAATAAACATAAGAAAGATTTTTTGCAGATTTTAAAAGATTGTTTAGCATATTTAAAGTTCCTTTTGTTCAAAGAAAATGAGAATTCATTTAGACTTTATAAAATCTCATGGCTCAACAAACTAACTGACTAATTAGCAAAATTACGAAAACGAAATTATAGTATTTATTCTGGAGAAAAAAGGACAAGAAAATCAAACAATAACAAAACAACAAAGCAATTAAAATACCAAAGATTTACAATAACAAAACAACAACAAAAGTTCACAAGAATTGTTGTTGTAAGGTATTCCCAGACTCTGGCCGTATGAAACTCTAGGGGCAATGTACCATAATAACTGTTTCTTAAATAACAACACACCAGCAAAAGTTCATAAGAATAGTTGTTGTGAGGTATTCCCGCACTCCGGGCGTATGAACCTCTAGGGTACCATAATAACTAGTTCTTGAATACATATGCACGCAGCCGACCAGCTGACTCTCCTTTATACTATGTTCACGTATGCACCTTTATTGCGTAAATCGCAATTAACGCCAATATTGATCTCAATATTTCATATAAAATCTGAATTAATTATTGCTCAATTAAATGCTAATTGTTATAATATTCAGTAAAACTTTAAATACAGCACTGTCATAAGCATGGTATAAGAAATATAGAAGGTAGTTTCATTCTCTCTTTATTTTTTAAAATAAGGTTTTTTGAAGTTTTATTTTCTCACAAACTATATTATAGCGTTGCCACATTTATAATTTTGTTGTATATTCCCAATAAATTATTTCTAACAAATGTGTAATTTGGGCTAGTATTTAAAGAATTTCAATTAATTTTTAAAAAAATTGAGTTTAAATGTTCCAAAAGTTTCAAAAAATCGGTATTAGGCTTATGTAATCAAAATATATTTCAATTGAATTGCATTTATAATTTTCATGTGACTTCAAAGAAAATGTGGGAAATT
This sequence comes from Sarcophaga caerulescens, assembly GCA_927399465.1. Taxonomy (NCBI): domain Eukaryota; kingdom Metazoa; phylum Arthropoda; class Insecta; order Diptera; family Sarcophagidae; genus Sarcophaga; species Sarcophaga caerulescens. The sequence goes on along the minus strand of OV656867.1, from coordinate 9,184,352 downwards.
TAAAATTATTATGGTAGCATTATTTTAACGAAAACGTCATAATCCTTAAGCATGTCAGATAGTGAATTTTAAAAAATAAAGAGAGAATGAAACTACCTTCTATATTTCTTATACCATGGTCATAAGTACGTTCAGTGAGCATATTACAATTTTCCGAACACTTTGACAAACAAAAAAAAAAAAAACCAAAAAAAACAACGAACAAAACAAAAACAATGTTGTTGAAACAACCAGCTGTTTTGTTTCCAGCTGTCAAATGAATATTGAGTAAGCTGAATATTGCGTATATTTATTATACTTGAACGGTTAAAATATTTTTCTCAATTAACCAAATATTGACTTAATTAATTTGCATACGTGAACATAGTATTAGTGTGGTGAAAGTTAATTTGAGTAACCATCAAACGAATAAGTAACTGCCGTATTTACACGATGTCAGCTGGTATGATCCACCGTATAATCATGGCGCCCGTCGAGAAAGAGTTAATTTTTACGAAAGTTGGTGTTTATGTGAATGGCAATGCAAATTCAAAAGTGAAATACTTCATAATAAGCCGTGAGCCCTACTGTTGAGAATATCGGGGAAACGAGAAATTTGTATTATCCCTCAAACCTCAGAAGCGATATTTTATCCCCTAACCATAATCTGTAACACTTACAGTGTCTTCAATTTTTTACGCGTTCTTTGCGTTAAACGATCCGTATTTGTAAATTGCAAACCTTTTAATAAATAAATGATACTTTAGATGGCGGATGTTGAACAGCCGTCAGCTTTAACAGACCGGCGTCATTACAAGCCTTTAGTCATTATTACAAGCTAGCTTTCCACACCACCCATGTCGTGTAAGGTAATTTTACCTAGGAGTGGCAGGATCTATAGTTTAATGTCGATTCCACACGCTAATCACTAAATGGTTAACCCCATATTTCTTGTACTGTTTGCATATTTGAAACTTGACTATTTTCCTGATCTAGAAGTATTCTAAAAATCCCAAAATATTAAAAAGACAATTTCTTTTTGTGTGATTATCATAGAAAAAAATTTGAATAGAAATACACTTATACACATTTTTCTCATGTTTTTAAAAGTTGTATTGGTTTCGTGTTATCAAATTGTGTGAATGAAAAAAATGTGTAAATGTTTTTCAAAAGTTGTGTTGGTTTCGTGCTATCAAATTGTTTGAATGTCAAAAAAATACATTTGGAATACGAAATACACAATACAGCATAGCATTGAGCGTTCACAAACAACCAAGTGTATTCAATACAACATACACGATACAAAGTCGTGTGAATTGCCCAAATGTCTCTCTGTCATTTGAATAATATTCGTAAATTGCGAACGTTTTACAGTCGATAATTCAATTAAAAACGCATTGAACTTCAACTGAAGAATTTATTTATTTGTTTTGCTATTTTTCTTTTCTATTTCTCTTGTATTTTTTTCATGTTTTCCATATTTTGTTATTGTTATAATCAACATAATTAAACTACTCACTCCACACAGTCTGTATACAATACAATAATACAACAATAATAATAAATTAATGACAAACTAAAAAATTATAATTATTACAATAACAACAACAATAATAATAGAAAATATATACATAATTACCATAAGTAATTCATTGTTGTTGTTTTTTCATTTTATTGATCTTGGCTTTCAATGGTAATTGCGAACTCTTTATTGGTCTACAAAAAATGGATAAAAAAAAAGAGAAAAAGTGTAAAGAATTTATAACCGGTTACTCTTTGAATTTGAAATTCAATTATCATTTATGGGGTTAATGACATTGAACTGTAAAAAATTATTTAAAGCCTCTAGCTTAGTAGTTATTGTCGTCTGGCTGTTCCAATACAAGGTTCGTATTGTGTCATCTTTAAGTCATGTCGAGATCAGGAGAAATGTATCGCTAGTGATACATAATGATGGGACACGCTGCTATAGGCCTCTCTGACATTTACACCGAAATATTTTGCTTCTTTTCCAGACTCACCTCATCTGGTTTTTTTTTTTTATGAAACCAGCACTCAGGGGATGGCCCCTACTCATGCAGTGCATTGTGCAGGTTTTTTAGGAAAGGTGGAAAGGGGGAAGATGCGAACGGGAAGGAAACGAGTTGCTGCTAGGTTTGGATTGGATAGGGGGGGCTTATAAATCAACTACTTAAATTGGATCGAAAGGACATATTTGGCAGTGAATCTGTTCTAATGTCTCATTGCTTAATGGGTAGACACGCGTGGAAACTTCGTTTACCTACAACAAACTCCTGCAGAGGAGGGTTCATTTTACTTTTTTAAGCTTTAAATAAGAGCAGCTGATGCTGATTGAAAGATCACTTTGTCAAGGTAAAGGGTGATTTTTTAGCTATTATCTTTCTGGCAACACTGGTTTAAACAGCTCACGCACGTTTTGTGTTTTGTTTCACTGTCAAACATCTTCAGTTTGGTCTATAATTTAACCATGAATCGTCTTACAAACGAACAACGCTTGCAAATCATTGAATTTGGCATCATTGGACCGTACTTTTTCAAAGATGCTGCCAATCGTAACGTAACTGTGAATGGTGAGCGCTACCGTGAGATGATATCCAACTTTTTTTTGCCCAAAAAACTTGCAGGACATGTGGCTTCAACAAGACGGTGCCACATTTTATTTTTTTTTCGGTGAACATTTTATTTCACGTTCAGGACCGGTCAATTGGCCGCCTAGATCGTGCGATTTAACGCCTTTAGACTATTTTTTGTGGGGTTATGTTAAAGCTCATGTCTATACAGACAAGCCCGCTTCAATTGACGCATTGGAAGACAACATTGAAGCATTTATTCGTGGGATACCGGCCGAAATGTTGCATTTTTCTGAATTTTATGTTTTTTTTTTTTTTGAAAATTTTCCTGTATTTCTTAAAAAATCACCCCTTATATGTTAAACGTATTGGTAATAGTACTACTGGTGGTATATCCATTCTAATCTTACGATATTTTGACCTTTGAACTCCACTAACGGTTGTCTGCTGCTGAGATAGTTGGCGCCCCAACATCTAGGGTCGTTGAGAAGTGTGAAGCTTAGGATAATATTTTTTCACCGTTACCGTTAACTTCTTCCCGTTAGAGTGATTTGCATCAACTTGTACTTTTATGGCTTTGATTTGTAGTTGGCATACCTGCAAGAATCCTTATATTTTTGCTTGTTCATCACTTTAAAACTACTCTTTTAATTTTTTTACGTTGCAAAATTTTTTATTTAATTTTTGTAGCTACCGATGATGTGTAGGAAATACATACGTATTGTTATGGTAGCCAAACACCGGAAAAATAAAACAATTTTAAATGCTTCTCTAAAAGCCACATTTTTATTTAGTTTGTTTTCTTTTTAACACCGTGAATAAATAACTTTCACCTCCCAAAACAATTTGTTTTTTTCTTTTTATTGTCTTTCCTCGGAATGAATTTTAATATTATGTATTTCGTTAAGGTTTTCATTCATTATTTTCTATTTTCATTTCTAACTTTTTTTTTTTATTATTTTTCCTTGAATAGAAACAGAGACAGATAAAAAAACCACCAACCAACACTAATTAGTTTAGCATACAATAACAGCAGCATTAGCAACACTAAACCAATTGCAACGGTAAATAACAAATGAAAGTTTTTCTTCATTTCTAACTCAGTTGTCTCAATGTAGTTTACGGCTCTTCACTACACTACTCTCAACATCTCTTCAGGTTAACTACTGTGACTACTGCCAACCAGATGGATGAAATTGATAAACAATTGAAAACAAAGTTTTTGTGTTTTATTTTCTATTGTTGTTGTTGTTGTAACATTTGAAACCATGGTTTTCTTGTTAAATCATCATCAACAGCAACAATTTACTGTTGCAACTTGATACTTATGTTCTGCTTCTTCTTTTTTCCATATTATTTATGTTGCTTTGTTATCATCTTCTAAACATTTGAATCAACAATAAATACACACACACTCATACACAAAATAAAAGCAATATTTCATTCAGTCTGGCTGTTTAACCCATTTAGGCATTCATTCGCTCACTCAAACAATCATTCATTTACTTATTCTATCTCTCTCTCTCTCTCTCCCCATCTTTTGGCATAAGTATGTGTGTCCATTTGTATGTGTAATTGTCAATCCTCTTAAACCGCTGCTGCAACAAATGTTGTGCATGATGATTGACCCATATTTCGTTAATTTTCCTATTGTTGCTGTTGTGCATTGGCTTTGACTGACGCGAACAGTCACATTAACGTTACTTTACAATTTTAAAGACCACAATTACAGCGTAAAGTAGTCATGCAGTTCAAGTAAAAAAGGGTGAGTGAAGGAGTAGAAAGTCTCACAGAAAAAAAGTAAAACAGCTTTGCTCACGTAAAACTATTTACAAATTTTATCGTTGTAGTCAGTGTTATTTTAATATCATTAGATTTATTATTGTTGTTGTTTAGATATTAGGAAGTGAAGTACACGGAAACTGTTGCGAGTTTCTCATTGTAAGTCATTTGCCACAATGATGCTCTAATAAAGGGTTATTTACCCTACAGTTTTAAAAGTTAGATAAAACTCAGATAAAACTAGGATTTCGATGAAACCTTAATTTCGTTTCGAAGCTTAAAACTTACTATTGTGTTCGCCTCTGTTCGTCTAAAAGACTTTTAAGGATTCGAAGAGGTCTATATGTCTTCTTTCTTTAAATTGCATGACAATTTATCGTTGTACTGCGGTTATTGCGGGTTACTTACTGCCCTATTGGAAAGCATTAAAATAGATTTGACGTCTGTGGAACTGTGGATGTATATTTGAGAGAGAGGCGACTACCTCTCCCGACTCAGTGACCGGCTGTTGAGATGGAGGGATTGAAGTAGAGGTAATTTGACTGAACCCTTCTAAATAAAGATTTTAAAAGCGAGTTTTATTGTAAAGTATTGGTAGCTGTTGGTCTGAGTGAGAGCTCCCAACCTAACCTAAACAATTCCTTACTTCTCTCACTTTGTTTATGTGTAAAACGTAATCACTTTTCAATAGCACAACTGCTTTTATTCCCTGTGATTGCAAAAGCTTAGGGAACACTCCCAATTTTTTTTTTTTTAGAAATTCTTGTCGCACTAACTCTCTCTTTCTCTCTTTGTCTCCCCTAACAAAAAAAAAAAAAACAATTAGACGGCTGGTCACATGATAAATAAATCATTGTCAATATACATATTCCAACAATTACAACACATCAAATGGTCACCCAATGAATGCCATACTTTTCTTAATTGCTTGCTGTGATCGTTTGGTAACATATTCTCTATTGTACGCGGACAAATGTAACATAAATGAAGAGAGAGCGCAAGAGATAGAATTTATGTTTGTGTGCGCGCAAGAGTATGTGTTAAAACCAAGCCCACAACATGCCAATAAAACTGGCATTGCGTCGTTTATTATAAAATTGTTACGTTTTTTTTTAAATTGAACCTGGACAGTGAACGATAAAAATCCCAACAACAGCAACAACAAACCGGTAACGATTAAAAAGTTATTCAACGAAATCAAAACTCAAATCAATACAAATAAAAATTTATATAAAAAAACAACAACAACTACAATCAAACAAACAGCATTCTTGTCTGTGAGTGAGTATTTGCCTTAAAAGTGTCTCAGTTTTGGTTGTGTTCACTTGGGTGCATAGGCGTAAAATGTGTCTCCCTCTCTTTCTCACTGTCACTGTGTGTACGTAAACAAACAAATAAAAATTGGTTAATAGTAGATTGCATTGACAAAAAAAAAAAAAAAAAAAAAACAAGTTTGTAACACTGTTTTTAAAAGGTTGTGTTGCAATAATATTAACTAGTGACGGTAAGTTCTGCCATTAATGTTTATATTTATTTGTATTTGTTGCTGTTGTTGTTTATGATTTATTTTGCGGTATTTTTTTTTTATTAAATGACAGTCAATGACCCGGTTTTTTCTATATTTTTATTATTTTTATGAATCAATGGCATTTTTATAGAAATTTTTTTTGCTTTAAATGGCGTCGCAAATTGCAAAGGTGTTTTGCTTTTAAATATTTTTTAATTAAATTTTATTTATTTTAAATTATTTTTAATATGCAAATTAGTTCGCAAGTAAAGAATTTTAAAGAATTTGTCGTTACAAAATGAAATAAAATTTTTAATTGGCAATACACACAGTACTTACACAGGGTGAGACAATATTGTGCGAGTGTTGCCAAATATATATTTTCTTTTGTCGCTTTTTAGTTCTTTCTGAGCAGAGGCGTAAGAGTTCCAGCTAATTACTCCTCCTGGCAGATGATCCTCTTTCAGAGAGGCAGCAAAGGAGAGAATATAATACCATTGGATGCGTGTATAATGTTTACGGAATAGCCACTAAGTTGACGGTCCAACTTAGTTCCACGAAAACAACTATTATTAGGAAGAGGATGTTAGAAACACACATTTAAATACTACAGAATAACTACTTGGTAGGTCTCTGGTGCGATGTAGGTTAGGTTAGTGTGGTAGCTTTATACCAAAAGCTCACTTGAGCACGCATAGCGGCCCGTTGTGGCGCCACAGGTGAACGCAGTCCCTGTACTGACCAAGTTCCTCCGAGCCAATGAGGGAGAAGTTGGTCAGCGCAAGGGCTGCACATTTAAAGAACGACTACCTCACGCTGGAAAACCAGCCAGAAAGTCTGATAAACGAGGCTATGTCCTTGACGTCAATGGACGATAGCTCCGTCAAGATAACAAGGATTGGAGAGCCAAATAACCTATATCTGCATCTCCCAAGAGATGGGCATTGACATAGAAAGTGGATAACAGTCTCCTCTTCCTCAGCGGATCTGCATCCACGGCAGAAATCGTTAAATGGGAGTCGCATTCTTTCCGCGTGTCTACCCATAACACAGTGACCTGTAAGCATGGCCACTGTGATCAAGATGATGTTACGACCAAGTCCAAGTAACTGGTTGGTGCGCCTTCTATCCATTGAGGGCCTAGTGAGCCTAGCGGTGGAGCAGGTCTACTCATTGATCCAGGATAGGTTGGTGTCCCGGGAGAATTTCCGCGCGATGGCCAGTTTGAACGAGGTAAGTGGCATTCCCAAGTTGATTGAAGAGGATTCCGCAAGAAGTGCGCCAGCCCTGGCTAGCTCGTCTGCTCTGCAGTTTCCCGGAATGTCGCAGTGTCCGGGGACCCAGATAAGTGTCACACTGAATCGCCCAGAAAGAAGGTTGAGGCAGCGGCGGCATTCCCTGACGATCCTACAAATTATCCGCAACGTTCGATAGAGACCTTATCGCAGCCTGGCTATCAGAAAAGATTGAGATGCGGGTGAAAGGAACTCCGTGTGCGAGGATCCACTGTGCGGTCCGGTAGATGGCCATTACCTCCGCCTAGAACACGCTGCAATAGTCCGGCAGCCGGAGTGAAATATTCAAGTCGATGGTGCGATGTAGAAAGTCAAAACAAATAATGCCTATTTCGAGGCTTCGTAGAGCATACAGACTTTTATGCCTATAAATGTAGAGACAATAAAATCTCCTTTAACGTCGGTTACAGAGGCTCTTCAGAATCCAACACCGCTTATCTCAGTGATACTAGAGGTAGTTACTGCTCAAGCATGCGAGACGAATGTGCGTTGATAATACATCTCCTACTTGGTAGAGATCTAAGGTTATGTTTCAGAAAAAGGAAACAACTGGGCTTCTACGAGACTGTTGACCTCTTTAACCTTTCGGAGTCAGACATTAGGCAATATAACGGCTATATCATGAACTCTAGATGTTTAAAGAAGAGCAGGCAGAGATTTTTCATTTACTGGGTATACATACCCAGCGTTATATCACAGAAGAAAGAGGGAACAGCATTAGGCAGATAATGGAATACTTTGTGGCTTGATCATATGCTCCGGTTAGTTACAGAATTAATGAGAAAATTCATTGTAGTATTAAAACGGAATGTATTGGCCTATTTCTTTCGAATCTATCTCGGGTGCTAAAATGAGGTTTCATTGCAAAGGTTCTGCAGGTGAATGTCCAGTGTTGAATGGTTCTTATACGACTCTCTCTCTCTCTAGCTTTCCCTGAGTTGTTATGTATTCACCCAGTTGATATCATTAGGTGTCTCAATCTAACGAAGTGGATTTGGGGTGCACACACTCAACCTTTTGCGATGCGAGTGATGTGGTAAACATTCTGAACGGTGTAGTGTTGCATGGCTGTACTTGATGCTCGCGGTGATTACGGGCGGCCAAGTAAATCAATCAACGAACGATATTCAGATTCTTATGGATCGGTTTATTCACATAACCCTCCGAAATAGCATCAATTAGTGTCGAGTAATAGCGTTTTGATGAATACTGCAACACCCACATGCAGTTCATGAAATTTAGGTTACTGAGTTAATACCACTAAAAAGGACCGGGTAACTACTTATGGACTGCTCAACTTCCTCCTGCTCCTCTGCAATACAACAGCTACGATTGCAAGGATTATGATGAGGCATTTCTTTCGACGAAACTGACCAGACAAAAGCAAAATACCATTTTAGAAAAGCTTGAAGCGTATAGGGTGCTGAGATACTAAAGCTAGGGAGAGCTAGATAATTACCCAAAAACTGCTCAACTGCCTCTTGCTCCTCAGCAGTACAAAAGCTACGATTGCAAGGATCTTGATGCGTTACTCCTTTCGGAGAAAATGGTCCAGAGAAAGATAAACTGACATTTTAGAAAAGCTAGAGATGTATAGGGTGCCGAGCAATTTTGCAAAATTTTAATTTAATTTTTAAAATCGTTAAGTGGCTACCATCATTTAAAGTTTCCAAGCGTCAGAGAAAATTCTATGAGGCATGATTGAAATTTTAAATGAATGAATGAATGAGCGAATGAATGCAATCAAATGATAATAAATTTCTTACTAAAAAATCATTTGTTATTGCTATTGTCAGTTGCTGAGTTATAAAACAATTTCTGTTATTGTGATTTCTTATTTAATTTTAATTTATGCATCATTTTAAAAAGCAATTGTTTTAAAACAAAATACGTAAAAAGTATGTAAAAGGTACTTGTTTTTTTTTTTTTTTAAAGCTTTTCACTTATAAAGTAAAATGGGAAGACCATTAAAGTCAACATTTAGAAATTTTTTTTAAAAACAATTTTAAAAACGTTCATTAAACTTTTAATAAATGCAGGAGGGAAAATATGATTTTTTGTACACTTTTAATTCCATTGTTAACATTTTTTATTTCGTTTTTTGTTTTTAATAAAACAAAAACAACAATTTGAAAACAAAAACCTAAAAATCACTTTCAATTTCTCAATTTCAATTTCAATTTTGAATTGCTGTGAACGAACGAACACGTTTTATATTGAAATTGTCTTTAACACTTGCACACGCACAGTGCATGGCATAATTTTTCGTACAAAAATACTTTTTTTTTGTATTTTTTGTGTGTTTTTTTTTTGTTTTTCTAATTTAAAGTTATGACATGTGAATTAGTTTTGCTATATGCATTGTGCGTGGCGTTTGTCATGGCAACAACAACAACGACAACAGCAATGCAATTCATTCAACTTTCATTAACACTTTTTTTATTTAGAAAAGTGAAAATTTTATTTTTTTGTTTTTATTTTTAATACAATTACCCCTGAGATGCATACCTTGTTAAGGCCTCACTATAACTTTTGGTTGTGGCGTGGTTTGGTGTGGACATTTTTCAATTACGCATCAATTATGTACGGGTTGGCAATAAACGCGTTGCCATACATAAAATGTTTAAAATCAAATTATAAATGTTTTTTGCTGTTGTTGTTGTTATAGTTTTATATTTTATTGTTTATTATAGTTTTAGTTTTTTTCTTATTAATTGAAGAAAAAATAGTTGAAATTGCAAAAGAAAAAAAAAATTGAGTTTAAAAACCTAAAACGGTTAAGCCTCTATTGGGAAAAGAAAAAGCTTTCAGCGAATAAAACTTTTTATATAAAGGATGATTTTTTAGCTATTATCTTTTTGGCAACACTGGTTTAAACAGCTCACGCACGTTTCGTGTTTTGTTTCACTGTCGAACGTCTTCAGTTTGGTCTATAATTTAACCATGAATCGTCTTACAAACGAACAACGCTTGCAAATCATTGAATTTGGCATCATTGGACCGTACTTCTTCAAAGATGCTGCGAATCGTAACGTAACTGTGAATGGTGAGCGCTACCGTGAGATGATATCCAACTTTTTTTTGCCCAAAATGCAAGTGCTTGACTTGCATGACATGTGGTTTCAACAAGACGATGCCACATGCCACACAGCACGCGTAACAATGGACTTATTGAGAGGCGAGTTCGGTGAACATTTTATTTCACGTTCGGTACCGGTCAATTGGCCGCCTAGATCGTGCAATTTAACGCCTTTAGGGCCATTATTACAACTTGCCGTTAAACTTGGGTTTAGTTAAAGGTACCTTTAGCTAAAGGGAACTGTAAAGTTACCTTTAACTGATTTTCGTTATTACAACTTACAGATAAAATTAAAATATGGCAGTGCCAGAGCAAAGTCGATAAAACTGCTCAATTAAACAAGTTTTTTTTAACGCAGTGGCAACAGCGGACTTCTTTTTTTTGTTGTATATGCTCATTTTGTTTAAATTTGAAGTTGCCATATCGAAAAAAGTATATGGCAACTTAAACATAAAGTGACCTTTAAATGTTAAAGGTAGGATGATCTTCCCTTTAGCTTAACGATCACTTCTATATTATTGGGTACTCATAATAATGAAAAACAATTTATCTGCCCGTTAAAATCCTCCCTTTAGTTAACGGCAAGTTGTAATAATGGCCCTTAAACTATTTTTTGTGGGGCTGTGTTAAAGCTCATGTCTATACAGACAAGCCCGCTTCAATTGACGCATTGGAACACAACATTGAAGCATTTATTCGTGAGATACCGGCCGAAATGTTGGAAAGAGTATGCCAAAATTGGACTAAGCGGATGGACCATTTGAGGCGCAGTCGCGGTCAACATTTGCATGAAATAATCTTCAAACATTAAATTATATGGACCGTACTATCGATTCAAATACAGATTTCATTTCACATTTCATTTTTCTGAATTTTATGTGTTTTTTTTTTTGAAAAATTTTCCTATAGCTCCTAAAAAATCGCCCCTTACAACAGGAACGATCTTAAAACCGAACGAAGCAGTTCAAATTCCGTTTAATGTAGAACAATTTTGAATTTTGTTTCAAAAATCGTCAGCATTATTTAAAGGCAAGTTTTTTTTTAATTATCTTTAATTAAGAAGCAATTTGCTGCAGCTGAAGTACAACAATTGCTTACTTATTTGGTCACTGCAGCACTTTAGCCAGGACTACAACCTAGTTTTTCACACCACCTATGTTTTATCCAAGAGTGATGGGACTTTCAGTTCAACAACGACTCTAAAACACGCACTGGAGAAACTTTTCATGGTTATTGTATTTTACTCTCAGAGTTTTTGTCCGAAGAGTTTTGCTAGGATTTTGTTCGAGTCCTCTGAGATGGGGTTTGAACCATGGGTTCTCGTCTACTAAGCCAATACACTACCTACTAGACTACAGCGATTTGGATTACCAAGATTACAGTCTTAGAACAATGCTTGTTCATTAAATTCCAGCTCAGACATCTCGAACATAACGAAATATTTCTTTTGACGGCTGCCACTCAACAGTTAGCTGGCAATAACTTTAGGAGTAAATTACCATGAAATGCTTCTCAAAAATCTGTCATTCGAAATCGATTTTAAACTGTAGGTACCGCCAATCGTAGATAAAATTAACACACACAACATAAGTGGTGTTAGAAGCTAGGTTGTAATCCTGAGTAAAGATTTGTAATGGAAAATTAAGTAAGTAATCTCGACTATCGATCGCATGGTAAACCTGGAACGATTTTATTGTGAGTAAACTTGCCATCTAGTTAAAGTACGTTTTTCTGAATTAAAAATTTTTTCTTTACTTAGACTGACAATTTTTTTGTATTTAAAAAAGTCTCTTCCTTGTATCTTGACAAACGAAAATTTTTCAGTGACAAATTCAAGCAAAAAAATAAAAAAAATTAAAAAAAAAAAAAAACGAAAAAAAAATTCTTTTCGTAGATCGTAAAGGAAGTTTTTTTGAAAAGGAAATATTTTGAATTTTCCACGATTAGAATGTTGATGAAACAAATTTATTGTTGCCTAAATGCCAGCGCTTTAGTTAAACGTGGCATTGCTACAACAGCCTATTGTCTGCATCGGGTTGCGGTTATTGGTTCGGCTGGTGGTGTTGGCAAAGCTTTGGTCATGCTTTTGAAAGCCAATCAACGCATAACCGATATGTCTTTAATGGATATACAAAATACAGATGGCATAGGTGCTGATATTTCCCATATTGATACGTTTTCGGGTGTCAAATGTTTTACCGGTGCGGATAAACTGGAAGAAAGTTTGAGGTGTGCCAACATGGTAGTGGTTAGCGGAGGTGCGGCACGTACGGGCGATGCTAAACGTTCGGCTTTGTTCGATGTCAATAAGGATTTCATTTACAATATCTGCATGGCCAAAGCCAAAATATGTCCAGAGTCTTTTCTCGTTATCATAACGAATCCCCTCAATGCAATGGTTCCCTTGGCGGCCGAAACCCTTAAGCTGGCCAATGCTTATGATCCTAAGAAGCTTTTCGGTATCAGCAAATTGGATACGGTACGCTCAAAAACGTTTATAGGCGATAATCTAGTCTACAATCCCGTCAAGGTTCAAGTTAGTGTTATAGGCGGTCACTCGAACACAACCATAGTGCCTGCATTATCCTCAGCCAATCCGAAACCCAAGGGTGATGAGGAAGATTTAAAACCGCTTTATGAACGGATCCGTAATGCTGGCTCTGAGGTGTTGAAAGCCAAAGGCGGCAAAGAAACGGCTCAGTTATCTACTGCATATGCTTCCGCAACATTCTGTGATTCCCTGCTGCAGGCAATGGACGGTAAGTCGGGAGTAACGGATGTTGCCTATGTCGAGTCGAAAGTTGTACCGGATGTAAGGTTCTTCTCATCGACTTTCTTACTAAGCAAGGAGGGCATTAAGAGTTTTGAAGCATTACCTGATATGAATCGCTACGAAAAGGAATTGCTGGAGAAAGCCTTACCGGAAATAAAGAAGAGCATTGAACAGGGCGTAAAATACGCGCAGAGCAAGAAGAAGAATTAAAAACGATGAAAAGGAAAGGAGGAGAAGGGAAGAGATAGATATTGTTGTAATTGTTCTTTTTCATATTTTTTTTTTTTATTAAATAAAAACTGTTTAAATATTGTAACATAGAACGGCAATCATTTGAGCGGTAGTCGTCTGTAGACGGGGGTTATGTTGGAAGCTTACACAAAACACTCAGAAATTCTTCGTCATTCTCTGGGAACAGGTGGGTGATTAGAATCCAATCCATGTGAAAAAGCAAAAATTGAATTCAATTGATAAAATTTTTAATTTAGACGATGAAATTCGTAATTCAGTTTATTAAATACGAAATTTAACTAAAAAAAATTCAATTAAGCTAATGAAATATACAATTCAGCTACTGAAAAATATAACTGATGCATCTATTCATAAATTTCGTTAAAATAATACATTCTTTACGGAAGAAAATCAATTCAGCTAATGAAAATTATAATTCAGCACGCGAAAAACTGAACTTAATTAATAAAAATCAATTCAGCTAATAAAATTTGTAATTCAGCTAATGAAAATAAAAAATTTTGTGGAATCTATAACCTTATTTCGTTGAAATAATACATCATCTTAAAGGAAAATATCAATGCAGCTAATGAAAATTGAAATTCAGCAAATGAAAATTAACTAATAAATATGAGTCCACTAATATAACTTTTAATTCAGCTGGTGAAATCTGTAATTCAGCTAAAAATGTTATTCAGCTAATAACCAGAGGCCTTCACTTTCTACTACAGAACGATGGGCCGACTTTTATGAGCTGTTAGGGCTAATAGATGGGTAGTGGTATATTAAATAAAACTTAAATCCTGTAAAAGACTGCAGAGCCATATTGACTTTAGAGCCACGCTCAGCCTGTAGTAGGATTCAGTATAAATTTTGAAACAATTTAATCTGAGAATGTAAGGAACTTGACTTAGACCTTTATCGGTTACCTATCACATCCATACGTGAATAAAAAAAGCCTTCTCTCGCCATGATTACCTATCAAATGCATACGTGAATAAAAAAAGCCTTTTGTCGCCACTGACTTAAGGCTTTGCTTAGGGCCGTCACTTTCTACCACAGAACGATGGTCCGACTTTTATGAGCGGGGCAATCGTTAGGGCTAATAGATGGCTAGTGGCATATTAAATAAAACTTAAATCCTGTAAAAGACTGCAGAGCCATATTGACTTCCGGATATAGAGCCACGCTCAGTCTGTTGTAGGATTCAGTATAAATTTTGAAACAATTTAATCTGAGAATGAAAGGAACTTGACTTAGATGTAATTTGATCAGGGAATAGTGATAAAGACTGTGTATCTTTATCGGTTACCTATCACATCCATACGTGAATAAAAAAAGCCTTTTGTCGCCACTGACTTAAGGCTTTGTTTAGGGCCGTCACTTTCTACCACAGAACGATGGTCCGACTTTTATGAGCGGGGCAATTGTTAGGGCTAATAGATGGCTAGTGGCATATTAAATAAAACTTAAATCCTGTAAAAGACTGCAGAGCCATATTGACTTCCGAATATAGAGCCACGCTCAGTCTGTAGTAGGATTCAGTATAAATTTTGAAACTATTTAATCTGAGAATGTAAGGAACTTGACCTTAATGTAATTTGATCAGGGAATAGTGATAAAGACTGTGTATCTTTATCGGTTACCTATCACATCCATACGTGAATAAAAAAAGCCTTTTGTCGCCACTGACTTAAGGCTTTGCTTAGGGGAGAGATTGGTTCATAAGGTTTGCAGATATTTCTCTCGTGCTTAGGCATGTTCGACTTTAGTTAGCCAGCTAGCCAGATCGAAACTTAAGGAAGTACTTTTTGCCAGTCATTCAATTAAACTTGGCGTACAATTTAATGTCAGTTTACCACACTGCTTTGTGGTCTCTAATTTGACTATCGAAACTTTAACGCTTCCTTGAAAGTTTACCACCTAAAATCCCCCGAAATTCGCCTTTAAGGAAATACTTCTTTGTTTACCATAGATTTCGATTTTTTTTTTTTTTTTATTTCATTCATGCTTTTTCCTTTTGTTTCTGAACATAGTTTAGCACAAACTCTTTAGCCCGATGGGTGTTTTTCTTGACATGTTCGATTGCTTCATAATAACGATGAATTTCGAATTCCTTCATGGGTGGCAATCTTTGGCACTCTTTAACGCCATTTTTGTCCAACGTAAAGTTACAGGCAAAAAATTCACAGTCATTGATATCCGCCGGCACAAAACCCACTTCCATAACATCTTTTTCACCATAAATTGTACTCAAATAGGAATTACAAAACCTTGCCACACAATAGCCCAAAGCCAATTGGGCTGTGCCGGTGCCTTTCTTGGCATTTAGCACCTCATCGTAGCCATGTATAATGCGGTAAGCAAGATTTTTCTGCTCCTCGATAGTCAATTCAATTGCTGGCTTAATTTGCGACACTAACGGTGTAATAGTATTCGAGGAATGACCACCTATCACGGGCACATAATATTTTTTCGGATCAACATTTTTAAGTTGACTAAGAAAAGTTCGTGCTCTTGTGCTGTCTATAGAACTGGAACCGCTCACTTTGCGCGGATCATAACAACTCATGTACTTTAAGTATTCTGCACATATGGGCACTAAAGAGTTTACCGGATTGGTGACAATATGTATCAAGGGCATTTTCTGGTGACAGGCGCAGGCAATGGCCTTGGTAAACTTTAGCATAAGTTCTGCATTGCCTTTGAACAATTCCGCACGCGTTTTTACTTTTTCTGAATGTGCCAATCCTGCAGCGATAACCACCAAGTCACAGCACTTCATGGCCTCAATTAAATTCTTCTGTTCGCCACTGTAGGCCGTCACACGTGCTGGGGTGTCAATATGCGACAAATCCACAGCAACGCCTCGTGAATCTCTGGCACTGTAGAGGCCAAGATCGGTGACATAGTTATTGAGTTTGAGCATGAGAGCCAAATGTCGCCCAATACCACCATTCGACCCAATAATGACAACTTTACACATCTCAACGTGAGGCTTGCTGCTGGTGGCCATATGGCGGGCAAACTGTAACAACATTTTGCTGCTTTTCAAACCAAAAATATCCCGAAGTTAAAAAAAAGTGAAAAAAAAATAAATTTTTTTTTTATTTTTTTAAAAAATATAACACACGCACTGACTTAAATTTTGGGCAAAACAAATTGACATTTTGCTTCTGAAAATCGATTTGAAATCCTTCAAATTTGACAGCAAACTTTTAAAATATTTTTTAAACACTCTGTGGAATGGGAACGTGAAGTAAGGAATGAAATGATGAAACGAAACAATGCGAATAATTGGGGGGAAATATGCATATAATGGAGCGGTTAGTCTTTGATTACGTTAAAAGCATGAATCCACCTTGGGATGAAGCTGATATGTGCCCCGTCTGTATGGTCGCAGTCTCCGGGAGATTATTAAAGTAGTTACTGTCCAGAAGACAAACAAAGTCATTGACCCTCTGATGCATTGTAGAGTTGGGAACCGCTTTCTTCTTTTTCTTTAAATCTGCTGCCGGCAATACTTTCTTACTTTTTTTGACGGTTCAAATCTAAGTCTTTCCGGAGACTGCAGAAGATTACGACGAAGGTGACATAGGCATTCTTTACTCACACCAGCCTCTTTAGTGGGATTTGGTTGAATGGCAGAAAGGCCTTATGCAGACTCACTATATTCGTACAACCCATTATCACCCCTGCGTCTTTGGTACGGTGAGCCAAGACTAAGCAAACACTGACGTGTTGGTTAAATTTCAACGAATATCCATCTTAGCATTAAACACAACGGAACGTAGAACATGTCTGACTAATTCAATAGCGATGGTTTTAGGTATCCCACCAGTTTCAATCGCGAAGTAAGCTCTATTAGGGAGTATTTCTGAACTGAAAAGCAAATACTTCAGAGGACGTTCGAGAGTCTTGAAAAACTGTATATGCAGTCTGATTCTTCAAGTGATGCCAAGACGTGAAGACTGGAGAATCAACTCTGTAAACTTTGAGCTGGGCTTTCAAATATGCAATACCAACAGATTCCAGCTGGAAAGCGATAGAATTTAGCTTTAGAAAATTTATTTCAATGGGTGTCATTGAAATACGAGCGAAGGAATGTCTCCCCCATCTCGACACTTTGAATAATCGAGGGGCTTCTGAAGTTCTGCAGGGTATATGAATGCCTAAGCCTGAAATGCTGAAACAATTGTTAAATATCAAATACCCAATTAAAGTGCTCAGATGACCGAGTTTGAGTAGAATAATGAACGGCCTCCACTAATTCTCTGGCAAGCATTCTTTCTCGTTAGAGTCAGTTACTTCTTACGCCATTATTTTCTGCACACTATGGATTTCAAATTTGCCTTCATAGTTGCAGCGTGAGAGGTCCTCCTATATAAGTTACAATCTCTCCCTTGATTTTCAGCCGATTGATTGCCTCTAAAACTGTACTAAACCATATTTGGAACACAATCGATTTGTATTTTATGAAAACACGCTTTATTTCAGATATATTCACGAAAATTAATTTTTCTCATTCACTTTTTTCTCCTTTTTTTTTCTTCAAATACTGCTGGACATACTTTTTACCCTGATCGATGCTTTTCCGGACGTCCGTCATGGCTTCACAATAACGTCCAGCTTCGAGGGCCGACATGTTTGGTAATTTATGGAGTTCCTTAATACCATTTTCGTCCAATGTAAAGTGACAGGCGAAATATTCCAAGTCATTAACATTGGCGGGCACATAAGCCACTTCCACTATCTTTTTTTCGCCACGAATGGCACGGCATACCGAGTTACAAAACCGTTCCACACAATGGCCCATAGACAATTGGGCAGCACCGTGACCTTTTTTGGCTTCCACTACTTCATTGGCACCAAATATAATACGCTTAGAAAGTTCTTTCAGCTCCGTCTGTGAGAGCTTCAAGTCAGGTTTAGCTTGCGACACCAAAGGTGCAATACTGCCTGCAGAATGTCCGCCTATAACGGGTACAAATATTTTACTAGGATCATGATCTTTTAGTTGACCCAGAAAAGTTCTGGCTCTCATGGAATCTACCGAAGAGGAACCACTCACTTTACGGCGATTATAACAACCCAGTTCCTTTAAATATTCGCAACATATAGGCACTAAAGCATTTACCGGATTGGAGACAATATGTATCATGGGCATGTTGTCGGCACAGGCACAAGCTATGGCTCTGGTAAAGTCTATCATGAGTTCAGCATTGGCATCGAACATCTGTTCTCGTGATTTTATTTTCTCTGAATGTGCCACTCCCGCTGTGTTAACTACTATATCGGTGCACTTCATGGCCTCAATCAAAGACTCCCGATCGCCACTGTGAGGGGACACTTTTACTTTAGTGTCTATGTGAGACAAGTCTGCGGCAACGCCTTTTGTATCTGTGATATCCCAGAGGCTTATGTCGGTGACATATTTATTGAGTTTAAGCCTGAGAGCCAAATGCCGTCCAATACCACCATTTCCTCCAATAATTCCAATTTTACACATCAAAGGGGCAGCAGCGACACTAAACATACGGCGCCCCACATTCAATATCATTTGTATGTGTTTTTTAAAAGTTTTTTGTAATAAAATTTTATATTTTAGAAAAAAATTAAGACTGAAAATTTTTAAAAAGTGTTTTGGAAGCTTTCAAAATTTTAATTGAGAAAAAAATGAAAGAAAAGAATAAGAATAGAAAGTGGAATAGAGTGACATAGAATAGGAAACACTTGTTGCAACTGCAAATTAAAATAATTTCTTATTCTATCGCTAACATTTGCTCAAATTGATTTGCGCAAACTCCGTTATATTTTTAATCTTATCTTTTCCTTTAAAAGACTGTCATTTCCTTAACCAATTAAAACAAAATGATGAGTTTTTTTACGCTCAAAAATAAGTCTAAACCGGGCTTATTTCCGTTGTTTTTATGTCTTAATTACTGCCACGAACTTCTTTGATTTTCTTATTCTATTTTTGGTTTTTTATGGCACAATTTAAAAATAAAAAGATTTTGCGAAAGATTTTTTCGGTTTTTTTTTTCACCATAAAAAAGTGATTGTTTGTCATGCAAAATAAATTAAAATGTTAGACCAGCCATCCATCCAACCAACCAGTCATGCAGCCAACGGTATTAAATTTCAGATTCTTTTTATATTTTTTTCAGACACTTTGAAATAGACAGGCAGTTATAGTGCAGGCAGTTACATGTAGTCGAACTGTTATAAAGAATAACAAGTTACCATGGGCTTAAAGCCGGCTTAACTACATTCATACACTCTGGCGACACAGACACACGAACAATCTTGACACCATGCGAAACTATTTTAATCATAAAAATAGAAACAAACGGTGAATTATAACAGTAATGGGCAAAATAAACTATAGAATTTTTTTAAAAAATTCCATACAGTTTTTGAGGTGCGCCACAAAGAACTGAACAAATTAGCACCAGCAGCGTTGTTAAGACAAAGCTCACTTGTGCCCTCAAACAGAGTCGCTGTGATACCACGAGAAGTGATGTCACTTAGACTAACTGACTAACCGGTACTGATTAATCCGTCTATCTTACATTTTCTACAGAAGATGACTTGTATTTTCTAAAGAAGATGACTTGTATGTATTTCCTACAGAAAATCACTTGTACTTTCTGCAGAAAATCGCTTATATATTCTACAGAAAACCGCTTATATTTTCTACAGAAAATTACTTGTATTTTCTAGAGAAAATTTATCGATGACTTGCATTTTTTATACAAAGTTTTTCGATAACTTGCTTCTAAGGAGTGCGCACAAAAAAATCTGGACTTACACTTTTCGTTTTTGAAATAAAACTAAGTGGCGGATTTTTTTCGTTTTATATTTCAATTAAAGGAAATAATATTTGAATTCTTTTGTGTATAAAATTTTTTTCTGACAAAGGTCTCAGAGCATCCAACTTTTTGAGCCACTTTTCTTTCAGACATGTTAGAGTGTTTTTTGAAAAATACGTATTATTTTACTTGCTTTGTTTTGGTCTCTCAATACTCAAAGATTCGTTATATTGTTTTAAGTATTACCTTAGAAACTGTTTTTTGGTTAACACCTGCGAGCCTAGCAATCGTTTTTTGTAAGCGGCGCGGTTTTTCATTGAAAATTTCAATTATTTTTTTACGACATTCTTGTTGGGTGTCCATTTTCAAAAAACTAATTTTGCTATTGCAATGACATTTAGCACGTGGATTTTGAAACAGATGACTAACAAAAACAATGTAACGGTATTCATTTTTTTTTAATTATGATAAAAGTTATAAGCTTAAAAGTAGGCCCATTTTTTTTTTGTGCGCACTCCTTATGTTTTAATATTGAAAATTTACATGAAACCAATATAAAATTTTTTTTATAGTGTAAAAAACTAATATTATTTGCAACATTTATGAGCAGCACTGTAGACTGCTTGAAGTATGAAAAGTTGAAATTATTACCACAAACGTCAACATTTTCATTAAAACGACACGTTATTTGTTTGTATGTATATTGTTATTAACATTGTTACAGTGTTGCTTTACTTACATTACAATAACATTAAACGCTTGAAAGCACTCGATCGTTATATAGTGGTAGTGTTGGTCGTGTTCGGGTTTTTTTTTGGTGTGTTAGTAATGATAGTTTGTTATCATTAAATACAAACACACCATAATAAAAATCTCGTATTTATGGTCTCGTGTAGAAACACAACGAGTTTTAAAATGAAAAATTCTGAAACCCATTATTGCATGATTGTAAACAACAAAAATAAACAAAACAACAAAAGAGCCATTCACAAACACATGCACATGTATGTATGTGCTTTTGATATTAAAATACAGACTCCAAATTTAAAATTGGGAAGATTTGCAAAAACAACAAACAATACAATAACAGCAATAACAATGTACCCATAGAATTGAGTTCAACTAAAGAAAAAAAAAAAAAAAAACATGGCCATTTACCGTTTGCAATGACGAGGAGAGTAGAGAATATGATGCATGAGCAAAATCATTTATCATAAATCTTTTACAATACAGCCTGCCAGCAGGGTTAGAGTCTCAAATATTGTATTTATTTAGGCTCCCTCTCTTTCTCTTTCCATAAAGAGCTAACAGTACAAGTAAATAGCTCTACTGTAATTATAGGAGTAGGTGTTGGTTGTTCTGCAATGTTAAACATCAGGTTGTTTGTTTATTTTCTATTAAAATTGTATGCAAAAAAACGCAGAAAAATTGTATTAAAATTGTTATTTTTATTGTTGCATTTGTTTATTTTGCTCTTAAATTACTTTAAAATGAAAAATAAAAAATATTTTCCAATTTGTTTATTTATTTTCAGTTGTTATAGACGAATATGAATATGAATTCTATGGCAGATGTTGAAAATTGAATAAATGCTATACACGAGTGTAATAGGAAAACAATAGCTTTTCATTGAATGTATGACAACAACCTTGAAACACTATATAAGCATAGTAAGTACATAAGTATGTATTGATGTATGTCCATATCTGTATATGTATTTTAAGCTTTGAAAATAATACTCTTTATGAGCGTATGTATGTATGTGTGCATATACACTTGCATGTGTGTGAATTTGTATATTTGAAAGTGTATTACAAAATATATCGTATGCTAAGCATCAGTAATATTTTTTGTAGAACATTTGTGCAAAAAAAAAAAATACACTGAGAAAAATTTTTAGTTCAAAAAATTTGTGTCACCGGGTCTAGGAATGCTGTTATGAATCCTTATGTCAGAGTATCGAATTAGATTATGCTCTCTACATGGTCATTGAAGCGTTATTGGCATTGAAGTTTCGGGTAAATTGACAAGCTCCGGCTCAGTTTTGAAGCTTAGAATATAGGAAAAATCAGTGAGATCGGCAATGGGCTTCTTTTTTTGGAATTATTAAGGAAAAGTTCAATTCACTTGTAAACAGTGCATAGAGTTATAACTAAACTAATCCTTAGCGTGAGTATTCGGAAAATGAGTAAGTATTTGAGAAATGAGAGGAGTAGGCTTGGATCAGCAGATGGATATGGGATATCTTTGATTGCTGTACGCAATGTAAAGGAACAGAGGAAACAGTGGATCACTTTGAGGTCACTTCTCTGCAGGTGCCTAAGTTGCGCTATCAAGGTAGTCGATTTGTTGAACAACTAATAGATACAAGGACTACAAACTTGAGGATCTCAAAGGACACATAGACGTGATTGCCTGGCTAGAGTGATATCTTTAGAGGTAGAAATTTATCGATGAATGCAATGATACCTAATTGTTGTTTTCACCTTCTTTTCTTGATTTTGTTCCTCATTCTTCAACTCTCTCTCTTCTTGTCTTCATTTTCCCTCTTTCTCCTCATTCCTTATTTTTTATATGCCACACCACAATGGACTAATTAATCAACAGAAAATCTGTTGCAAATCATTTTTTTCTAGGTTCTTGAGAATTTTTTTCAGTGTATTGTTATTCTGTTTTGCATTTGCAAAATATAGTTGTTGTTGCAATCGAGATCAAATTATGTAATACAGCACTCGTATACAGTGTCTGTTTGTCTGTCTGTAAGACTGTATTTTTAAACTATAAATGCGTGTCCGAATACAATGTACGGTTGAGTATCTAAATTAACTGGAGAGTCATAAAAACTATTTATTTTTCAAAAAAAAAAAAAAAAAAAGAATAACAAATTAACAAAGGAAGGTCATTAGTTTTGTTTGGCAAAAATTAAATTAAATACACAATTTATTTGAATTTTTTATAAAATTTTCATTTACTTTCCACAATAAATTGATGCAAAGTGTATGCGTTATGAAAGAGACACTGAAAATGATTTGAAAACACGTAAAAACCTTTGTCTTATGACTCACTCTCCCTTTCGGTAATTAAATATTCTTGGAGTGTAAATTAAACAAAAAAAAAAAAGAAACAACACTGAAAGCAATAATGCCAGATGTGACGATTTATCGTAATTTTGACGATTTTATGTACCAAAAACAGTTAAATGACGGCTTGAATATATATGTATATTAATCGGACTGAATCGGATAAAAATTGGATTTGTGGGGGGAATGGAGCTAGTAACCATGGTATCAAGGCTTCCAAAAGAGGTTGCTTTACGGTCGGGCGTTACTTGGAACTGGAGATATAGGCGACAAAGCTAATTGTTTTCCTCAAATGAGCAAAAAAAAAAGTAAATCAACAAATAAATGCTAGGAATCGACCAAAAACTACAAGTTATAGACCAAAAAATGCAAGTCAGCGACCAAAAAATGCAGTCATCGACTAAAAAATCCAAGTTATCGACCAAAAAGTGCAAGTCATCGACAAAAAAAATGCAAGTAAGCAAGCAAAAAATGCAAATCATTGACCAAAAAATCCAAGTCAGCAACCAAAAAATGCAAGTCATCGACCAAAAAATGCAAGCCAGCAACCATAAAATGCATGTCATCGTCCAAAAAATCTAAGTCATTCAACGAAAAATGCGAATCATCTACCTAAGAAATGCTACTTGTGAAAAATACGAAATTTTGTTGGCTTTATATATATAAATGTGTATTAATTCAATGAGAATTATTAAAATTTTTAAGTTCGTTCATAAAGCACTTTTTTGCTCATATAAAAAAGTTGACGTCATCGCCTATATCTCCGGGTGTAGGTAACGGCCGGCCGTAAGGAAACCTGTTTTGGAATCCTTGATCCAATAGCTAACCAGCCTACTAGGTCCGAAGAACATTATTTTTAAATTTTTATCTAATTTTACCCGTTTTATGAAGGTCACATTTGGTAAAAATACTTGACGATTTCATTTAGAAGATATGACGATTTTATGATCAATTAACCTGGCAACACTGACTGTAATTTGTATAAGCAATTCGTGTTTTATTCTCTACTCCTTCGATTCCATTTACATTCCGATCACAACCAGTCAACCAGTCAGCCATTCGTAATCAATCGTTAAATCTCAAATCAAATTTCTTTTATCGCAAATCACTGTCAATGTCTGTCTTCTTGTTAGAACCAGAAATAACTGGTGTATGAATGGGTGTGTGTGTCTGGCGGTGTCAGTGTGTGTGTGTGCGTGCCTAAGTATTTGTATAAATTAAAGAGTCTGTAATTGATTGCTTCTAATATCGGGGTGCTGGACACAACAATCACAACCAGGAGTAATAATTACGTGTACGTATGTACGTACATACATACATACATATGTACGTACAATTGTATGTACGAGTAATTGTGTGCCAGCCACTGCAAATAATACTTCGAAAGTGTGTATACAAGTGTGTGTAAATGAGTAAGTGATTTACTCTCTATGTTTTCTAAATTGTACTCAAGTGAGTCATTTACGAAGACGTTAAATTACTTACGGCAGTTGTGATTGTGGTTGTTGTTGCTGTGTATGACTGTGTCAATAATTGAGAGTGATTTGCAAAATGGCCAGCAGCTTGAAAGGATAAATTCGTAAGAAGCTTAGAACTATCTTTTTGGTGGTTTCTAAACTGTCGGCCTAGAATCTGGAAGTAGAAGGAGATCTTTTTTGTGCCGTGATTAAAATTCATACACACATAACATGGGGGTTGTGTAAAGCTGGTTTTATCATCGCAAGTGAGCTCGCGACTGCCTTACACACAGAACTCCATTAAACTCTGTGACTTATAGTTAAACAATCTGTGAAGTGCAGATCGCTCTTATATTGGGTTACCGGACTCTGAAAAGCTGTCAGCTGTTAAATTTCTTTTATCTATGCATCGTTTAGCAATCGATTAATACGTAAAAATATTTCAAAAATATACCACAAACAGTGATTATATAAACGTGGTCACTTTTCGATCATTTCGAATGATTATGGTTATAGAATTTGATGTACTAGGCAAGGCATTGGCAAGGTAGGTAGGTAGGTAGAGGTGGCTGCCCATCCTAGAAAAGAAATTTTAGACGGACTCACTTAGGCCGCAATGGGCCCATTGTGCTACCACAGTTATTCACTATCCCCTAGTCTCGAAACCACTCGGAGCTCCTGATGAAGCGATTCAGGCTGCCAATGTCAATCCTTGACAGTTTCTTCAGATCATCCATGTAGTAAGTACCCAAGTACTTTCTTCTTCTTTGGCAAAGAGCCGGGCATGTACCCAGCAGGTGAGTGACTGTCTCCTCTTCTTCCTCATCTCTGCAGCTTCTGCAGAAGTCGTTAGCAAGGTGTCCAAAACCAAGGCGCCTCGCATGCGTACCCATAATACAATGCCCCGTAATGACACCGACAACTACACTGAGCGCGCCTCTTTGGAGTTTAAGTAGACTCAATGTGCGCCCATCATCCAGCCTTGGCCAGATTTTACGTGCCGTTCTGCCCGTGTCCGAGGTCGCCCACCTGTCGTTGACGGAATCGACGATCGAATTATCAATTATGAGCTTGCAGGTCCTCATAGGGATACCCAAATTCGAGAACTCATCGGAGAGTTCGATGGTCGTGCCCCGCCTGGCAAGTTCATCAGCTTTTTCATCAGTTACCAGGAATACCACTGTGGCCCGGTATCCATACGATATGGATATATTGTTCCGCTATTTTGTCGAGATATCTGCGACAGCCGTACACCGACTTGGAGTTCATTACATTAGAACTTAGAGCCTTGATAGCCGCCTGGCTATCCGAAAGTATTGTCACGTTCCGCTTGGAGACCCTTCCGTCCCCAATAATTCTCGCCGCAACCTGTATTGCCACCACCTCCGCCTGAAAGACACTACAGTGATCTGGCAGTCTTATAGACTGGTTCTATTCCAGCCGATTCCGAAAAAATTCCACTGCCAACAGCTCCAAGGCATTGACAAAATTATAAAAGAAAATAAAATTGAAAAGCCAGAATGCATTACAGATTCAATGAATTTCACTTGCATTATAATGATTTCATACTTTTAAATCTCTGTTGTGACGTGTGCCAGAGCTGTGTATGTGCAATAAAAATCAAACAATGGCCAATAAATTATCATTTGCTTATGGAGCGAAGCATCAACAAAATAACGAAATAAATAAACATTTAAACAGACAGAGATTACTTTCAAAAAGAGGCACATAAAATGGCTTTATTTATGGTGATCACTGTAAATAGTAGCCTATGTGTTGCAAAAACAAGCAATAAGAAAAGCAAATAATGAGTAAATAAATAAAATAAAATAAAGCACTCTCACTGAAAAAAATAACACAAGTAAAAACACAGTGAATTAATAAAACAATAAATTGTAATAAGAAAATAACAACAAAAAATATATGGAAATGGATTTACAAATGCATTGTAAGTAGGCTTAGCAAAGAAACCCAAAATGGGGCAGAGAGAGAGAGAACCTAAAATACCCTGTTTATCACAAACAAAATTGAGTGTTCGTCTGAAACTATTCGTCTTACAGAAACAGAGGCTCTTATATCGTAAGGGAAAACAGGTAATACAGTGGACGTCCAGTAGTACGAACGCTCTTTATTACGAATTTCCAATAATACGAATGGCAAAATTTTTGCATTGACTACTCTATAGTACGAATAGATGGGCATTTTTTCTATTCGATAGTACGAATGGTGGTTTATTATAAGAATTTTTGTTTTATTTACGTATGAATGAAGTTTTTATTATGTTTTTACTTCATTCTTTCGCGGTCATCCACGTTTAGCGAAGTTATTGTGAAGTTTTTTTATTTTTAAAAGTGTTTTGTGTTTTTAACTGTCAAAATGTTGCAAGTAAAACGATGAAAAAAAAAGACAATTTCTTTGCAAGATAAATTAAAAATTATAGCAGACCACGAAAATGAAACATCGTTGTTTGAAATATCAAATATGTACAGTGGCTCCCAGCTTATTTCAACCAGCAACTTTAAAAAAAATTAAGCTCGTATAATTTCGAAACGAAATAAGATATTAAAAAAATTTTAAAAAGAGTTTATAGAATATGTTTAAAAATTAAGAAAAAAAAGTTTTATTCAGTCTCAAATGTAAACTTACAAACTAAAAACCAAAAATATAGGAAACCAATTCGTCACAGCTTATTTCAACCACTTACTATAAACAAACAATTAAATGATTAATTAACTAATAGTTTTAATTTCAAAATTTAGTATGACCTCCTATTTGCTTAATTACAGCTTTCAGCCTTTTTTTGCATTGATTCCACTTTCTAGTGGTTTGGAGAGTTATTTTTGCCCATTCCTTTTTCAGAGCTGCTATAAGGTCATTCTTGTTCGAAATCTGGTGTTGGCGGACGTTTTGATCACAAATTGCCCATAAATTTGAGACTGAATAACACTTTTTTGTTTAATTTTTAAACATATTCTTTAAACTCTTATTAAATTTTTTTTAAAGGTCCTGGTTGAAATAAGGTGGGAGCCAGTGTATGTACAATCATTAAACAAATAACGCAACTGCTGGATAATTCCATGAGTTCGTTAAAAAATCGGTATAGACTTACAAGTGGTGAATATAAAAAAAATGGAGGATGTACTTTACGAGTGGTTTTTAGCACAAAGAAAATTCCATATCACAGTCGGTGGAGAACAATTAAAATGCAAAGCTGTGGAGCTGCACAAAAAATTCTACAATGGTCAATTTTGTGCCAGTGATGGTTGGCTAACAAAATTTAAAAAGCGTTATGGAATACGATTGTTAAAACAGTCTGGTGAGAAATTATCTCTCTCTGATGTGAATTATTTGAATTGGAACATAAAAATGCATTGTTCAATAATACGAATTTTTCGGTACTACGAAAGGGCCTGACAATATATAATTCGTACTAGCGAATGTCCACTGTACTTGAAAAGCAAATAGAGAAAGGAGCGATATTTTAATTTTTGAATCTTCAACAATAAATATTGATATTAGAAGGTAAATGCAGCAAACGAGAGAGAGAGAGAGTGAGGGGCTTAAATGACATGAATTTGCATGTAATTTTCTATTGCATTCACTTGGCATTACTTTTGTTTTGCTTTGTTTTAAGTGTATAACATTTAGGCTTTATCTGTGTGTGTGTGTGTGTGCCTCATAAGGTCGCCATTAATACTCTTGTTTATTGGCACCAACAAGCAAAACAATGTTTTCGGTTACAATTGTGGTGTACTGTGTGTGTGTGTGTATAAGCGACACACTGACACACATTAAATAAGTCTTCTTGGCATGTTGGCATGTCATTATCCATGCAGTGTGCGGTGGTTGTCTGTTTTCTATGTCAATTAACCCTTCATTGGGTAAATTTTTTAATAGGGGGATCTGCGTTCTCTCTCTCCCTCCTACTTTTCCATAAAAAAAAAAGATTTAATCAAAATAGAGCACAAATGTGCTTCATGTTGTGGCCTTTAATTAAAAAACCATAAAAATCAAATAAAATACATAAGAAAACAACACAATGACATCAATAAACAGCAACAAAAGATAGGAAAACAAAAGAAAAATAAAGAAAACCGAGGAAATAAGAAAATAAAAGCAAACACACTAGAAAAATAAATCAAAATTAAATGCTTTTTCTTCAAAAACAATCAACAACAAAGAAAAGTTTAAATTTGTTAATTTAACATTAATTTTGGGACAAATTTTCTATTTCTCCACTACCACCCCCCCAAATTGAACCCGGGTTCTAATTTATAATTTTGCACTTGAATTAGTTTTTTTAAGAAAATTGCTGTGTGTCGTTAAATTGAAATGAAATTCATTCATTCGTTCATTAAAAAACGAAACGAAAATATGATAAAAGAAAAGCAAAAATATTTTCTAATTAATGCTCAACGAATTGAAAAGAAAAGAAAAAAATACACTGAAATGAGCTCATTTTGGATTTCTTTATTAAGAGAAGGGAAGCTATTCCATAAAATAGGGTGGTTAGGGGGAGTTTTATAATTAAATGAGGTAATACAAGATTTGTCTGCTTTCAGTTTAAGACCAATTAAGATTTTGACATTTTCAAAAGAATGATTTCCCTTGAAATACAAACAACTAGAGAAGACTTAATTTATTTTTAAATTAATTTTAATACAATATTTAAAGCCATACATACATAGTTTACAATTGAAGAACTACTGTTACTGTAATACTAATTACGCTAAAATAATGGCTGTACAGACTGCTGCTGTGTAAATCCGGTATCCAGAGGAGGTTTGCATATTAACAAGACAGTAAAGCGGTTATTAGATGAATAGAGAGTGTGTTTACAACTTCTATTATTATTATCATCGTCGTAAAATAGTGCCTTATTACTGCGACCACATGATCTACTGTACTTCTCTCAAACTCTATAGGATATCCTCATAATGTCTCCTCCAAGCCAATTGCCTGACAACTTTCGTTATCAATAATGACAATTTACTTCTCAAGTGTTTCTTCCTCCATTGTCACAGAATGTACATGTTAAGCTCAAGATAACTTCCATTCTGAATAAGTGTACAATTTGAATCTACAGTGCCGTGTATTCCTTGATAGTCTGTTTCATGATTCAGATTCTCCTTTTATTATGATATCCCCACAAAATTTTCAATTGCTTCAAACTCCTTAGGTTTGAGAAAAGTGTAAGCCGCTTATTATCTTTCCATTCGCAGAGCATACCTTTCCAAATGAACCACACAGCAGTGTGCTCATCGCAAGCTTGTCTACTTGTTCATTGTCGAGAATTTCTACGTGATTTAACTTCCTCAGACAGTGCTATATGTACTTTCTTTGATGTAACCTCATAAGAGATGAGTGCTCTAATGACGGCCTGACTGCCAGATAGTATTGCTACGCTCTGTCTTTTGCACCTCCCATCCAAGTTAAATTGAGCACATCTTTCGTTGGCATAGACTTCCGCTTGGGAGATATCCTCGAATTTCACTAAGGGCTTGAAATATTTCATTCTGAGATCAAAAACTCCAAGATCCGTTCTTGATTCAGTGTATGCAACTTCCAGATTACTTCATTCATATTTGTTTCAAAGTCTCGTTGAAAAGCATTTCCCATAATCATGCAGTCTACTGGTCCTATCCAGGGGACAGTTAAGGAGGAATCTGTAGGCCAATCGATTCCTTAGGTTATGAAACTCCGTAATGAATTTCGTGTTAGATTTGTCTCTTATAAACATAACCGTAGACTCCAAATCTTTGGTTCTCACTAATACTTACATCCAACAGAGCCTTCAACGCCTCTGTTGGTCAGTCTCTTATTGCCTCTTTTATTTATAATTTTTTAACAAATGACTACTTACCCCGTTCAAACTGGCCATCGCGCGGAAGTTCTCCCGGGACGCCAACCTATCCTGGATCAATGAGGAGACCTGCTCCACCGCTAGGCTCACTTGGGCCTCAATGGATAGAAGGCGCACCAACCAGTTACTTGGACTTGGTCGTAACATCATCTCGATCACTGTGTTAGGGGTAGACACGCGGAAAGAATGCGACTCACATTTACCGATTTCTGCCGTGGATGCAGATCCGCTGAGGAAGAGGAGACTGTTATCCACTTTCTATGTCAATGCCCATCTCTTGAGAGATGCAGATATAGGTTATTTGGCTCTCCAACCCTTGTTAGCTTGACGGAGCTATCGTTCATTGACGTCAAGGACATAGCCTCGTTTATTAAACTTTCTGGCTGGTTTTCTAGCGTGGGGTAGTCGTGCTTTAAATGTGCAGCCCTTGCGCTGACCAACTTCTCCCTCTTTGGCTCGGAGGAACTTGGTCAGTACAGGGACTGCGTTCACCTGTGGCGCCACAACGGGCCGCTATGCGTGCTCAAGTGAGCTTTTGGTATAAAGCTACCACACTAACCTAACCTAACCTCACTACAACTTTTCAAATCGACCTCGGTTTTGCTAATGTGAGGTTAACTTAGATTCTTTTTTAATTTGCGAAATTGTTTTTATTTTTTTAATTATTATTGCATGTGACTTTTTTCTGCAATTTTTTATTATACAACTTTCAAAACTGTACAATTATATCTGGATAAATTACCCAGGTAATACAATAGAAACTTTAATGTTTTCCCTTAACTACTACAAAAAAAAAAACTACTAAAAAAAGAATTGTTAAGATAACAAAAGTAATTTAAAAATGTTTGTAAATATTTTCTATAGAAAATTACTTTTCAACAACTGCAATGGGAATAAAAACAAAAAATAACAAAAAAATGTGCAGAAAATATGGGTAAAAGTTAAATAAACTTCGTTTTAAAATAAGCAATAAAAAATAAAATGAAAAAAAAAAATTATAATAATAAAAACATAACCTAAAAACCCCGCAAAAAGAAAGAACGCCCTAATTCTGTTTCCTTTTTTTTTTTTAGTAAAAAAGGAGTAAAATTGCAAGGGGAATTAGTAGGAAACAACAGGAGAGTTGCTATTCAGGTGTTTTTTATTACATTTTAGAGTGTGTGTGCATGTGTAAGAGACAGTTTTTCGTTGGTGTATGTCAATACCATGGTAACAAGTGCATTCGTTTATTTATTTTTCATTTCTACACACGAAAGAAAATGGGAAAAACAACAACACACGGAAAAAATAAAACAAAAAACATTTCAGCAAGAAGCGTTGAACAAAAAAAAAAAAAAAAAACAATAGCAATAACAAAACTAAATGTATTTGTATAGAAAATCGATACCATGCATTAAGGTTCTCTGTGTTGTTTATTTATGTTGTTGTTGTTGTTATAGTAGTCGGGTCGGTTTTCCAAGCAAGTATTAAAATTTCAATGAATAAGAAATTGGAGTACATAAATATAATTGCCGATACCATTGTTGTTGATGTTCATGTGTGTATGTGGAGGTATGTTAACCTCAAGTAATACTTTTCGTGACACACGTGCTTTTTGTTTTTGCCATTTTTCATCAATAAAAAAATAAGAGAGAGTGCAGCAGACCAGTAGAGCAAAAGAGCATTAAAGAACTGTGTTTACTTGCAAAGTAAAGTTTTTATACCTAACTTTTTAATTTTTGTAATAAAAAAAAAAGGAAAAAATTAAAAAAAAACCCACAAATAATTTACAACAATATCTAGCGTGTTTAATAAAAAAAACGGCGCTTTCAAATAAAAACATTATTAATCTCTCTCTCTCAATCTAAGTCGGTATAACCGTTAGTTTTTTATTTTAACTCTTTAAAGAATTTCTTACAAGACACCATCATTGTTTTTGTTTTTTGTATTTTAAATGACATTTAAACATGCTGAAGCATGTTTTTTTATAGTAAACAACCAACAAAAACTGAACACAGAAGAAGAAAATGAACAAGAAAAAAGAAGCTAGTAAAACAACTGTATTTAAGCTGAGATTAATAGGGGAACGTGTGTAAATTCTGCAAACGTTAATAATCTGTCCATAAAAAATTATAAAAAAAATTCAAGAAAATTATTACACACTCAATGAATTTAAAAAGTGTGTTATTTTAGCTTAAACAAGTAAAAGAAAAATGAAAAAGTAAAGAAATAAATCTTCTTATTATTTAATAAGTATTTGCCTTGTTGTTGTTGTTTTTATAACAGCAACATTGTTGTTAGTGTTGCCATTCACCAAGAAAAAAAAAAAGGAAAGAAAATAAATTGTTTAAGCCATGCTAGACAGCAGACAACGAATCTTGAATAGCCTATGTAAACCTCTACACAGTAATTCAAGGAATTTTAATTTATCTATTAAAGAGGCCTATTTTAAGTCGCTGCGACATCCTAATTGCCTAGTCGCCGTTAATGGGGAAAGAACTTATGGACCGAACCATCTGCAATATTTTTTCCGAAGCAGTGTCTACTTCTGCTTCGGAGATTCTCATCCCGAATAGAGTATTCTGGAACAAGTTGGTGCAACCTTTTTCACGGTTGTTCAAGACTGGATGAGTACACTGATTCCGGAATTTTTTGTGAGGATCACGAACTGCAGCTTTATTGGCCTTTTGGCCATCCATCGATGATGGTGAAACTAACTTAACACTGAGACGTAATAAGATCAACTTGAGTCTTGTAATTGGGTTCCTTACGGATCATTGCAATGTCAGGTTGCTTAGGGAAATCGGGAAAAATCTTAACCGGTGGTTTACTTGGGAGTTAGAGCACCTCGTCGGTGTTAGTTAGAATTTTAATCGGAAAAGGTTAACTACCCTGCAAAAGGACATCTTTGCGAGTTTAAATTCTCTGTAAGGAACCGATAGTTAAGCTTAGTGGCGAAGTGGTGGTCACTAGAAGTTTGAAGAGTACTTTTGCTGGTACATTTAAAAGTCAACTTCAGACCACTGCAATCGGCAATATATGAAAGGGACTATATGGGCTTCTAGTACAATACTGGTAGATTGTATATCAATACAGGATTCAGACATTCACACCACATTTTAAAAAAGTACCTTTTTCAAATACTTTTTTCAAACTACCAATTGTAAACAAATAAGTCTTGCCACGTACAACCCACACTATTAAATTGCCTTCTCTTACACTCTTCTTAGGGACAGGGTGCTACACAAACAAAAATCAGAAGAAAGAATGTGATCACTTGGGTGGAACGAAACACTTTATAACTAACGGTGGATTCATAAACATACAACGAATTGATGTTATACTTCGGCAATATAAAGTAGAAAATTATTATTCATACTACTTTCGTATTGTTGTTAACGTTACTGTTGTTGTTTTTTTTATTTATTTTTTAATTTGTTACTTATTTTCCATTCTACAACATTTTAATTTGTTGTTGTTATTATTTGCCTAATGATGATGGCAATGTTGCCTTCTTAATGGGTTCCAATTTCATAACAAGACTTCTTCAAGTACATAAAAACATACATACATACTTTCATATCTAATACAGAGCGAGGGAGAGAGCAAGTAAAAACAGGAGAGAGAGGGAAATGATAAGTTTTTGTTACAAGTGTTGTTATTGTTCTTTTCGTGTGGGTTACTGTGTTTTAGCGAAAGGTTACTAAACCAAGTAAGTTACTCACACACTGTGTTTAGAAATGTTAAGGCAAAGTCTATATATTCTCAAGCAGGAGTAGAGGAAGGGAGGAAAGGGGGTATAAATCACCATAATGAATTTTTAAAAAGTCTAACACTCACACAAGGGAAGACTAAAATTAATAGAAAACAATTTTCTAGAACAACAGAATCAGAAATTGATTTGAAAACGTAGCGGGAGGTAAGTGACAAGAGAATTTGCCATAAAACTCAGTAAAATTTTTTTAATAAGCAAATTAAACAGAGTTGGTTGGAAGGTTTTTTAGCTGGGTGAGCTAAAGGATTGTTATTGTGGTGAGGAGGTGATTTAGTACTACCTACACCCATACGATCTGTTATACGCCCCTCATTCTTTATAGGGCATAAAGATCAATATTCGATTCATTCCAACGACCATTAGTCCATAGGTCCAGCGGAAAGAAGCATAAAATTATGTAAATTGTCGATATAGACGCGGTACGGTTGGTAATAATTCAGGCGGATCTTTTAATCTGCCTTAACAGTTGTCCTGTCAAGATACATAACATGGGGAAACCTTATTTAGCTTGAGGACAGTATAATAGATCGTTTGATCGCCTAACTATGATTCTTTTATACATATAACAATGATGACAATAATAGTGGTTCATTATTCAAAACTAAAGTAGATAACAAAAGAAGTTTGAGGTTAAAGTGTATACCTAAGGGCGACCTACTTTATATTCTATTACAATAATAATAAAAACATTGGGACTTACCATATTTGCAATGGATAGAGGAGACTTATTCCCTAATAGTTGAGTCGCCAGACAAGCGTTTCATAATTCAGGTATTCAAACTCAGTGTCTTATAAAAATCCATTAGAGGCTGCTGCTTAATTATTCTTCAGCCGTAGTATTGTTGTTTGAACCTTCTGCTGGCTGGAAGAGTGGATTTTCAACACCATTATCTGCGATTACTTTACGAAACACTGCTTGCTGTTAAGAACGTTCATACGTTCA
The DNA here is from genome assembly GCA_927399465.1 of Sarcophaga caerulescens. Classification (NCBI taxonomy): domain Eukaryota; kingdom Metazoa; phylum Arthropoda; class Insecta; order Diptera; family Sarcophagidae; genus Sarcophaga; species Sarcophaga caerulescens. The sequence continues at coordinate 9,149,206 of OV656867.1, read as the reverse complement.
ATATGATGGACGACTGCCGACAACCGTGACTATGCATCTGCAGAAATTTTTGATCTGTTTTACTGTTCTTAAGTCAAAAAATTGTTGTTCCGGCTTTGTATTTACTAGAGTCCAACATTTTTATAATTGCTGTTCCAAATATACATACGTAGGTTTAAAATATACACAAAAACATACGTTTAAAACGATGAGTGAATGCTTACCGCCAATAAATTCACGCACCCAACTCGACTGCCTCTGTAGAAGTCTTAAGCCGAAATATAGCTGTTCATGTCCCTTTTAGACCAACATGTTTGTACCTCCAACACGCTGGACGTACCTCGATCGTCAAGAAAGTCGTTTACCATGTCGCCTGTGTAGTAGCAGAAATCCTAGTACCAGTGTGAACAGTTCCAACTCCAACAGTTCAATTGCAAATATAAACAGCAACTATAACAGCTTTATCGGCGACGTATTAGCCATGAAGCAATAAGCATTTTAAGGCATTAATCTTATTGAGTTTTAAAATGCTTATTTTCCAATTTCTGGTCATATCTTTAGGCTGCTTTTATCTCTAATAAATCAACCAATAATTCTTCTTCTTGCTATTTTTTTTGCTTTCTTTTTAATTTTTCCCCGGGAATGTAACACTTCTTTGGCCAAATTTTTTCCTTCTAACTTAGCTATGCCTGGTGATCTTCAATGGCTGACTGGCTGGCCTTTGTTTTGTTTTTGTTTTTTCTTTTACTTTACTTTTCTTATTATTTTCACAGTTTTTTTTTTTTGCCTTCGTCTTCACTTGCGAATGAATTTCCAACACAATATTTTATAAACTTCTTTTATTGTTGCTGTTATAACTTAATATTCTTGGTTTATATTTTCTTTACGTAGTTATTTTTGTATTTTTCTTGAACAATTTCCATTAATGTTAATAAGTTTTCTTTTATGCCACCTTTAAATCACGTTTTTCCATTTCTTAAAACACGAATTCTGCCATCGTCGTCTGTTAAATGATTTGTTTTCGTTTAGGTTTGTTGTTGCTTTCAAACTGTTACAACAGAGCAGCAGCAGAGAGACGAGTGCATACAGTTAATGTTGTTCTCTTTTATATGTTATTGTTGTTTCTGTCGTATGGCTCCCACATAACACTTTTTATTCAATCAACCATAAATTTATGTTTGTAACCTCTGTTGCTGGCGGCAATTCTGTTTGTGTGCCATTAAATCGTGACAATGAAAACATGGTTTAAAAACTCTCTAGCGAAAATGTACTGTGTTGTAGGGAGGATGGGGAAGAACAGAGTCCCGAACAGTGAGAGAGAGTATAAGATAAGAAACTAAACTCGATTAATATGTTAAAGAGTTTAATGATGAATTTATGAAAGACAACAGAAACAATAACAACAAAAAAATCACTGTGTTTATTAAATTTAAATTTTAAAATCATAATGCCTAAGCAAAAACAAAACGACATCGACAAGCGGCAGGCGTAAATTATACATATTTTCTGTAGAAAATTTTACGGTGACATGCTTTTTCTATTGTAAATTTATCGATGACTTGCTATTCTATAATAAATTTATCGATGGATTCCATTTTCTGTTGTAAATTTATCGATGACTTGCTGTTCCATAATAAAATTTGTCGATCATTTTTCTATGACAACTTCTAGTACTTTTGATTTGTTATTGTTACTCTTTTCTTTTTTACCTTTCGTGATATTTCTATGTTGTCTTGTTATTGTCCCCATTCCCGTGATTTCTTGCCACACTTGTCTTCTGTAAACACAATAACATCTACAAGCGTTAAGCGATACTTTATGATTAAAATTGTGACACTTTTTTCTTTCTTTTTTTTTATTGTTTTTGCAGTTGTTTTCATTCATTTATAAAGTCGCCAGCAGCAAAAAAAAAAAAAAAAAACATACACTCACTGTGTTTTTAATTAAACTTGAGCCATAATCTCAACACAGCCGGCAATTATTTTTTCTGTAATTGCTGACTAAAGCTTGAGTACAAGCGCAGCATGCGAGTGTAGTGACAGTGACACTGACATTGACATTCAATTTTAAGCGCGCTAGAAAATGTTAAACACACATATTTACAGTTACTTATTACAGTTACGTGAGTTAGTTATTATTTTTAATCATTTTTTTCTGTCTCTTTCTCTCTCTTCTATTTACAGTTATTTGATCTCTTTTGTCGCTCACAAATTGGTTTTTTGATGCTGGATTTTGTGAGAATTCGCAACAACGCCTCCATCTCCTTCTCACTTTTGCCGTCTATGCGACTATGCTGATCGTTAAAAAATGGCGAAATCGCGTATTGCTTTGTATGCTGCTGGCGTAACCAGTTTAGGTTTCATATGCTTTGCTGTGGCCTCGGCTGCCATTGGTATACCCATATGGGGTTATTATGACTCACCATCGGGTGGCTATGATTTCGATCACGGCTATTTCGGGCCCTTCAAAGTGTGTAAACAGTTGGCCTATAATCGCGAAAAGTGCGGCAATGATGTTTCCAAATTTCGACTGTCATGTAAGTCTAATTAACCCACCACCTAAATCTTTGCACAATCCGTCTTCCACTGCAATAAATTGCTTATTTTTAGCTGCCATTTTTATTAGCGGAATATTTGCCGTTTTAAGTTCTGCGGCCTTTGGCATCTTTTGCATTTTATCGGTCATCCAAATAGCCATGATCTCGTCGCGTGAGAAGGTGGTTATGTCGTATGCATCATTGGTTATGACCAAAATGGTTTTGGCGTTAATAGGTGGTAAGTTAAGCGCAGGCAGATTTATATTTTTGGACGCAGATGTTTTTAATTCACTTTGTATTTCACTTCTTTAAGGTTTGCTGGCCTTGATAGCCACGGTGATGTTTGCTGTACAAATTGATGATTCAGAAAAATATGGTTTTCGTGTATCACGAGGCATATCGTTTTATTTACAGGTAACTAGACATGAAATCTTGAATTTGAGCTTTAATTTCGACGCTTATTTTCTCATCTCTTTTCCAGATTGTTGTTATTATCTTAAGTATTCTATTGTTTGTTTTGGCTATTTACGATATTTTATATTCAAAAAAACCGGGCAATGATCCCACCATGATGATCGATGCTGCCTCACCCTCATCGGCTACAACCATTAACAATCCAGGTTTTAAGGAACCCCGGACTAAGAATGGTAAGAATGGCTTTTAATTGCTCAGAAACAAATATTTTTATTGACCCGCTATCTCTTTTCCTTTTTTGCAGGCATTTCGGTGACCGATGCCTCGGGCAAACCTTATGCTGGCATACGTAATGGCTCGGGCAGTGTAGCCTCTATGAGCACTATGGTTACTAGTGTTTCCAATGGCTCCACCGTTGAGTCTGTCACAAGATCTCCCTTAAGATCCAGTTTAAAGAAACCGCGACCACGACCCGAAAACGCTTTGGGCATACAAAATCCCGGCTATTCGGGTTCCGGCAATTCGCCGCCTATGCGTAGAAATGGCAGCGTAAAGAAGGTACGCATACAAACCCACAGCACGGAGGTTTAGTGGCTGCTGTTCATTTGATTTCAATTCTAAAACAAAGACTGTGTACAGTATGAAGCTTAATATGGTTGGCAACTAAGCTAAGGTTAAAGGTCCACTTCAAAATGAATGTTTTATCTCCTTTTTTTGTTTATTTAAGTTGTTGTTTTAATTTAAATACGTTCAAGGCGTATAGTGTCTTCCAAGCTGAACAAAATTGTGAAAAAAAAAAATGAAATTTTAAATTAAAAAAAAAAAAAACCGTTTCGAACATCACACCGAATCCGTCCTTAAAATTTAGCATTTTGAACCGTTAAACAGAAAAAAAACTTGTAAAGAATCATGGCAAAATGTATTTAATTTTAAAATAGAATATCGTCGAATCAAGCAGGATTCGTCACAAGGAATTGCAATATTTTCTTTAAGAAAATAGAAAAACCCACACTCTCTTTATTTCTTAGAAACTATATTTTTGCGAACTTTTTCTCTCGATTGTATAATTTACACAGTGCTGCGAAAGGGTTGCCATATAACTTATGGAAAACTTAATGAAATTCTTACCTTACCGCAAGCCGCAAGATATTTCTTCTCTTAAGATTTAATATTTTTCGCTGAAAAAAAAATAAATAAACTTTAAAATCTTATTTTAAAAGTTCTTTGTTAAATTATCGCATGCGATAAAAATTAAATTTTTCAAAAAATGTTTGCTTTGCTTAAAATTTTTATGGTTTCTAATAGTCTTATCTAAATCACGTAGAAAACTAATGTTTTATTATTTTTTCATTTAATTATCGCATGCGATAAAAGAAATATCACAACTGGTGAAGTGAGTATTTTGATAAAAACTTCATTTTAAATATTGAAATTTCGCATAACGAACGATATTTAATAGCAAATCGTAACTTTTAAAAATGTTACCTAAATTATCGCATGCGATAGAGATTACATTTTTCAAAAAATGTTTGGTTTCTTCTAAAGATTTATTGTTTCTAATAGCGTTATTCAAATCACAGTAAAATCCATAATTTTAAAACCTTAAAACTAATAATTATTGCATGCGATAAAAAAATTGTCACAAGCAATTAGATGCTAAACATAACTGTTAAATGTTTTTACAAATTCTCACGTCTTTAAATGTTTTTACAAATTCTCACGTCTTTATCGCATGCGATAAAAAATCTAGTTTTTAATGAAATTATGTTTCGTAACAAAATCGTCAAATAATTTTATTGAAAGTTATAATTTTCAGCTTAAAAAAATTAATTTTAAAGAAAATTTCTTATACTATATTTTTTTTTTGTATAGTTAAACTGTATGGTAACTCCAACTGATTGCATTGTAGTGCACTGTGTTAATATTAAAAATTAAAATAAAAATTATCTTTTCAAGAAAAACCAACTTTTTAAAACTTATAAGCATGCACAAACAAGATCTTATTTATTATAAAATGTAGTAGTATTTAACTTTTTTTTAAAATTATAATATATTATGATATAAATTGTTAGAATTTTATAACAACAACAACAAATGTGTAATATTATATATATAATTACGATATGAAAACGAAATAAAACATGAAATATTTGTAATAAGCCTTTAGAATAATATTATCGCAAGCGAAAAAAAACTTTTTGAAGAAAAAAATTACATAACATAAATTTGAGTGCCTAGCAATAAATTATCGCATGTAAAAGAAAACGAATTTTACAGGAAACACAAATTAAATTTGCATTTATTTTCGTTTAACTTCCTTAAGTACTGTAAAATTGTAAATTTTATATTTAATTATAGCTTGCGATAAAAAGATACAATTGTATTGAAAACAAGATTAAACTTGTTTTGGTAAAGATTTTTATGGTTTAAATTTAATTTATTTAAAAATATAATAATAATAAAATGTTATTACATAGAGAGTTTTAAGAATGAAACTGCATTTAGTTTTTTGTTTAATTTCTGAAGGTTTCAACAATGTTCCATTAAAAATAACAAGAATTATTTATCACATGCGATAAAAATAATTTTTTTTTTGATATATTCTGTAGATAATAAAAATATTTTTTGTTATGCACTTCAATAAAAACATGATTGCAATAAATTATACGTATACAATTATAATTTATTGCAAGCGATAAAAGTTTTATTTTAGAATAATTTTGGTAGTTCTACCCGAAACACTACATAACAGTACGAAACAAATAAGTTTAGACTCCTGTAACAACTATTTATCGCATGCGATATGGATTACATTTAGAAACTAGTATATATGATCAAGAGTAGTTTCTTTCATTATCATTTATTATCGCTTGCGATAGATTTTTCTTTAAAGGCTAAAATATATAATTATATATAAATTTATTTTTAAATTTTAAAAAATAATAATGTTTTTAATTTAATATCATGTTATAAAAAAAATTCTTTAGTAAAAAAACATTTAGTAATTATTTTTTATTATAATTATTATTAATTTTTTAGATAACTATACCATAATTAATTATAATAATTACATTATATGCGATAAATAAATATAAATATAATATAAATTTTAAAAATAATGTTAAAATTAATTGTTAAAAATCTATATTTTGAAATTTAAGTCTACAAATAATTTATAATAATGATACTATAAATCAAAACAAATTAAATATTTAATAATTTTATTTAAATAAACATTTTTGAAAAATGAAAGAAAAATTCCCTTTGTTTTCTCTTATCAATGGGCAGCAGTTTTAATTTTTACTGGCTTTTACTGACTATTTTTCATGAGTGTGTTTGCATGTGATATGTTTGTAGTCTCCATATTCGTAGAGTAATCTTTGTGAATGATTTATGGCTGTACTACAATAACTGCCACATTGCGTGAATTTTCTATCAAGCCAAGACAATCACCTTTTAAATGCTTTGAAGCTATTCAAACTATTGCCCAACAGATGGCACTCAGAGTTAAATTTTTCACAGTTTGTTACGCATAAAGAATGTAATGATTTACCAGTTTTTACAGGCTTTTACTTAAATTAACCGTGAAGTGATAGCATTTGTGTAATTTAGTCGAAGGCTTAAGGTGAATATCGCCAGAATAGCACAATCCACTGTGGCCTATGTTTTTAAGTGAATACGATGCGTCTACCAACGTCCCTACTCAGAAGGATGCGTCCCCTGGATATATGTACATACCATAAATTATGTTACCTTACGTGAGTACCAATCCGGAGCTGTACATTTGGACATGACTTCCCTCTAGGTTATGGGTCGGAGATTATCTGATACTTTGCATAGGTCACATCATCCTCTTCTATCAGTCTTTAGCGAATTTTTTGTTACCTTACGTGAGTACCAATCCGGAGCTGTACATTTGGACATGACTTCCCTCTAGGTTAGGGGTCGGAGATTATCTGATACTTTGCATAGGTCACATCATCCTCTTCTCTCAGTCTTTAGCGACGTTGTTGTTGCCGTTTTAAAAAGATTTCTTTCCTGAAAGACCTCTTCGGTAAGCCGACATGGTGCTTAATGCAGCTGTTAAATAACGTTATCTGTAAGTAAATATGTTGGCCTTCTAAATTTGAACGTTCCAGTCCGAATCTCTGATTTGTATAATATTTAGCCTTTATTCTGTGGAGTTACCATACGATACGTTGAGCTTTTTAGTTGAATCTGATTCCTAAATTAACGCCGACATCGCCTCAACGTTTGCTATTAGTCTGCCAAGTTACACCACGATTCATTGAGCTTTGTTAACTGCGTGTTGAACCTGACGCTCAAATTTTAATCTAGAAGTCAGCCTTAGTCCAAAATAAGTTTGCTATTGGTCAAATCTTCTTTTAGGATTCCACTCCAGTATTCTATATATTGTACTCAAGAGTAGATCTTCAGTCGCTCCTGATACAGATATTCTGCTACGTTCTTGGTCAGGTGCTTGTTTTACGTGTAAACTTTCACTCAAATAACCAAAGCTTTAAACACATCTCGCCTTTTAAGGCTAACGAAGGCGTTTCCCATCTTCAGCCTCGCACCCGGGACTACAGGTCTCGTAAAGTATTGTACAACTATGGTCGTCAGAAATACATACCTCTCTTGTAGCATTGTTTGTGGTTCTATCCGATCTGAAATAATACTGTTTGGAAGATAACCCACCATTTTGTTCAAACATAGCAGAAAATCATGGCTTCGACAGGTTCTCAAGAACTTTTTCCTCCGTATTCTGCATATATGCAGTCAGGTAATCCTATTCAACTTTCAATTCAAATCAATGTTTTTTTTTACAAATTTTGTTTAAAATTGAATTCATCACAATGAAATTAAATGAAACCCTCAACACATTTTTATTTAAAAATTTCGCAAAGAACTATTTTACTATGATAAATACATATAAATAGCCATGTATATACATATGTGTAAGTGCATGTGTGTTTGAGAGAAACAATTAATTTCACTAACACTATTAACATTATTGTTAGATATTCACCAACACTTGCACTAACACAATGCCATGCAATTAAATGTGTGTGAAATATTCCAAATGTTACACAGACATACTTTCTGCAAAACATTTTCTCTCTCTATGAAATAAAAAAAAACAACACACTTTTCACATATACACACTCACACAGTTACTCACTCGGTTGTATAGTGAAATAAAACTTCATTTAATGCACACACACACACACACACACACACCATGAAAAAGAAACAATGAAAATAACAATGAAAACACAAAACAAGCATAAGAATATGAAAATAAATGTGTGAGTGAGTTCAAGAAAAAGTGGTTGTGGATACATAGAAACCGAAGCGAAAGTCTCACATTTTCTCTATTTATTAACGAATGCAGCAAAACCAAAAAAAAAAAGAAAAATAAACACGACAACACATCGGCTCACACACCGGCACGCACACAATAACAATGGAAGCAGCACAAGCTTATCGGCACACACACATATTCGACACATAGACGGTTAATAGCAATAACAACAAACAATGACCGAAAAACAATAACGACAACAACGATAAATACCGGCAATGCAGACAATATTTGTTGAAACGATTAAAGAGAGTCGGGAAAACCATGCACAACTTCAATATGTACACCACTCAACGAAAAATGTTTGTAAACTTTTTATTTAAATAGTGTCGTGAGAGGCAAATGAACGAAAACAAAGACAATAAACAGGTGTATTCATACGGCTTTCAAATATGGCGAGAAAGGCGATCGATGACAAAGACAAGGGAAGCAAAGATTGTGTCCTTAGAAAGGTTAGGTTAAATAAGAGCGTCCGCCAATCCAATATGACACTCTTAGAACACCATTTCAATTGTATACCAGGATACCACCATTCAAACAGAGTCTGAGCCGTCGAACCAATCTAAACTCTTTACAAAACACAAAAGGACTCTCCGGTTTGAAATCTAATGGTGTTTTCTTTTCTACAAAGAAAATGTCACCCTCTTATAAGGTGCATTAAACAATTTTTGACCAACCCTGTTGTAATGTCGTTTTTTATTTGAGAAGAACATAACACAAATATTAAAAAAGGGTATGCCCTGTGTTTACCACTTATTAAGAAAATGAATGAGGAAATGCCAATTTGTTCAAAGGTGTTGCCAAATCGCAAATTTTTCGACTTCATTTTTTGCACGCTTTTTTATAACAAAAAAAAAAATATTTTAACACTGTTCTAACATTGAATTCAATTTTTTATATTGCTGACCATGTAGCTTTAATAATGTAATATTTCCTTAAGATTACTTCACAAAACAATGATAAAATTAACTTCAAATTGGATAACAATACCAGGCGACTTTTTTTAAATTTCATCTGGTAGCCCTATAAATAAACAAAAATCAACTGCTTTACAGGGAATTATCAGCACTCTCGATTTATACAGGGCATAAAATGCAATGCCCCTCACCATTGGCAAGTTATTTAGAATAAAACATACCACCCTTTTAGAGGGCGAAACATTTTTAAGAAACAAACGCAAAATTGCATTTTCCGTTAATAAAATGCACATTTTTTGGTAGAAAAAAAAAAACACCATAAGGCATCAAACAGATCTTCGGAAAAGGTTCAAGATCAAATATGAATATTAGAAGTCCAAGCGAATACATCTGAAGCTGTATATGACTCCAAGGATAAAGGATATGGACAACTGTGGTATTACAATGTCTTCCTGCATTGACAGCCGCCGATCATTGATTACTTTTTTTTTCGGGTAAGGGTGGATATCCGGTCAGTGACGCCAGTAAGTCCTGGTACGTATAGGGTACATTTTTATTGGTACGTTTTTAGCCCCCAATGGTTTGTCTGAGACTTAAGCGTCTCAGTCCCAATAATAATAACTGGAGGATTTGAAGAGAATTCAAAAATCCTAACAATTAACACATAAATTTTTTTGAGTGTATAATACCAAAATAAATGGAGTTTCATGAGAACGCCCTTCAATTTTTCAAGGACTGGGATCAGAATCTAACTCCTGTCTGGCTCAATTGCGCAACTGCAACAATTTTTTTTTTGTTTTTCGACAATTTCCCTGCAGTTTTCCAAACAGTAGATCACATCACTGATAAATAGAGGAAAAAGAGAAAAGGAAGGGGTAAGAACCCTTAAATATATAGCATGACATTGTTATTTACCGATTTATATAATGATAGAGTGTCTACATATATAAGATGGAGAGAGAGAGAGAGAGAGGACGAGAGTCTGTATGTAACGAGAAATGTTGTCACATTTTTCTTAATAACGACTGACTGCATGCCGCCAGCAATTGTTGGTAAAAAAAAAAAATTTGCGAATTAAAACGGCAACAACAAGAATAAAAGGGTGTGAATGGGTCATCACTTCAGTGGCACACAGTCAAATTAGATTTACTGGTCATTTGCGAGAAATTTTTCAAAAAAAAAAATTACAACAACAGGAGTTTAATACAGGACCTTTTTGCCCCCCACATTTTCCCTTATGAATTGGTGGTTAATTGTCATGGAAAGATTTTAAATTAGACCAGGAGGTGTAAGCCCTTTTTTGCTTTGGTTTACAAAGAGTATCTGTCTGCCTTTGCCCCTCGTCTGTATTATAGTTTGTTTAAGTGCTTAACCATACCACAGGAAACTGTTCATGCCAATGTCTCTGTTGGTCAGTCTGGTAATAATTTCGCTTTCGTTAATAAATTTTTTATCTTTTTGGAAAATAAATTGTAACGAAAAAACAAAAAGTTTTTAATAATAAACAACCCTATTTCTAGCCACAACAATAGGTTAGTTTTGCTTTCAATTTTATGTAAAACTTTTGTTATCGATAAATTTTCTATATTCATTTATTGTATATCAATAAATTTTCGATAATTTGTCTACAGAAAATTCTATAACAATGACAATTAATTTTTTCAATTATTATAGAAAGACTCTCTAAGAAAAAAGTTTTGTTATCGAAAGATTTTCTATAGATTACTTATATATGTCATCGAAAGATATTCTATATTGCTGTTGTCGAAAAAAAAATCTAAATAAAATTGCTGTTATCAAAAAAATTTCTGGAGAATTTTGCGCTTATCGAAAATTTTCACAGAAAATCTTTGTTGTCTCTATATTTTCTATAAATTATAAATTGTAGTTATCGAATAATTTTCTGGAGAAAAATGTGGTTGTCAAAAAATATTGTTATTAAAATTGCAGTTATCGAATAAGTTTCTATAAAAATTGCAGTTATCGAATATAGAAAATTACAGTTATCGAATAATTTTCTATAACAAATAGTTATTAGTAATTTTTTCATAGAAAATCCTTGTTATCGACAAACTTTTTACAGAAAATTATTCTTATCGATAAATTTTCTATAGAACATTTTAGTTATCTATAAATATTTCATAAAAAATTACAGTTATCGAATATAGAAAATTGCAGTTACCGAATAATTTTCTATAAAAATTTCAGTTATCGAATATAGAAAATTGCAGTTATCGAATAATTTTCTATAACACATAGTTATTAGTAATTTTTTCATAGAAAATCATTGTTATCGACAAACTTTTTACGGAAAATTGTTCTTATCGATAAATTTGCCATAGAACATTTTAGTTATTTATAAATATTTCATAAAAAATTACAGTTATCGAACAATTTTATGCAGAAAATAATTTTTATCGAAAAATTTTCTTTAGAAAATTATTGTTATCGAAAAATTTTACACAGATTATTGTTGTTTTTGGAAAATTTTTACATTAAATGATTTATATTACTATCTATAATATGTAAATGGAATATTATATAATAAGTAAATATGTCTAAATTATTTTAATTCTGCTAAAATTTTATTTTGAGTACAATTTAATAGCAAATATTTTTTTGAATTTTGAAAATAATGTTTCGCAGTTGTTTTCTTTTGTTTTGTATCCTTAAGGTGTGTCTTTTAAAGAATATATTGAAACTAATTTGTAACAAAACCAAAGGAAAAAAAACCTTTTTTCTGTTAAAGTTATTCCTTTTTATCCTAACAAATAATAAATTTTCTATAATTTGGCAACGAGGAGAAGCAAAGAAATTACTCAGCGATGTCTTCTATTTGTCTATCGAAAAGAAAAAACGGGAAAGAAAAGAAAACGAAGAACGTTTCAGACAGTTAAGCGCCAGTCTTACTATTTAAAACTCTATCGGTGGCTTCATTTGTCTGGATATGTTAAAATATCTTTCATACACACATACTCATATTCTTACTCTCTCATACTCCAGTTTGTGTTTTTTAAAATACGAAAAACTCAACAAAACAACATCTTAATGGACAACAAAAACAAAAAGAAGAAAACAACATAAAAATACAAAACAACGAGGGTGTTGTCTGGGAAACCCATACTCGATTACTGACCAAACACAACAAATAATCACACGTTCGCAGACACACACATAAATACATATGCATTCTCTTACTCTCAGTCATTCATTCAGCCGGCATATATAGAGTAGTAAAGCAAGCATAACAAACAATACGAAAACAAAAAAGAACTAAAAAAGCAAAACGAAAAACAAGAACAGACGAGAGTTATACGAGCTGACTACAAGGAAATGCAGACACGCCATGCACACACACACACACACACACACTCCCCCCCCCCCCACCCCGCCTGCGACCATGCACTCTAAAACCTTTAGACAGATGAATACCAAAACACCGCTATTTTAATATATTGAAACACTCGTAAAGTTTCGTACTCTTTCTCTTTAATACTCTTCTAACTTTCTCTCTGTTTTTTGTTTATTGTTGTTGTTCTAACAAGAAAATATTAAAAAGTTCCTGAAAATATGTTAAAATTAAGGGAAATTTTTTGGCTTCTTATGCTGTGTATTGTAGCTGTGGGAAGAAGTTCCTGAAGTTGTTGAAAAAGAAATTTCAGGAAGACGTAACAGAAATACAAGGGATTAAAGGATAATTAGAAACTTTAGAACAGAAAATGAAAATGAATAGAAAAACAAAGAAATGTGTTAAAAGAAATTTGTTTGCAACAAATTGAAAAAATTAAATAGAAAATAATTGGAGAATTTACCAATCGAACTATTTGCAATAGAAAATTATTGTTATCGAACTATTTTCTATAGAAAATTATTGCAATCGAACAGTTTTCTATAGAAAATTATTGCTATCGAAGAGTTTTCTATAGAAAATTATTGCTATCGAACAGTTTTGTTAGAAAATGATTGTTATCGAACAGTTTTCTATAAAAAATTATTGTTATTGTACTATTTTCGATAGAAAATTATTGTTATCGAACTATTTTCTATAGAAAATTATTGCTATCGAACTATTTTCTATAGAAGATTATTGCTATCGAAATATTTTCTATAGAAAATTATTGCTATCGAACAGTTTTTTATAGAAAATTATTGTTATCGAACTATTTTCTAAAGAAAATTATTGTTATCGAACTATTTTCTATAGAAAATTATTGTTATCGAACTATTTTCTATAGAAATTTATTGTTATCGAACAGTTTTTTATAGAGAATTATTGCTATCGAACAGTTTTTTATAGAAAATTATTGCTATCGAAGAGTTTTCTATAGAAAATTATTGTTATCGAAGAGTTTTCTATAGAAAATTATTGTTATCGAAGAGTTTTCTATAGAAAATTATTGTTATCGAAGAGTTTTCTATAGAAAATTATTGCTATCGAACAGTTTTGTTAGAAAATGATTGTTATCGAACAGTTTTCTATAAAAAATTATTGTTATTGTACTATTTTCGATAGAAAATTATTGTTATCGAACTATTTTCTATAGAAAATTATTGCTATCGAACTATATTCTATAGAAGATTATTGCTATCGAAATATTTTCTATAGAAAATTATTGCTATCGAACAGTTTTCTATAGAAAATTATTGCTATCGAACAGTTTTCTATAGAAAATTATTGCTACCTAACAGTTATCTGTAGAAGATTATTGCTATCGAACAGTTTTTTATAGAAAATTATTGTTATCGAAGAGTTTTCTATAAAAAATTATTGTTATTGTACTATTTTCTATAGAAAATTAGTGTTATCGAACTATTTTCTATGGAAAATGATTGTTATCGAACTATTTTCTATAGAAAATTATTGTTATCGAAAAGTTTTCTATAGAAAATTATTGTTATCGAACAGTTTTTTATAGAAAATTATTGCTTTCGAACAGTTTTTTTTAGAAAATGATTGTTATCGAACAGTTTTCTATTCAATATTATTGTTATTGTACTATTTTCGATAAAAAATTATTGCTATCGAACTATTTTCGATAGAAAATTATTGCTATCGAACTATTTTCTATAGAAAATTATTGCTATCGAACAGTTTTCTATAGAAAATTATTGTTATCGAACAGTTTTTTATAGAAAATTATTGTTATCGAACTATTTCCTATAGAAAATTATTGCTATCGAACAGTTATCTATAGAAAATTATTGTTATCGAACTATTTTCTATAGAAAATTATTGCTATCGAACTATTTTCTATAGAAAATTATTGCTATCGAACAGTTTTCAATAGAAAATTATTGCTATCGAACAGTTTTCTATAGAAAATTATTGCTATCTAACAGTTATCTATAGAAAATTATTGTTATCGAACAGTTTTCTATAGAAAAGTATTGCTCTCGAACTATTTTCTATAGAAAAGTATTGCTCTCGAACTATTTTCTATAGAAAAGTATTGCTATCGAACTATTTTCTATAGAAAATTATTGTTATCGAACAGTTTTCTATAGAAAATTATTGTCATAAAACAATTCCCTTAAAAAATATTTGTTATCGAGAAATTTAAAAAATTATTGTTATCGAAAACTTTCCTTTTTGTAAATTTTTATCGAAAAATTGTCTACCGAAAATAGTGATTACATTTCGTTTCAATTTTTTCTGTCTTCCTATCTCACTCTCTCTCTCTGTCTTGTTGTCGCTTTTCCAATAACTTATTTTTAGTGCTTGTATGTTATCACTCTCCCTCTATCTTATACTTCATTTCATGCATAATTTGTTTAGAAATCCAGAAATTTCTAACACTAGAAAACTTTATTTCTTTTCATTATCTATGGCCCGCAGAGGCATCATCATTATTAACGCGATTACAACGATGATGAGTATTATGATGATAATAATAATGACGTTAATGGCAATGATTTTTAATGATTTCCCTTTCTACCAATGTCTAGAGCAACATTTACAGAAACATACAACACAGTATGCACATACACATACACACTTTAAAACAGTTCTACTACTCTATAGATGGAGTAAATTTTTGTTTTTCTCTATTTCTCTCTCTTGTTTTTTATTTTATTTTTTGATGGCTCTTACTCTGTAAAGTGAGAACAACAATAGCACTGCTGGCCTGGTTGGGGAATATTGTATACGATTTTGTATATAGATGTGTGTATGTGTTGTATATGTAAGTGTAAATGAGTGTTATGCATTAAATTGTGTGCATGTTTATATACATGCATAGTTAGTAGTGTATGTATGAATTGTTGTTTGTTACTGAAACACAAAGACACGCACACAC
The DNA here is from genome assembly GCA_927399465.1 of Sarcophaga caerulescens. NCBI lineage: Eukaryota > Metazoa > Arthropoda > Insecta > Diptera > Sarcophagidae > Sarcophaga > Sarcophaga caerulescens. The sequence goes on along the minus strand of OV656867.1, from coordinate 9,133,699 downwards.
ACAGAGGTACACATTGTTAAACATTTTCATTTTAGCATGAATGTGCATGACTTAGTCAATTGGTTGGTTGGGTATCATAGCTTTCAATGTGTATTACAGCATAGCAAAAGAAAATAAAACGGCAACAACAACAGCAAGAATATTAACACTGCAAGCAACATTGACTATAAACACACATATGTATGAATATATACGTAGTACAAGTACATATTTACAACAACATAACCTTACATTTCTCTTTTCTATCACATCACTGGTACAGTTTAACAACACAAATGCTTTCGTTTTATGTTGAATAATGTTGTTGCTGTTGCTGCTGCTGCTGTTGTTGTGTTTGTGTTTTGGCAAAAAAGCAATTGCTCCACTACCCCAAAGTATGTTGCGAAATACGATGAAAGTCAGTGTCACACACAGTTTTCACATACACTCACACGCATACACATACAAAGTACAGCATAATGTATGCGACATTTTAACATGAAAATAGAAAAAAAGAATGACAAGAAAACAAAACAAAACATAATAAAACACGATTTTATTTTGTTGCTCTAAAAAGAAGAGAGAGAGAGAGTGAGAAAAAAACAACAACGTTGCCTAACAACATAAATGCATTGAAAATAACAGTTGAGGGTAATTAAAGAAAGCAGAAATTCGATAAATATCCGTTAAATTATGATTCAAACAATTAAAAAATAAATTAAAAAAGTTTTTGCCATGAGAACAGTATGTTATGAAATTACGAGATGACTCATAAGGCTCTTTATATACATACACTGGGCCACCAATTATCTCTTATGTACTGCAAAAGGGGCTCATATTGGCATATATTGCTGTTATCGAAAAATTTTCTATAGAAAATCGTTGCTGTCGAAAATTCCTTATAGCAATTTGACTTATCGAATTATTTTCTACAATGTTATCGGAAAATTTCCTACAGGAAATTATAGTTCTCAAACAGTTTTCCATAGAAAATTAATGTTATCGGAAATTTTCCAATAGAAAAATACAGATACTTATCGAAATATTTGCTGGAGCCATCGAACTATTAAGGTTCCATGAATTGATTGCAAACATTTATTGAAGTTTTTTTTCCTTCATCTCTGCTAAATTTAGATTAAAAGATTTCCCGAAAAATTATTGTTTATCTTAAAAATGCAGAAAAATAAAGCACTATTGCAACCGAAGTCAATAAACCCGCTTCCAAGAATTCTTTTTTTTTATCGTTTTAATGAAACCAGCGTGTTATCGCCAACGCATAAACGAGATGAGACAACTAATTGCTGTTTTAGTTCTGTTATGATTTTCATTAAATTTCCCAGAATATTCTTCGCATACGCTAGAATCCCTCAAACTATGCACCGATTTCCGAACGAAATAACAGGGTTTAGGCGATAGCAGCAGCTGCCAACCCAACTTTTTGTTGCTTTCCGTTTCGTTTCGTTTCGTTTTTTGGTGATTTTCATTTCCGTTGGGGATAAAGTAGGTGTGGTGGAGCGAAGTAACCCAGACCTCTTCTCTGAATAGAAGAACAAAATGATTTGCAATGTCAGCAACACAACAACACAGTAGAAAAAAAAAGGCAGAGCAAGAGCAAGAGCAGCAGCAGTAGGTGTAGTTGTGGTTGCAACATTGTCGTGTTGTACATTCGTTTCAATGCTTTCGTTGTGTGTGTGCGTTTATTTTTTGCACCACGCCTAGGGCGGTGGCAGGCAGACATATTGGGGCACAAAGCAAGCCAAATCGTAGCTTACACACACGCACTCTACTTATCTATGATGCACATTTTATCGATTGAATTTCGTCTCAGAATTTACAAAATACGGGTCATTGATCTGCTCGTGCTTTTTGAAGCACGTCGACAACAACGACAACCACGATAACGACGACGACGACCATTAAAACACGTTAAAACAGGCGACAGGCGATAACAAACGAACAAAAAAATTCTTATTTTACAGGCGACACAATTTGTAGGGGTTGGTTGGTTGGCTCCTTGACTGCTTGGCTTGCAAAATCTGTTTGGGAAGGAGCATCTCCCTCGAATTGTTTCCAGCTTTCTTGTTAAGAAAACAAGAGAAAGAAGAAGAAGAAAACTTGGAAATAAGGCTAAAAAGGAAACGTTTTCTGGCTAAAAGAAAAATTTTATTTTTCAATAGTATAAGAATATAACGGTTCTTCTTTCCGACATTGCGTTTCAACACAAAGAACAGTTGAGGTAAAGTAAATAGCACAGAAGAAAAGTTTTCTATAGAAAATTAGTCTTATAGAAAAGTTTTCTATAAAAAATTATTGTTATCGAAAAGTTTTCTATAGAAAATTATTGTTATCGAACAATTTTTTATAAAAATTATTGTTATCGAACAATATTCCACAGAAAATTATTGTTATCGAACTATTTTCTATAGACAATTATTGCTATCGAACAATTTTCCATAGAAAATTATTGTTATCGAACAATTTTCCATAGAAAAAACCTTAGAAATCGAACGATTTTCAACGGATAATTATTGTTACCGAACAAATTTTTATAATATTCCTATTATCGAAAAATTTTCTATAGAAAATGTTTGTTATCGAAAAATTTTTAAAAATATAAACTAGGCCCTTAGTTTAACGAAGTTGTTTTAAATACGGGACAGGATTAGAGATGTAAAAATCGTTGAACACGGTCAAGATCAGCATTAGGGCACTATCTTTACCTTTCTTTATTTTATTAAAAAAAAAAAAGAAAAATTAAGGTCATCCTGGTGCTGATTTATAGAAAAAATCATTTCAATTTTATTTGCAAAAATTTTTTATAATTCGAAACTAAATACTTGACAAATTTCATTACGTATGCCCTCTCTCCCTCTCACAATAAAAATAACCTCAAAAATATATTTTAAAATTCGCGGTCATTGCTTGTTTTACTCACACTAACACCTCGCTCTCACAACTAGCACTTTCCCACTCCCTGCTTCTATATAGTACATAATATATCACTAGAATAATATAGAATACGAATAGGAGAGAGCTCCATTTGTCTAAAGAAGACAACACAACCATTTGCCCTTAACATTCACATTCACCATGAAAAATGTGCATTTAAGCACGACAGCAGCGACTAATACAACTATGACTGCGACTATTGCAAAAACAAACAAACAAAAATTCGGTAATAAACGAAGCGCATGCTCCATTAAAGGAGAGAATATTCGGCTTTGCTAATGTGTTTTTTTTATTTTTGTTTTTCGTATGTTAAAGTCTAGGAGACATTGAAAATTGCATTTCACATAAACAACATATGCTGGTGTAACAGTATAAGTAAGCACAACAGAAGGCTAATGGCCTCAACAGCGTAACATAAAATGCTACGAAAGAGCATAACTAATAAGAACGAGAGAGAGAGAGAGAGTTTTAAAATGCACTACTACTGCCAATGCATGTATACATACGTTGATACATTTGCAGATATTTTTACTATTAACAGCCAAGTACTCAAAACAAAAGGTGGAGTGGGAGTGGGAAAAATCAAACTTATGGTAAGGTATAGGAGGCCCGCTCTCTCTCCCTCTGTTCACTCTTGTGTGGTTTAATAAAATTTTAAAGACTACGAAGTAAAAATAACCTCATGGCATTGACAATGGCATTGCTAGGGTATGTTTGCTGTATTGTATGCATATGTGTGTGTTCTTTACATACATATGTATATGAGAGCAAGTTCATAAACTTGAATATGAATGGTACTGTGTGTTTATCTAGGGAATTTGTATGTGTGCATAAGTATGTGTGTGTGTTTTTTTTTTAATGTTGACTCTATTGCATGGAGTTTTTTCTGCATAGAAGCCATTAAGATTGAAAAACATAACAACAACAACTACAAATACAACTACTTCTACAATTTGAAATGAAAAACAATGGCATTATGTTGCCTTACGTTTGCTGTTTTTTGTTCTTGACTCTTTAAAATAGGGAGAGAAGCTATTGAAGCAGTGTTTTCAGGGCCATTGCCATTTGAAGTTTTTTTTTCTGTTTGTTTCTCTTTCAATGTCTCTATTTTTTGCAATGCACTCTACACGAATTCAAGCGATTAACATTAATTTAGGTACCGTTTGTTTTTAAATAGAAATATTTTTGATAGTGAATTTGAAAAGTTTGCTGAGCATTTATACCATAAAGATTTTGTTTTGAAATTGTACCCGGAATGTAAAAAATTTCCGATTTAACGCTTTCAAAAGCAAAGTTAAATAAAACATGCTTAAAGCTATGATTTCCATGAAATTTTTATTTCCTTACTAGCAAATTGTAGCCGGCGTTGCGAGGGTTATTATTATTATTATTGGGTCATTTTTGCATTAAAAATAACAATAAATAAAAAACTGGTTTATCGGTTTTGAAACCGGTTTCTTAAAAAATGCACTTCTTCAAATTATCCGGAAACCGGTTTAACAAACAACCCAGTTTTTTGAATACTCTAAGTCCTAAATATAAATGCACTCAATTTGCCCGTTTTTCGCCCCTTTCCCCCTTTTTGGACCCCTTTTGGTCCAACTTTATAAACGGAACACGTCCAATTTATGGGTCGCGTGGTGTAGTAGGTAGTGTGCTGGCTTATTAGACGTAAAAGCCAGGGTTCGAGTCCCAGGCCAGACATCAAAAAATAAAAAAAAATAAAAAAAAAAAATAAAAGTATTTTTTCGGCGATTTCTTCTCAGTTTCTCAAAAAATCTGTCGTTCGGAGTCGACTTTAAACTGTAGGTCCCGCCACTTATGTATAAAATTAACACACACAACATAACTGGTGTGAGAAACTGCGGGCTTCTTGGGGACGATTGCCTGTAGACTGTCTAATGGTGAAGGTATAGCACTGGCCATTTTAAAGTCACCTAGCAGCAACTCGTTTCCATGCCGTTCGCATCTTCCCCTTTTCCTAAAAAACCTGCACAATGCACTGCATGAGTAGGGGCCATCCCCTGAGTGCTGGTTTCATAAAAAAAAAAAAAAAATAGCTATTTGGGAAACTTAACCAAGCTGAATCGTAAAAAATACCTTTAAAACAGATAAAATACAGCATTTATGCATAAAGTACTAATTTTTGCATATTTTTTCTCCCCTTTCACCCATTTTTTCCCCCTTTGGGTCAAAATTTTGAAAAGATTTATAGCCTATAACCTGCACCGACAAAAGCTCGATCTATATGCCAAATTTCAAGAAAATCGGTTCAGCCGTTCAGGCGTGATTGGCTAACAAACAAACAAAAAAACAGACTTACAGAAAGATTTATAATATACTAGCAGATTGTACCCGGCGTTGCGCGAGTTATGTAGTTTGGATTAGTTTAAAAAATTAAAAAAAATTATTATTGGGTCATTTTTTCATTAAAAATAACAATAAATAAAAAACCGGTTTATCGGTTTCGAAACCGGTTTCTTAAAAAATGCACTGCTTCAAATTATTCGGAAACCGGTTTAACAAACAACCAAGTTTTTTGAATACTCTAAGTCCTAAATATAAATGCACTCAATTTGCCCGTTTTTCGCCTCTTTCCCCCTTTTTGGACCCCTTTCGGTCCAACTTTATAAACGGAACACCTCCAATAGCTATTTGGGAAACTTAACCAAGCTAAATCGTAAAAAAATACCTTTAAAACAGATCAAATACAGTATTTATGCATAAAAGTACTAATTTTTTCCCCTTTTTTCTCCCTTTGTCCCGTTTTTTCCCCTTTGGGTCAAAATTTTGAAAAGATTTATTGCCTATAACCTGCACCGACAAAAGCTCGATCAATATCCCAAATTTCAAGAAAATCGGTCCAGGCGTTTAGGCGTGATTGGCTATGCACTCAATTTGCCCGTTTTTGGCCCCTTTCCCCCTTTTTGGACCCCTTTTGGTTCAACTTTAGAAACGGAACACCTCCAATAGCTATTTGGGAAACTTAACCAAGATAAGTACTAATTTTTGCCCATTTTTTCTCCCTATGTCCCATTTTTTCTCCCCTTTTGGTCAAAATTTTGAAAAGATTTATAGCCTATAACCTGCACCGACAAAAGCTCGATTTATATCCCAAATTTCAAGAAAATCGGTTCAGGCGTTCAGGCGTGATTGGCTAACAAACAAACCAACAAACAAACAAAAAAACAGACTTACAGAAAGATTTATAATATACATATATAGGGTGATTATTTAAGAGCTATAGGAAAATTTTTCAAAAAAAAAAAAACACATAAAATGCAGAAAAATGCATGAAATCTTCATTGGAATCGATAGTACGGTCGTACGGTCCATATAATTTAATGTTTGAAGATTATTTCATGCAAATGTTGACCGCGACTGCGCCTCAAATGGTCCATCCGCTTAGTCCAATTTTGGCATACTCTTTCCAACATTTCGGCCGGTATCTCACAAATAAATACTTCAATGTTGTCTTCCAATGCGTCAATTGAAGCGGGCTTGTCTGTATAGACATGAGCTTTAACATAGCCCCACAAAAAATAGTCTAAAGGCGTTACGATTCGCAGCATCTTTGAAGAAGTACGGTCCAATTATGCCACCAGCCCATAAACCGCACCAAACTGTGACTTTTTCTAGATGCATTGGTAGCTATTGCAATGCTTCTGGCTGATCTTCACTCCAAAATCGACAATTCTGCTTACTTACGTATCCATTGAGCCAAAAATGAGCTTCGCCGCTGAACACAATATTTCGATAAAGAAGTGGATCTTCGGCCAACTTTCCAAGAGCCCATTTTGATAATAAAATTCAATGATTTGCAAGCGTTGTTCGTTTGTAAGACGATTCATGGTTAAATTATAGACCAAACTGAAGATGTTTGAAACTGAAGATGTGAAACAAAACACGAAACGTGCGTGAGCTGTTTAAACCAGAGTTGCCAAAAAGATAATTGCTAAAAAATCACCCTTTATTAGGATAACTTTTGAAACTTGCCATCGTGGACGAATTAACCGCTTCTGTATGTGTTGTAACAGTTGTTGCTTTTGAGATAGTTTTCGTTTTTTTTTAACATTTCGCCATAGTGTCCAGTTTTGGTCTTCACTTCTTCAGCGTTGTTCCCATTTCCAGTTTCCAGTGCTGCTGTAGGACAGGTTCTCACTAGCTATTCTATGTTAAAACACACGTTAGTCTCTCTATCTTGTCCAACTTCAATTGACTTGTGTTCAGATTCGTTGCTTGACCCTACAAGTAACTCCATCTAGATGGTTGGATGCCTGAATAAGTCAGCTGTAAAACCGACACGTTTCCAGCTATTCAACTTACTCTGCATCACGCATTCAAATTGCTAATTTGCTAACAAGCATTATAGCGTGTCTTTATTGTTCGCCTTTTGCCGCACATTCAATAGTCGCTGGCATTGTTTATGTTGGTTTTTGTCTATACTTTTGCACTCTTCTTCTTCTTTTCTGTAGGATGCTCTGCTCTATTCAGAATGATTTTTCTCTCGTTTGTATGACAAACAATTGCCAGGCCAGGCCAGTCTGTCAGTTGTTTTGATTTCGTTTGTTTCATGCTTTTCACTATTTTTCAACAATTCAAGCATGAATGCAAGCAATACTTCATCTTTCTCTCTGACTAACTCTCTTCCGCACACACACACAAACCTCCTCTTTCATACTCTTCTCTGTGGATAATGAAAAACTGCTGCTGCCTTTATTGTGTCGATATTTGTTTTTGCCTTTACTTTGTATTCCGAAATTGTTTTTATTTTTTGTATGTTTTTGTGAATCAAAAGATTATTTGCAATTGATATCGTCTTTTTAAAGAATTATTACAGTGTCAATTCATATGTAACAACAGCAAAGCAAAAACAATACAAAGAAGACAAAACAAAGCCAACAACAAACAAAGTTGAAATTGAAGTTCATTTGTAAGCGTACGCTTGAGTGATTAGCAACACTGTTATGGAGCAGCAAACAATGCCAAATGGGAAGTGAAGCTGTCCGTCAATGTTTAAAAGGCCATAAAATTGTAAAACTTTAATTGGAAATCGACCAAAATATTGGAGTATTTATAAGCAAACGGATTTTCAAAAGTGCTAAGCATACGATCAGAAGAGGATAGAACATCTCGTTCGTGGTTGTTCGTCCAGAGAAAGTGGCTAGTAGTGGCTGCTGAATCCCTACAGTAAAGGACACCCGCTGCCACGTAGAAGCAGTACGCGAGCTTTATGCAAGCGGACCTTTATATCCGCCCTTTATATCCGACCTTTATATCTGCCCTATCAGAATAGTCATCTAGACATCAGTAGGCCAAAATGGGGCCGAGCACTACTGCGTAGCCATCCGTATAATGCAGCTCCAACCCACCACCACCTCGCCAGTGAAGAACATAGCATCTCTCTCTATTGAGTTTTGTTTAACCGTGAAATTAAAAGTTCCTATGTGTTCCAGTGCCCTATCGGAAATAAGAACCGTCAAAGCAGAGATAAAGACGTCTCAGAACATTGTCATCCAATCTGAAAATTTTCGTTAAGATTCCAAGGCTTCCAAGAGTTTATGTGAAGCGAAGTACATATTGGGTATCTAGAAGTAGAGCGTCTAATTATAAAGTTGATCTTCAATTTTGTTTCAAAAAAAAAATGTTTTCCATACAAAATTTATCACTTGCTTAAGCCCACTACACAGTTTAACACTCTGCTTCTCTCGGTAATGCAGTAAAGCGTTGCCAATCATTTCAAATTCTGTCATAAAAAAGCAAAAGAACCCTTTATGACACATAGCAGCAACGAACACTGTTAATTGCCATGCCATGCTTTTGATATTTTATAACAAAACAACAACAACAACAATAAACGACAATAAAACACGATGGCAACGACCATCAATAATAACAGAACGATAATAATCATGACAAAATGTTCATAATGAAGTTGTTGACACCGATTGGTAAACGAGAAAAAAAAAGGAAAAAAAAAAACAAACGAACGAACGAACTTAAGTAATTGCATTCATGCTCGATACCTATTCATTTAAGTTTCAGTGTTTTGTTCCCTTTTCTTGTTGTGTTTACAATGCAAGAGAGTATAATTAATGCAAGCACACATAATTACACAAACACTGGTAGAACTAGAAACCAAATACATACACAACACACAGCCTATACACAACAGTTTCAGTTTTGTGCTTTAGTTCGTTGTCTATTGCCGTTGATGGCTTAACAGTGGGTTTGGGGGAAAATATTATAAAAGAACCTGAAGAGAACGACAACAGCAATAATAGAGTCAGGCAACTATAATAACAACAACAACAAAAAAGGAAAAAAAACAAATAAATTGTAATGGAAATATATAAACGAGTTGCAAGGTCGACGAACGCCAACTAAATAAACATGATATAAAATATTTTACTTGTATTCACTCTCTCCCTGTGTATCTCAATCTCCATCAACGAAGTGTTTGATATTTTACGAGCTGCTCCTACTCGTTTTTTTTGTTTGTAACTGAAACAGAAGAAAATGAATTTATTATAGCAATAGGTATGCATGGCTGCATGTGTGTGACTGTGTGCTGAAAAACAGGAATTAATTCTATGGAGCATGTATTACAAACAAAAACAAAACAAAAATATCCCTTAGGGTTATAGAGGGTGGGTGGTGGTAAAAAGGGAATTTTTCTTGGTTCTCTCTAAATGAGAATTATTGTAATTTAAAAAAAAAAAATTGCAAGAAAACAAAAACAATACTCGTGTGCTATACAAAAACAATAAAAGAGTGTTGTATAGGTAGTGAGAGTGAAATGGAGAAATGTTGTAAGCTTACACTTACACAAACTTATACAATTAGTGGAGTCTTATACCATATAATAATACTGCTGCCATGCACTTCAGTGAAAAAAAAACGAAGAGAGTGATGAATGATTGACATAATATTTGTTGTTATGCAAAAAGAATAAGAAAAAAAATAATGCAATGTGTTATAAAAATAACAACAAAATGAAAATAAAGAGAATGAACGAATATTTGCAAAAGTAACAGCATATACAGGGAAACTGTAGAGATAATTGCACTTTCATTGAACTACAATAACAAATTAATCAGAAACAAAACCATACGCAACAACAAACTAAAGAAAACAGAACATAATGCGGAAATTTAAACATTATACTGACAAATTGACTAATGGCTGCAACACTAACAGAATTTTACGCCATTCTGTTCTAAAACGGTAATGCATAGGCCATAGTAATCTGGATGTTTTACAATCTCCCCTCTAGCGCCGTAAAATGGCCACTTTTCGCTATATAAACTGTTTCACGCACTTTGATGCTTCATTCTATGCGGCTAGACGGTGTACAGCTATCGCAGATATTTCAATAAGGTAGCAGAACGATATGATGTCCCTATCCTATGGGTATCGGGGCTCAATGGTATTCCGGATAACTGTAGATTTGATGAACTGGCCAGGCGGGGCACGTCCATCGAAATGTCCGATAAATTCTCGACTCTGGGAATCCCTATGAGAACCTGTAGACTCATAATTGATAATAATGCGATCGTCAATCCCGTCAACGACAGATGGGCGTCTCGGACACGGTTAAAACGGTGCGGAAAATCTGATAAGGATAAATGAAGGGCACACAGTAGGACTTCTTAAACTTCAGATGGGCACGCTCAGTATGGTTGTCGAGGTCATTACGGGGCATTGCATTAAGGGTACGCATTGGTCTTGGACGTCGCCGTAGTCTAGTAGGTAGTGTATTGGCTTATTGGACTGAAGACCCGAGTTCGAATCCCAGGTCAGACATCAAAACGAAATTATGAAAATATTTCTTCGGCGACTTCCTCTCAGTAGATTTCTGGCAAAAACTCTGAGAGTATTAAAATTGCCATGAAAAGCTTCTCAAAAAACTGTCGTTCGGAGTCGACTTTAAACTGTAGGTCCCGCCACTCATGTATAAAAATTAACGCATACAACATAAGTGGTGTGAGAAGCTAGGTCGTAATCCTGACTGAAGGGTTGTAATGACCAATTATGTATGTATTGGTCAGATTGACATTGGCAGTTCTTCAGGAGCTCCGTGTGGTTTTGAAACTAGGGGGTAGCGGAAAACTGTGCTAACACAATGGGCCCTATGAGGGCTGTGTCCATTCAACTTTCTTAAATGGACAGTCGCATCTACCTACCTACCCTGCGCCATGCTCCGTAATTCTTCGTACTACATTATTTGTTTCCAAAAGATTTTTGAGCACATTCCTGCAGACAGAGGCTGTCTTATTCCCTTTAGTTGTCTGGTCTATTACTCGTAGCAATAAGTTTCCAAACCGGCTGCTGTGATCTCAAACCTCTCAGCTTGGTATACACAACACTAATCACAAGGGGCCTTTTGCAAGATTACGCATCAGAGTCAACATAATTTTCAAATCACCGGTAAATATTGCATGACCGCTTAGTAAACTACCACTGCTCCCTGTCCGAAAATACTGCAGAGGATAACTTGTCGACCATATAATCAAAATCTTCATAATCCCGGCATGAATGAACTCTACTTCAAATAATACCTAACGAAACCTCATAAAAGGTACACAACTTTAAGCCTTTCCCAGCAACCTCCTCCTCTTATTAATAGTTCGGACAACTGTAATCCTCTGTATTGCATTACGTTTGGTTCCAGATGTTATCCAGAATTTAGGAGCTTTAGGAGTACTCTGCAATCCATTACGTTAACTTTGAGGTCCTAGAAGTTATCCAGGGTATTGTTCGGTTTGCATTTTAAGTTCCAGAACTTGAAATCCCCTGTACAGTGTACATTTCTTGTACATTGTTAAGCAATTCCTTATGGAATTTGACACAAATAAGTTACTGAACCTTATTCAATTTATAAATACAGTTGATGGTAAGTAAGTCTTTCCCTTAGGAATGTAAATGAAATTATTTCATGATTCTCATCTTATAGCCTGTAATTCGTGAAAAAGTTTCATGTTATACAGCCATTGCCATGAAAGATCATGAAATACTTTTATTTTTCTATGCTTCACTAATTGATTTCCTAGAATTTTCATGGATCTTCTGCAACCAACCACAAGACATTGAAGAACGAAAGAAGGTAGAGTAAGTAGTCACTGAAAGACAAGAAAGCTAAAGAAAAGAAAACAAAAAAAAAAAAAATAGAAATGAAAATGGAAATTGGAAATGTTAAAAACAAAAGTCATTTCTTTTTTCAAAAAAAAAGCTAGAAAAACTCGTTGCAAAATGATGCAACCACCAATAGAACAAGAACCAGTCACAGTGTATCTAAAAAAGCCAAAGCAGCAGTCGTCAGCGAAAACAGCCAGTCAGTCATCAGTGGAACAGGGAAAACTCAACCACACTTTTCATTTTCTTTTTCCTCTCGTTACACAAAAACATAGAGAACTTGAAATAGCAGAGTAACCTATAGAACAAAGGAAATACCAGTGGGAAAAGCATTTCAACGCAATCACAATGATGATGGCGATGGCAATGGCAATGGCGATGATGATGATGCCAAACAGGAACTGTATTCACAACTTTCGAAAGAAAATAGCAGAACTTCTAGCAGTCAAATGGAATAAATTAAAATAAAAAAAACTTCACAATATTGTGGAGTAAACTCCAAAAGAGTTGCGAAAAGAGAGAGAGACAGAGAGAGCGAGACGCTGTAGCAGATGCATAGAACAGGTCATTGAAACTGTGGCGTTGGCTTTGGCACTCAAACTCAAACCATAAATGTCTGCAATTCCCTACTAAAGTTTTGTTTTTTGCTCTCTCTTCTTCCGCTCTCTCTCTCTCGCTCTGTGTGCTGTAAGCAATTCTGCAAATGTGAACATGCCTTACAACATGGCTATATGTGGCACGTACTTAAATGCTGGTTTTTCTACTCTAATAGTTGTGTTGTAATAATGCTTGTATGTCTACATTTCATTGCCAACTCCCTGCTTTCCTTCTCCTCCTCCCCGCTCTTCGCTGTGCTCGCTCGCTTTATATTCTTTCTTTCACTCTCTAACTCTAACTCCAGTTCTATGCTATTAAACTCCCCAGTTTTCCCAATAGCCGCTCACTTCACTTGCTTTCATTTTTATATGGCAATTTGTGCATGTACTTGTGTTTCATGTATGCGTGTGTTGTTAGTGATTTTTCATTTTAATGTTGCTGCTGCAGCAGTGTCAAGTTTACGAGTACGACGAGTGGTCATGAACTTTATTTTCAATGGCGCACAAAACTCACTACTCCACCATCCACATCCACACTCCACCGCTCTCTTTGGAGCGGTTGCATGCAACTCAAGTGAAGTGGCAAAAGAAGACCATGAAAAACGTGCGAGACATAGAAAAACAATTGCGATAACTATTCAATGATAAGTGTTTAGCTGCAAACATGAGTATGATTTTGCAAAGTCAGAGGGCTGTTTAGGCGAATTTACAAGGTTCGCTATGATATTCTGCTGCTGCTCGTGAATCTTCTGATAGGAACAGGAAATAGATGGGAAGTTAGAAATGTTCATATCCAAATAAAGGGTCCGCCAACTAACTTTTTTTTTTTTTGAAAATGCTTTAAAAAAAAAAAACTAACGAATATTTTCTCAAATTTCTTTTTTTATTTGAAAGTACAATCCTTTCGGTTAATAATTGAAAATAATTTCATTCAAAATGGCTGCCTCGGCTGGCCATGAAGTAGCCTACACGGTCGGTCCAATTTTTAAGCACATTATCGATTGTGTGCAGCTGTATTTCACCAATGGCTTCACGAATATTCTCCTTTAAAGCGTCAATTGTCTCTGGCTTGTCGGCGTAACACTTATCTTTGACGGCACCCCACAAATAATAGTCCAACGGTGTAAAATCGCAGCTCTGAGGTGGCCAAACGACATCAGCTCTGCGGCTGATAATGCGATCTTCAAAAACAGGGCGCAAAACATCGATTGTAGCTTCGGCTGTGTGGAACGTAGCGCCGTCCTGTTGAAACCAAATGTTACCAATATCCTCCTCTTCAATTTTTGTGAACAAAAATTCGTTCAACATGGCCCGGTAACGATCGCCATTGACTGTAACGGCCACTCCTTGCTCATTTCCGAAGAAAAATGGCCCAATTATGCCTCTGGACCAAAATCCGCATCAAACAGTGACTCGTTTTGGGTGAGTCGGCTTTTCAATGTATGCGTGCGGGTTTTCTATGCCCCAAATGCGATAATTTTGCTTGTTTACATACACGCCAAGATCAAAATGATCTTCATCTGGAAAGATGATTTTTTGCCAAAATCGGCATCTTCTGTAAGTCGATCGCAGGCCCACTTAGCGAAGCGAAAACGCGAATATACAACCATATTCGTTCAGCGGAAGCATAAAACTAATTATCTGTCAAATCAGACATGAGCTAAGTGTTACCATTCACGAAATAAGCACTAGTTGAAAAAAAAAACGTTTGATGGTGGACCCGATAGATAGAATGCCAATACATACAGGGAGTTCACATCCAAACTAGTTCCAACGTTTTCCAATACATATGGGTTAACAATACACCCATGATGTTCAAATCCAAGCCAGGGAAAAACATTCCCCGACACTCTTTCAGCCTGGCTCGCTTCCACCACTCAAATGATCTTAAAGTAGGCAGATTTAGCCATTGAAACATTTGTGCATGTGTTAGCTCCCTTGATTGTACTGCCATTCTTGATATGTCCATGTAGCCCCCTTACTGTTTCCATCTTTTGGGGCAGCATGATGAAAGTGACTCCCCTCCCTTTTATCCGTCTGCTGACGAGGTGCGACATTATTTTATCTCTTTGGCCAATGGTTTCGACAGTCTTCTTCCTACCTTACCCCAGGGCCTAGTCCCTTCCACAGATACCTACCATCAGCAGTCTAATTCACTTAATGTATTACGCAGTATTTTTAGGTTAACCAGGAAGACAATACGATTTGCGGGTAATTGTAATTAGTGAATAAAACTTTTAAATAAAGAATATATAAAAAGAAATTCGACCAGAACTTTTGATTTTTTATTTCATGAAAATCAATTTTTCACAACAATTTTCCAGCATAACATTACGAAATAAATTTGCAACGCATTAAAAAACCATTGAAAAGCAAATAAAAGCATAAAAACCAACAATAACTCTTACCTCATACTCTCCATTTTTCTTTTTCAGTCACAAAAAAATATACAAAATTAAAGCAAAAGCAACAACAAATACACTAAAAGCATAGCAAAAAAAAAAAAATTAAAACAAAACATGCGACAACACACTCCAACCACTCTTTTCACTGACTTACCAAACACTAAACTCAACACACAATACAACACAACACATAAAAAATCCAGAATTTTCGTTTCACTACAAATAGAATGCAAGAAAAATGCAAAAAACACACACACGCACGCTGTATAAGATGTGTTTATAGGGGGGAGGGGGTAGTAAGTAGAAGACAAGAGAAAGAAATTGCATTTCGACTGCTTTTGTTTTGAAAAGTTTGCCATTAAATAAAGCAACTACAATGAGAACAACAAAACGGCATTATTATCATTTAACAACAGTGTTGGAAAATTGAAATTAAGTACAAACTTAAACAGTACTTTTTTGTATCAAATGGTACTTTTGTAATAAAAAAATATTTATTTAAATTTAATACACATACAAAACGGAACAGAAAAACTAACGGTATATACAAAACAAAAACAGCTGATTCGGAAAGTAACAGAAAGTAAAAGACCTGTTTAGTCAAACGTCGACGGAACGTAATGGAACCAATGTACGTTCGTTTTTAGCATATGAAGAGCGTTCTCATTGCTTTTCGTCTTCTAAATACGAACGTACATACGTTTCGAGGACATTTGGCTAACCGGGGCTAAAGAGCGGGGGTACTTTGATATTTTTGAAATTTTGAAATACCTTCCCCCCATAATTAAAATTAACTTTGTTGATTTTATTTGTGTTGCGCTACATTGTAACTGAGTACTATTTGTGGTAGAATTAAGAAAGAAGAGCAAAAGTATAACATTTCTCCTCAGACAGAGTCACACAAACACTGATAAATATCGGGTCCGCCATCAACGTTTTTTTTTTCAACTAGTGCTTATTTCGTGAATGGTAACACTTAGCTCATGTCTGATTTAACAGATAATTAGTTTTATCCTTCCGCTGAACGAATATGGTTGTGTATACGCTTGAACAACGCTGGGAAATATTGCGACATTACTTTGAAAATCATGGTAATGTTGCAGAATGTGTGCGAATGTGTGGATTTTGGAAGAAGAGAAGCACCGTCAGCTCCGTATGTTCGTTGAAAAAAGTGAAAGAAACTGGCATCCTCATCGAAAAACCTAAGCGTGAAAAGTCAAAAACAGTGCGTACACACGAGAATATTGCTGCTGTGGCAGAAAGTGTGCGTGAAGCGCCATCAACATCAATTCACCGCCGTTCTCAACAATTGAACATTTCGGAGACATCATTGAGACGAATTTTGCATAAAGACCTTGGTATGACGCCATACAAAGTCCAATTGGTTCAGGAGTTGAAGCCGATTGACCATCCGATGCGTTTTCGCTTCGCTAAGTGGGCCTGCGATCGACTTACAGAAGATGCCGATTTTGGCGAAAAAAATCATCTTTTCAGATGAAGCTCATTTTGATCTCGTTTGGCCACCTCGGAGCTGCGATTTGACACCGTTGGACTATTATTTGTGGGGTGCCGTCAAAGATAAGTGTTACGCCGACAAGCCAGAGACAATTGACGCTTTAAAGGACAATATTCGTGAAGCCATTGGTGAAATACAGCTGCACACAATCGATAATGTGCTTAAAAATTGGACCGATCGTGTAGGCTACTGCATGGCCAGCCGAGGCAGCCATTTGAATGAAATTATTTTCCATTATTAACCGGAAGGATTGTACTTTCAAATAAAAAAAAATAAATTTGAGAAAATATTCAGTAGTTTTTTTTTTAAAGCATTTTCAAAAAAAAAAAGTTATTTGGCGGACCCTTTAGAAATTTCTATTTTGCTTCATAAAAAGATAAAAATAAAAATATTAAAATATTAAAAAATATTTAAAATTTAAAGATAACTAGCTTAAAAAAAATGTAAAAAACTTTTGAACACAAATTTGATTTTCCTTTTAAAATGATCATAACATTACTGTAGTATTAATCTTTTAACAGCACTGTTAGTGTTTTTCTTATTAGATAACAGGTTGGCTTTTTGTACCACAAAACATAACATTTTCTCTCTCTTTCTTGCAAACCATGATGCTACAGCATTTGTTTTGCATGCCATGCATCGTAACAAATTAAATTTATTGTGTTGGTTTTCAAATCAATTTTGAAACTCACCTTTTAAGAACTGCTCATCCACTCACACTCTCTCTTTATCATCATTATTTGGGCGCAATTGACTTCTGCTATACACCACACACCATGCGTGTGCATGAATCTGCGTACAAAAAAAAAAACGCTTTCTTACATTAAAGGCCATACACATGCAACAACACAACATTTATTTTTTTTGTAATATATAAACCGATTACTATTAAAACCTTTTTGTTGTTGTTGCTTTGATTTTTACATGCAAGGCCTTGCACTAACACTCACACTTACTTCACTTATGCTTTTTTCTAATTTTTTTTTACGTACAACCTTACGATGATGTACTCCATTTTGCAAAAAATTTTCCAATAATTCTTATTGAAATTATAAAATTTATTAAGACCTTTATATTATTATTATTAATAAACAATTAAACAATACATATATATATTATTTTATTAATACTTTTTATTCTTTCTTATAAGAAAACATTAATTTATTATTTTCACTTTCAATTTCAATACGCAAGAACTTTCATTTACACCTTAATAATTAGCACAAAAATTACTACTAACCGGCTGCCGGCTTTGTAGTTCTTTTTAAAGCAATTGTATCAAATAACACGACTACAAGACTACAAGACAATAACAACAATTAAGTGCATCTTACATGCTTACATTGAATAAAAATTCACAAAAAGTTATCAAAGCACGACAAAAATCTCGTAACATTAATAATACCAATAAATACGATGTTAATTAAAAACAACAACAACAAAGACAAACACAAACAAAACTGATTGATTGCCTGTTGCCTTTGTTGCTCTGCTTATTTTAAAAACGAACATAAGAAGCGATCGGAGCATTACATAAAAACTTAACGAAATGTAAACCAAATTATACAGCATAGTTCAAAAGGCTTTATAATTTATAATCAGATTGTTATTGTAAATGTAAATGAAAGAACAAATCAATGTTATTTTTTTTTTTGTTGTCAAATAATGTTAAGTATGTAGATTTCTAACATCTTTTCCTCTCTGTACAATATTTTATAATACATGCATAACACCCGAAAGCATAAGTTTGTACGAAACCGAATGCCATTCAAATTTTGTTTTGTTCATGGTGTTGGTAGAAGTAGTATTCGTGTCCAAAAATTGTAGCAAAGCCAAAACAATACAATTGTTCTTGTAAAAAAAAAACCTAGAATCCATCAATACATTCATGTTGTCAATCGAAAAAGCATTTTCGTATGAAGCCGAATGCATGAACGTTTTTTTTAACGTGGTATGCTTACATTGTATGTATTAAGTGTGCTAGAAGACCGTTTCGTATTGTGAATGAATGCATGAATAACAAACGAAGGAATTTGCGTGTGCATGAAATCGAAGTTTTGTTGTCTGCTGTTCTTTGTACACACACACATTGCATTAAAATTTTGGTTGGGTGTTGTTTGCTCTATCTACTTAACATTGCTTGACCACAAAAAAAGATAACATTGATTGATTCTTTACATTTACAATAACAATGCCTATATAATTAGGCAATAAGGCATGCTAAGTTTTGCTGTAATTTGGTTTACATTTCGTGAAATGAAATGCTCTTCTCCCGTCTTATGTTTTTCTTTTTTCATGTAAGGAAAGCGAAGTTAACAGGCCACCAACCTGTTGTGTTTATTCTTGTTGTTGTTGCTATGTATCATATGTTGTTGTCATCATAGTGTTTATTTTGTGTTATGAATGTTACAAGATATTTGTCGTAATTTATTAACATTTTTTGAGCAAAAACATGTGCTTTTCTCCTACATATGTAGTGTTATTAAATGTAAAGGAAAGCATATGCACTCAATTTCATTTGAAGATGCACGCAATTGTTGTTGTTATTGTCTTGTAGTCGTCATGTTATTAATTGATGTTATATGATTCAATTGCTTTAAACAGAACTACAAAGCCGGCAGCCGGTTAGTAGTAATTTTTGTGCGGTTTAATGCGTAAGAGGAAGTATTTACGGTAAAAAAAATATTTTAAATAAATAAATTAAATAATAAATTAAAGTTTGTTTATAAGAAAAAAAGAATATAAAAAATTTGTGCTAATAAAATAATATACATACATATGTGTTGTGTTAAAAGAAGCTTGTTTAATTGTTTATTAAATAATAATATAAAGGTTTTAATTTCAATAAGAATTATTGGAAAATTTTTTGCAAAATGGAGTACATCATCGTAAGGGTGTATGTTAAAAAAAATAGAAAAAAGCATAAGTGAAGTGTGAGTGTTAGTGCAAGGCCATGTTTGTAAAAATCAAAGCAACAACAACAAAAAGGTTTTAATAGTAATCGGTTTATATATAAAAAAAAAATAAATGTTGTGTTGTTGCATGTGTATGGCCTTGAATGTAAGAAAGTGTTTTTTTTTTGTTTGTACGCAGATTCATGCACATGCATGGTGTGTGGTGTATAGCAGAAGTCAATTGCGCCCAAATAATGATGATAAAGAGAGAGTGTGAGTGGATGAGCAGTTCTTAAAAGGTGAGTTTCAGAATTATTTGAAAACCAACACAATAAATTTAATTTGTTACGATGCATGCAAAACAAATGCTGTAGCATCGTGGTTTGCAAGAAAGAGAGAGAGAAAGTGTTGTTTATGTTGTACAAAAAAACCAACCTGCTATCTATGTAATAAGAAAAACACTAACAGTACTGTTAAAAGTAATATTACAGTAATGTTATGGTGATTTTAAGAAGAAAAGGTTTTGAGTGATTAGATTTTGTGTTGAAATAATTTTTTTTTTATTTTTTTTAAGGTTTTTTTTTTAATATTTTAAATATATTTTTAAATTAATATTTTTTTTGTGCTTTTCATATTGTTCCTTTAATTTAATTCATTTTAAATTGTTTTTATTTTTATCTTTTTTTCTTTTTATGGCTGTGCAAATTTTAATATTTGTTGATCAGCAATAAAATATAAATTTATATTTACCTGAAATAAATTTGAAGGAAAGACATTACACAAATGTCATTTTATTAATTTTGTTTCCCCTCTCACTTCTCGTTGTTCAAGTGGGTCTCAGCCGCATATACTCGAAGATTTTAAAGGCTCAATGTTCGTCAGATTCTGAGGCTCGTAATGTTCTTCTCTTCCGTGCTTGAGGTGTAGGTCGACCAATTGCTTGTCATTCATTTTGAAAAATTTTCAGTGACGCCATCCATCAGAAATTAAGCGCAACAACCTCCGTCGACTAATGCGCAACAACTTTGCTAAAGATCATAACATGATCAAATGCAAAAAGTTTACGATTTAATTGATTTTAAGTAATTTTCAGTAGCGCCACCTATCGGATATTGGTCATACCAACTTAGAAACCTTCCCCGGCTCATGCGCAACAACTTTGCTAAAGATCATAACATGATCAAATGCATAGTTTATGCTTCTATAAGGTACATACAATCAAACATTCATTTTTATATATAGAGAAGACTATATGGGAGGTGACACGCCTACTATAGCCAATCCGCCCCTTTTTTGTTCATATATACGTCAAAGTCGTCCATACAAAATTTGAGGACTCTAGCTGTCGCATTTTATGAGATATGCGACATTAAATACTTATTGGGTATGTGGGCGTGGCACCTCGCCTACTGGAAATTTTAAAATAAAAAGTAACCTATAGTTCCTTCCAGACATACAATAAGGTACTGTTAAAATTTCAAGAAAATCGGTCCAGCCGTATAGCTGTCTATAGACTTCAAACAAATCCACATACAAATTAACACACATTCATTTTTATATATTTAGATAAATAAAAATTTTTGCATCAAATGGTAGTTTTATAATAAAATATTTAATTATACCTACCTACTTAAAAAAGTACTGAAAAAAAGTACTAAAGTACTGAAGTTTTCATCACTGCTCCACAACATCAACTTCATTATCGTCATCATCATTATTTAGAATGTATGGCTGACAAACTAGTAAAAGAAAAAACAAAAATAATAACAACAACAACAAAATATAATGTGAAATAATCATTTTCAAGCTCAACAACGCGGTGAAGGTCATTGCTACCAAAAATTGTGACTCCCTTTGCCCTACTCTACTAGCGCAACAAACCATTTTTTCGTACTGCTTTCTATGCAAACATAAACACAAACACACGTACTTACACTTCGTGTAGCGAAGTACTCTTTCGTTTTGTAAGCAAACGAATAAAAAAAATTGTGATGTTTTTGTTTTGTTTTCTATTTTAAATGGGGAATGCATTCTAGTGTTGGTGTTGGTCTGTTTCTCTCTCTCTCTCTCTCTGAGAGCAGGTTAATAAACTATGACAAAATATATGAAATGAGAGCAAAACAGTTTGCAGGCGTACTCATCATGCATTTTCACATACATACTAGCATACTGATGTAAACAGAGAATTTTGCGTATTAAAAACAGAGAGTTAATGTACTTACGTACGTAGTGGTAATAGGCGAATTAAATCACAGACTACACTACAGAATAGATGGGAATTTTCAGTGCCATTGAGGAATTTTAAGGCCCTCTTACACAATAGTATTTTAAATGCTTTTTTAGTGCAAAATTCAACCTTTAAACGCCACCTAGTGTGATCTGTAATGCAATGCGGTATTCAAATTACTAAACGTTTTAAGTGGGAAAAATTTTTTAAATATTTACACTACCATACCATAGTAGGGCTCTACTCTATTCCTGTTTACACTTGCATTGCATTTGGCAAAATTTCTGTGCAGACACAGTAATCTCTCTCAGAACTCTGCCAAAAGCAGGCAGAATACACGAATTGTATACGAACAGAATACATACATACTTTTCTGTGTACTCTCTCTCTCTCTCCCTCTGGCTCTGTGTATAAATATGAATTGTTATTGTGTATAGAAATGCATGCCCATGGATTATTGAAAAATAAAAAAACGAAAAATAGGAAGAGAGTTTATGTATTTACAGGTTCAATGTCTGGTGGTTGACCTACCCATGCCATTACGTGTTTTATGGCATACAAAACTATACATTTTTACTACTACGACTGCTAACCAAAAATCAAAGAGCATTGAATTGAAAAGGGATGAAGGGGGGGGAAGAGAGAGAGTTGTTCTACACAAACTATAGGGAAAAATTAAGTAGAAGAAGAGATAAAAGGATATTTTTTTTAAATACAAATGCAAATGCAATGAGAGTTTGATTCATTTTAAAAATAAAGTCCCATTAAAATATTATTTATGGACACAATAAAACTCAAATAAAAATATAAATTCTTTTTGATTTAATAATAGAGGTTGTTGTTGTTGTTTTTCTTTATTTGTAATCAATTTTTTGAATATTTCAAATAAAAAAAAAATAAAAAATAGCAGGACAAATACAAAATATTTGCAAAATGTGTCAATGAGCGTAACTTTGGGTAACGGAAACACGTGTCCGTTAGACAATTTACCGTACAACCCCAAAGTATGACTGACCGAATACACACACACACACACACACACACAAGCACATTAATGAAGTAAAACCCATCAGAAATGCTTTTTAAAACCATGTTTTTCACAAATTTTATGGCGTTTTCAAATCTGTAGACGAAATTTCCATGAAAACAAATTTTTTTTAAATATTTTAAGGGTTGTTGTTCCGTTTTTGCAACAGTTATTGGGTTTGAGTTTTAATGCCACAGCAAAAGAGACAATAACAGCCACAAAAAAAGTTTTTTTTTTGCAAATTTATTTTTAGATTTCAAAACATCTAGAAAGCGCTCTTTTTTTTACTACCCTTAGGATATTTTCATATTTTTTATTTATTTTTTGGTTTTAAATTTGTAAGAGCAGTTTCTTTATATTGGTTTGGTAGTTCAAATATATTGAAAATGAATTTTTTTTCCAATAAGCGTTGTTACCTGAGGTCTGGAAATTAAATAATTCAAGCAAAACAAAGTCTTTACACCACAATACATATGTATGGATATGGCATATCAATGAAGATTCTTATCAGGCGTTGTTGGATGATGGCTAAGAAAAATAATCAAAAAAAAAAAAAAAAAAAACTAGGCAACCAACACGACACTATTTTATAAATATTTTTATTTTGCTTAAAAAGCTTTGTTAACTCAAAACTAGAAAATACAATAATTTAACCAACACAACGTCCTTATATCGGGTCCGCCATTTAACGTTTTTTTTCAACTAGTGCTTATTTCGTGAATGGCTTAGCTCATGTCTGATTTGACAGATAATTAATTTTATCCTTCCGCTGAACGAATATTGACCATCCAATGCGTTTTCGCTTCGCTAAGTGGGCCTGCGATCGACTTACAGAAGATGCCGATTTTGACAAAAAAAAAATCATCTTTTCAGATGAATCTCATTTTGATCTTGGCGAGCAAGCAAAATTGTCGCATTTGGGGCTCAGAAAACCCGCACGCATACATTGAAAAGCCGACGCATCCAAAACGACTCACTGTTTGTTGCGGATTTTGGTCCAGAGGCATAATTGGGCCATTTTTCTTCGAAAATGAGCAAGGAGTGGCCGTTACAGTCAATGGCGATCGTTATCGGGCCATGTTGAACGAATTTTTGTTCACAAAAATTGAAGAGGAGGATATTGGTAACATTTGGTTTCAACAGGACGGCGCTACGTGCCACACAGCCGAAGCTACACTCGATGTTTTGCGCCCTGTTTTTGAAGATCGCATTATCAGCCGCAGAGCTGATGTCGTTTGGCCACCTCGGAGCTGCGATTTGACACCGTTGGACTATTATTTGTGGGGTGCCGTCAAAGATAAGTGTTACGCCGACAAGCCAGAGACAATTGACTCTTTAAAGGACAATATTCGTGAAGCCATTGGTGAAATACAGATGCACACAATCGATAGTGTGCTTAAAAATTGAACCGATCGTGTAGGCTACTGCATGGCCAGCCGAGGCAGCCATTTGAATGAAATTATTTTCCATTATTAACCGCAGGGATTGTACTTTCAAATAAAAAAAGAAATTTGAGAAAATATTCAGTAGCTTTTTTTTTAAAGCATTTTCAAAAAAAAAAAAAAAGTTATTTGGCGGACCCTTTACCACAATATCTGGCCAGTAACTGCAAATTTACGGGATTTACTGTGAAAGTATTTTTAGTCGATACGAATCTGAAATAACCAACCAGAATTGGCACCACACAGAAAGAAGATTTTCATCTCCAATAGGTAGTTGAAATAAAAACTAAGAACTTAAGGGAGTTAATAAAGAAAATTGCCTCCGACTGGATGTCTTCACAACACCTCTCGCTTGTAAGTTGTTTTTATTAGGAAAGATTACTAGGGAAATTGCGTCGTATTTACTTTTAGAAAGTGATTTCTAAATGGGGTTGTATTTGAAATTAAAAAATAAAAGTTTATTTTGACGATTTTAATTTGCTTTTAATTCTATACCCCCCCCCCCCCCAGTTACGAGAAGGGATAACAATTGAAATTCCACAAAAGATTTCACGAATAACACTGAAGACAGCGAGATTAAATTGAAATCCAATTAGACAGCATTTCTCCCTCTCTCTCTCTCTCGCTCTCTCTCTCTTCATCTCTAACTATCTCTGCTGAAAAGACGTGTAAATGTTGGAAACTGTACTTCAACGTTTGGGAAACAGTCAGCTAGGCTTTTACTAGGCAGATAATCATCTCACTGATTTGTCGTGAGTGGAATTTTTTTTTTTTTTTTTTTTGCGGGAAGGAGGGAAAATGCTTTATGCATTCATAAAGGTCGTCACCATACATGGTATGTCGGATTCTCCCACTGGGTAGACCGACTAAAAACCCGCCTTGTCTCCTCACCGGGGTATCATTCCACCTTGGAACCACGGTTACATTACCTCGAGGTGGACCCCTTTTGGCACCTGTGCCAGTTCCATCATTGTCAGCCTGCGTCCAGGCTCCGCTCTTCTGTTATTCTACTGCGTCTAGATCATATTTTTTCTTTCGCAGGACATAGTGCACAAATTGTTTAACTGCGTTCCAGTTTTCTCTGCTGTTTATCATTTTCAGGCCCATTTCAGCCTCGAGACCCTGACGTCTTTCGACCCAGCGTCTGCAGCCGAAGAAAGTGTGTTCGGCATCGTCTAACATAATGGCGAGCGACATTTCCCCAAGCGATGCAGGTACTCTCTGAAGTATCCATGACCGGTTATCATCTGGGTTATGTAGTAGTCTACTTCGCCGTTTTTTCTGTTTTTCCACACTTGCAATTCTGGAATCAGTTTGTATGTCCACCTATCGTACCGTTCATTTTCCCAGCGATGTTGCCATTTTAAGACGGCATCGTGCTGTATCGTTTCTAGGCTCTGCGACTGAGTCGTGCTCTGTCTAGCGTTGAAAATCATCTGGAGCTCAATTGATTGAAGGTCTATGGGAACCATTCCAGCTATTATTAAGGCGGCTTGTGTTGATACCGTGCGATACAAGGATGTGACCCGTAAAGCTGCTGTTCTCTGGGCAGATAGCAGTTTTTTAGCTCTGGTTTGAGTGAACATTGGAAGTTTAAATGTCCTTAGTAGTAGCTCAGGGTAATTCAAACACTATGGGAAATGATAGACTATGGCATTACAATTGGCCTTAAGGTTCCCTAAGAGTGTTTATCCTTACGGATTGACGGCCCCACGTTATTATTAATTCTCTTGGAAGTAAATTTATTCAGTTTTCAAATTTTCATTTCTATTTCCATTGATTTTCACAAAATTTTCTAAAACTTCACCGAAGAAGTATTCTTATTGACTGACAAACACTCTCTCATTCTTTCCATTTCCTTTGGTATTTAGTTTCGCTAATAAACAGAACAGAAGAAGAGGAAGAACAAGAACAGAAACCAAATCTAATGCTGCTTCTTCCATCCATAAGGCTAATAAACCATTAGAAAAGTCAAGGCTAAGGTCTTTGCCACGGCCACTGCGAATGGTGACGCTCTAACGCTGTAGTTGTTATGCAAGTGAAGGGGTATAGAAACTCCATCACTCTCAATGCTTAACACATGAGCTTATGAAGGCATTGACATGTGTGTGTGTGTGTTGGCAACTGCCTATTTGCAGATTAGATTTCTAATGATGAACATGCATAGACAAAGAGGCACTTACACATACACACACACACACACATTCACTTCAAATTCTCTTTTGCTTGAAAAACTATTCTAATGGTGCTTAGAATGAGAAATAGAAGTGGAGTAACAAAAAGAAAGAATAGGAAAAGAAGAAGAAGAAGCACATGAAAATTTAATCACTGTTTGGGGCAACTGAAGGCGGGGTGGGGGTTTAGAGGGAACAAGTAGAACAAGTTTGTCTCATTTTTTGTTTTCTTTTTTTTTTTTTTGCTCAAGAAGTTTGGCGCAAACGGCATCAAGTTGCACGTTGCACGCCTGATGAAAAGTGAATGGAAAGTGATTGTAAGTGAAAATGCCTGAAGAAGCAGCAGAAGCAACACATGTTCCCCTAAAAAATGCAATCTTCAGGATGGTCGGGTAATCACTGTGAAAGTACTCGATTCTTCAGGCAACGGTTGCCTTTCACGTAATTTATTGTGGATATTCGTATTAACAGGCCTCTAATTATAAGCATATCAGCTCTACAAGCCTATTCTCCCGTCCATTTTTTTTTTTTTTTTTTTTTTTGTAAATTAGGATGACCAAGAAGAGTCGTCGTACAGCACAAAAGGCAAGACTGTTCTTCCTTAACAGCTAAACACTCCCATTGTTATGGAGTACGAGTTCATAACTTTCGTTTTAAACAAAACAAAAAAAAAACCTGAAACTTTTGTGAGTCATGGCCAGTAACAATAAAAAAAAAGAAGAAACCAACAACAAAGAAGTTGACTTAATTAAACCAAAAAAAAAAAAAAAACGAAACAAAAATCGCTCTAGCCATAGCACCAAAACAAAAGTGGCACTTGAAATTGAATTTTCATTTCCGTTTCAGGAATACACAACGATACGAAAATTTCCGGGGCAACAAAAATAAACAGAAAAAAAATTTTTTTTTGTTTTGTTTCGTTTTGTTTTCAAAACTGCAAAATGCAGTCAAGCATTACAACAAAAAGAACACGGGCCATGGCGAAAAAAATAAGTGCAGACATTTGAAATGGGTGTTGGCCCTGGTTGGAAAATCTTTCACATGATTTTTAACAAAAATATACACAAAGACTAGAGCATTACGTTCTAAATGTATGACAATATGTTTTAAGGGAGTTTAAATAACAACAAAAAAGGAGTAAACATCCCCCTTTAACTAGCCCACAGGTGAGGATTTTTATTCATTAGACCGTTTTTTTTTTCTTTAATGGCTGCCTACAATGTTGTTTACCTTACTCCCTATTTTGATTATTTATTTCAATTAAAACTCAAACACGCACACACACACGCCTACATGTACACGCATTCTATGTTGTTAATGTATTTTACTTACTCCATGCAAAACAAACTCCATATGTTTGTGTTTATTATTGTATTTCATTACATATTTAACTTGTGTAGCCATGTCAAGGTTATTGTACTTTATGCTCTTTGCTTATTCTCTCTCCGTCTCTCGCTCTATGTCTCATAAACAAATTGTTTTCCTTTTACATTCCATATTATGCCTGCCTAAATAAATCCCTAATAAAACTCATTTTAATTCCTCTTTCACTCTTACTCTCTCTCTCTATGACTCCATCGCACACACACTCATATACTCTTCGTAATGTTACGATTTTGTTATTGTTTTATACAAGGCAATGCAATACAAAGTGTAACAGAAAAAAACCCTTGTGTGCTTACAGCAATTGCATGCATGATTGTGCTTGTCTATTTGCAAGAACAACAACTACAGTGTGTTAAAGGCAAAGGGATTGAGCGAAATGGAGGTATTGTAATGAAAATATATTTTGAAAAAGAAAAGTAAAAACATTGACTCATTTGTTTGTAATATTTTAACACTCTCTCCCTGTCCCGCTCTCTTGTAGGCAAGTTTGTTTTGAAATAAAATTGTCTAACAGTGCAATTCAAAATTAAAGGCATACATACTTTGATTCTGATTACTAGGAGTAATAAAGGGTTTCAAAATGAAGGGTTTTGCGTCGCTTTCAATAGGGCCTGCGGAAACACTGCAATGGTTTGGCAGCCAATGCGTAAATTTAACACCATAACCTTTAATATGTATATGCCTTACAGCCTGCAATGTCCAGCATTTTATAGCCATTTGTAAGGGGTGATTTTTTAAGAGCTATAGGAAATTTAAAAAAAAAAAAAAAAAAAAACACATAAAATGCAGAAAAATGCATGAAATCTTTATTTGAATCGATAGTACGGTCCATATAATTTAATGTTTGAAGATTATTTCATGCAAATGTTGACCGCGACTGCGCCTCAAATGGTCCATCCGCTTAGTCCAATTTGGCCAACATTTCGGCCGGTATATCACGAATAAATGCTTCAATGTTGTCTTCCAATGCGTCAATTGAAGCGGGCTGGTCTGTATAGACATGAGCTTTAACATAGCCCCACAAAAAATAGTCTAAAGGTGTTAAATCGCCCGATCTAGGCGGCCAATTGACCGGTCCCGAACGTGAAATAAAATGTTCACCGAAATCGCCTCTCAATAAGTCCATTGTTACGCGTGCTGTGTGGCATGTGGCACCGTCTTGTTGAAATAACATGTCATGCAAGTCAAGCTCTTGCATTTTGGGCAAAAAAAGTTGGATATCATCTCACGGTAGCGCTTACCATTCACAGTTACGTTACGATTCGCAGCATCTTTGAAGAAGTACGGTCCAATGATGCCAAATTCAATGATTTGCAAGCGTTGTTCGTTTGTAAGACGATTCATGGTTAAATTATAGACCAAACTGAAGATGTTTGACAGTGAAACAAAACACGAAACGTGCGTGAGCTGTTTAAACCAGTGTTGCCAAAAAGATAATAGCTAATCACCCTTTATATACCTCAGCGGCCCCAAAGTAATCTTCCTTCGAAGGTATGACAAGGTCTCTCTTAAGCCAAACCTGAGCCTCATTGTAATGGCCCACTGAAATGGCCTTTAAAAAATAAAATTTTCTATGGAATAAAAAAACCGTAAATGAATAATAAAATTCTTACTGTCCGTATAAATTTGTCCCGCAGTGTAAGAGAATATTATTATTAGAATATACATACATGCATGCAAATTGCAATATAAACAGAGTCACAATCTCTTACAAATAATTGGCGTCATGTCTGGTGTTAAAAATAAAGAATTTCTTACTCATTTTATAAAATTATGAAAAACGGTTTGTTTTATTTTTTTTTCAAATTAAAAACACAATAATTACACACATATGCTTGTAAATGTATGTATGTATGTGTGTGTGTGTGAGTAAATGCATTTGTATGTGTGATTTTAATAATGGTTTGTAAGCGTAAAATAGTGAGTGGGAGAGCGTGTTCTTTATTGCAGAGGTACGCAAATGTTGTTGTTTTTAATAACTAAATAGCAGACAATGAAAGTTAATACATACACTCGTACATCCATACTGGGTGACATACACATACATATACACATGCCTACTTATAAACGTTGTATTTGTATGCACATTCATAATGTATTTATTGCTTTACCAATAATAAAATATGCAAATGAAATGTAAAAATGTATAATAGCCATACAGCCACACAGAAATATTAAAATTTTACACAAATTTCTACTTACTCCATATAGAAGTAATACACACTCTCTTTCACACGTACACACATGTAAACACAACCCTTTGTTTATTATTAAAACTACGTCTCACTGATAAAATGTATGGCAAAAATCAAAAATTTCATCATCAACTGCCATAATTTCAATGGCTATGCATGTGACATACATAGTCAATGGATGTGTGTACAAGTGTGTGTGTGTAAGTATGAGTATTTGTCTATAAATGACTGTTATTAACGTTCGTTCGTTGGAGTTTTTTTTTTCTTTGTTGCTCAATGATGCGTTTCCAAAAGCTTATTAAACTCGTGCACAATCCTTTAATATTGTTTTCGGGAAATGAAACACTCAAAGAGACACACACAGGAAGAGAGAGAGAGTGAGAGAGAGTCTGTGTGTGATATTGTGTTATATTTTTGTATGTGCATTTATTGATTCCGACATTCTTCGTCTGTATGACGTAATTTAGAGTTTTATTTAGAATTTGTTGGCAGTTTATTCTTAATAGGCAAGCAAAGGTTATTGCACTTCGTGTTTAAATAATAAAACCGCATATGTAAGTAAAAATAGCTCTCTCTCTCTCTCTGTGTGTTTTATTTACTACGATATCCATGAATCGCTTGAGTTTGTTACCAATCTGTGAGAGTAACGGAAATTGTGTGTAAATGATCATGTTTTTTCATTTTGAAATATATGGCAACGTTCTTATTCGGTTAACTCAATACTGTCGCCTCCAGGTGTAAGCAAAGAGCCCCTGTTAGAGGACGTGTACTTGTCAACTGTGACAAGTACAGTACCCGGAGGTCGAATTCTCACACCACCCGTGTTGTGTGCGTTAATTTTATACATGAGTGGCGGGACCTACACTTCCTCTCAGCAGATTTCTGGCAAAAACTCTGAGAGTAAATAAAATTGCCATGAAAAGCTTCTCAAAATACTGTCGTTCGGAGTCGACTTTAAACTGTAGGTCCCGCCACTCATGTATAAAATTAACGCACACAACGTAAGTGGTGTGAGAAGCTAGGTCGTAATCTTGACTGAAGGGTTGTAATGACCAATTATGTATGTATGTATGTGGCGGGACCTACAGTTTAAGTCGACTCCGAACGACAGATTTTTAAGAAGCTTTTCATGGCAATTTTTACTCTCAAAGTTTTTGCCAGAAATCTGCTGAGAGGAAGTCGCCGAAGAAATATTTTCATATTTTCGTTTTGATGTCTGACCTGGTATTTGAACTCGGGCCTTACGTCTAATAAGCCAACACACTACCTACTAGACTACGGCGACTAATGTGTTCCTGTCTATGGATTTTCTGCATATATTTGGTAACTTCGAAGTTTATTTATTTAACAGCTGAATAGCAATTAAAAATCATAAAATGTTTGATCAAAAATCAAAAAACCTCAGCTGAATATAGTTTCAGTCAGCTGAATTATACTTCTTCTTGCTTTATAAATAAAAATATACTTAAATATGCAGTAAATACAAAGAAAATTCCTAGCTGAATTGCTTATTAAATCTTTAGTTTAATTATAAATACCTTTGAATCATAAAAAAATACACTAATATCCAAGTGTAGCCAAAAACCCATAGCTTAATTACATAACAGTAAGGCTAAATAAGTAATAACTGTCATAAAAACAAGGAACATTTAACAAAATTCAAAATATAATCGAAATAAGTTAGCTGAATTAGATATAAATATAGCTGAATAGTGTTTAATGTAATAAATCCCTAAACAAAATTAACTAAATTGTTATAATTACATCCTAAATGAGGCTAAATAAGTAATAACTGTCATAAAAACAAGGAAAATTTAACAAAAACCTTAGCTGAATTAGATATAAATGTAGCTGAATAGTGTTTAATGTAATAAATCCCTAAAAAAAATTAACTACGTTGTTATAATTATATCCTAAATGAGGCTAAATGAGTAATAACTGTCATAAAAACAAGGAAAATTGAACAAAATTCAAAATATAATCGAAAAAAGCTGAATAGTGTTTAATGTAATAAATCCCTAAAAAAATTTACATATAAAAAAATTAACTAAATTGTAAAGCTAAAGCTTAGCTGAATTAATTATTCAGTAGCTGAATAACAGTAAATATTTCCAAAATGACTAAATTAACCCAAAAATATTAATGTCAGTAAAAAACATCAGCTGAATTATGTATTTAGTTAAGTGCATACAGTTTTAATAAAATAAATCTTAACAAAAATCGTAAGATTTATTATAAAAGTATAGCTGAATAACATTTTCAATAGCTGAATAAAAGCTAAAACTAAACATATCCTTAGAGTAGATCGAAAATGTCCATATAAATTACATAGCCTTCAAAAGAGAGCATGTCTTCATCTAAAAAACGCTACAGTTGCCATCAAATTTAATTTGGTTAAAATCCGTCAAAATATTAACCTAAAAGTACTTAAAAGCTAACAACACAGCCAATATTTACATGTTAAGCGCTTTTATTGATTTCAGCGTTTAATTTTAAATACATTGGCTGCACTAACACTGTCAAATTGGCAGACAAACGAAGAGAAAAGCAAAATTAACAACTAATGACAACGAAACAACGGCAATTTTGTCGGAACATAATAATAACAGACAGGCACAACAAACAAACATACGCACACACTATGTATATGTAATCCATAAAAAGACGGTGTGGTATTTACGTTTTGCCTGGCAAATGTGTCTGTCTGCCTGCCCAACACAATACAAAACATCAATAAAACGAATGGTAAGATTGATAAATAAAAACAAAAACAACAACCATAAGACTGACGTTGTGTATTTAGCCGACGGTTTGAACGGGTAGTTCGTGTGTTTTGTATAGAGACACAGCAACGAAAAGAACCAACAAAGTTAGCGAGTTCAGCAACGACAAAAATCATAGCAAACGAAATGGAGAATTTCAATTTATAAGGGAGAGAGAGAGAGAGCGACAGACAGACAGCAAGAGAGCCCATATAAACATACAAAAATTTTTGTGTGGGAAACAAACACACGAGAATAGTAAGACAATTTTTCAATTGTTTAAGTGCAAGTGAGAAAGAGACCGCTATATATATGCATGAGAAAAAAATTTGTAGTTTTTGTATTTCTATTGTAAACTCTTTGGCCTCGTGCGTATGCTCATACATTAACAGTTAGTCGCCAGACATTGACGCCGAGTGTTTTGTGTACTTGTTTTGCTACTGAAAACATATTTTTTCTGTATTTTTTTTAAAAGAAAAACTGGAAAATTTTGTGAAAATAATTCAGAAACCATGAATACTTTTACATTGGAACGTAATAATTATCGGCGTAAATTAATTACGCTGGTTAAACAGCATCCAATACTGTGGAATAAGACCCAAGAGAATTACAATCGCAATCGGCCACAGAAAATACAGGCATGGCAAGAAATATCCGAACAGCTGAACATAACGGGTGAGTAAATACATATCAAAAAAAACAAAGAAAGAGAACGAAAGAGTGTAAAAAAATATGAAAATAAAATGACAACGGACAGAGTTACCATGTATGTATTTAAAAAAATGAATTCTATTCTGTATTTTAGTGGATAAATTAAGACGAACTTGGGAAAATTTACGTGACCAATATAGGCGTGATTTAAAGCGTGAAGTGCGTTATGGTTTTAAATCCAAATGGCGTTTTTTCTCTGACATGGATTTTATACGCGATATGGTATCCTGTAAGGAGAATGGTTTTAAAGAGACTGAATTCTCTGATTCAGATTCCGAACTGGATGTTACTGATCAACTACCCACTACCACTACAACAATACAAAATAATCTTAAATCCTTGGTAACAGTAACCAGTAGCTCTGCCTCTACTTCAACCACTAGCAGCTCTAATTGTAGCCAGAATTTTCAACCCATAATCTTAACTAAACAATGGCAATCCTTGCCACCATTAACAGCTTATAAAACACAAACTGCCACAACTACCACTGGCTTAACAATACCCACAAATTGTGATTCCTCGCAAGAACAACGCCATCATACAACACCAGCACCACCGCCACCCCTATCTGCACCTATAATACTATCGCTAAGCCAAGATATAAACTATGAAACTGTAACCAAACAAGAACCCGATATTGATTTGGAGCTTGAGCAAGCAGCCCAGGCTGTGGTAGATATCCAAGAACAACCCTCTTCTCTTAACAAATTGCTGGAGACACCAAACGCCAGAGAATTTCAAGAACCTTGTGTGTCCACTTCGTCTATGAAACGTTTACGCTATTCGTTGGAAGAGAATTTGGATTCAGTCTTAGATTGTAGTAATGCCTCGTCAGGACGTCACCAAATCAAAAGTGAACCTGATCTCAATACCAAAGACGATGACTATTATTTTGTAATGAGTCTGCTGCCTTCTTTGCGTCAAATACCCAGACATCGTAAGTTTCCATTAAGAATTGGCATCATGAGTCTCATAGCCAAGGATTTGGAGGAGGTATGCAAGGACCAAATTACCAATTAAGCTGTTATCGATAATTTTTATAATTATTTAAATGCTTATAGAATAATAAATGAAATTAAAAAAGAAATTCTAAAGATAATATTTATTTATCGAAAAGTTATCGTGTGTTATTTACAAATTTTGGGAGATAAATTATGAATTGAACTCCACAATATTGCTTAAACCTTGTTTTTGAAAAAAAACGGATATTTATCGAAAATTTATCGATAATAATTTATCGATAACTTTCAAAATTTAATGTTATCGATTTTTATCGATAATGTTGCTGCTCATAACTCAGAATTGTTGACGTTTCCTATATTATTTTCCTTTGGTGTTTTAAATTATAATTTCAAACTTTTACGTAAGCCACCATTGTTATCGTCACCATCACGAACATTGTGTATGTAAGAGCGCAGTTATCGAATTTCCTTAAACATTTATTGCTTTATTCAACCCAATTAACATTCAATTCACATAAATTGTGATGTTATTGCAACACACACACATACATTTCCTATCCTTAAGCGAAATCAAATCAACCGAACGTTAGAAAGTCCCTTTAGAGTCCTTAAGGCATTTACAATAGCTGCCCAGCCTGCTAACGGTGGTCAAAATAAGCCAGACAAGGCAGGAGCCTCTCTGTCTCTCTCTGTTCGTGTAACATTTTAAAATATCCTGCAGGACCATAAAAATAATTCAGGCACGCATTGTCACAGGCACTGGCACTGTTACAGGCACTGTCAAGTGGAAATATTTTTTAGGAAAGCATAGAAAGGAACAGAAATTCTTATCAAATGTTAATGAACTGGTGGGGTAAGAGGTTTAAGAGAGGGAGGACAGTGGTATTTGTTAACAAACAAGGCTATTGAACGATAAGAACAGAAGGTTAACATACTTGAGCAGGAACAAAGACACTGACTAACTGGCCAATAACACACAACAATACTTAGGTTGCCATAACAGCAATAACAGGACGTTAGTGACTGACCGTAAGTGAGTGCGTGTGTTTAAATGGGTCACATTGTTTATGGCTCTCAGACGGAATGCCAAACCAAAAAAATTGCATGTCGCCTGTACATGCCTAACAAAGAAATGGTGTTTGGTGGTGGTGAGTGCTAAAACAGTTTAAGACATACGCATTTCACAGGTTTTTCTTAAGATGACCCCCTTTTTGTTGTTTATTCAGAATTCTGACCTTTTTTTTGTTGGCCAAAAAATATTTTTTTAACACTTCCAGTGTGTTTTAGCCATCCTTCCACCTTATAACTGATGTCCTGTCATACAGCAAACAATGTAAAGGATTTTTAAGGACTTTGACTAATTGTGGCCAGATCTGGTTATTTATGAGTCACTTTAAAGTGTTCTATTGTTGTTGTAGTTGTTGCTGGAATTTTAAATTATTTCCAGTAAAGAAGAGAGCAAAAAGTATTTCTAAAATGATTCATGACAGACAAAGGAAAAGGGTGTTAATGTTGAGCCTTATTTGTTAGGAACAGGTGCCAGGGATTAGTCATCAGGTGAACCAAAAAATACTATTGAAATCGATTAATTCACACTCAAAGCAGTTGAGCTAAATTGAAATTTGAAAAAATAACTCGGAATGATGTTCACAAGTGACATTTCATTGAACTTAAAGCTTGTCTCTTGGTAGATAGATATGTAAAGGGTCCGCCAAATAACTTTTTTTTTTGAAAATGCTTTAAAAAAAAAACTACTGAATATTTTCTCAAATTTCTTTTTTTATTTGAAAGTACAATCCTTCCGGTTAATAATGGAAAATAATTTCATTCAAATGGCTGCCTCGGCTGGCCATGCAGTAGCCTACACGATCGGTCCATTTTTTAAGCACATTATCGATTGTGTGCAGTTGTATTTCACCAATGGCTTCACGAATATTGTCCTTTAAAGCGTCAATTGTCTCTAGCTTGTCGGCGTAACACTTATCTTTGACGGCACCCCACAAATAATAGTCCAACGGTGTCAAATCGCAGCTCCGAGATGGCCAAACGACATCAGCTCTGCGGCTGATAATGCGATCTTCAAAAACAGGACGCAAAACATCGAGTGTAGCTTAGGCTGTGTGGCACGTAGCGCCGTCCTGTTGAAACCAAATGTTGCCAATATCCTCCTCTTCAATGTATGCGTGCGAGTTTTCTGTGCCCCAAATGCGACAATTTTGGTTGTTTACATACCCGCCAAGATCAAAATGAGCTTGATCTGAAAAGATGATTTTTTTGCCAAAATCGGCATCTTCTGTAAATCGATCGCAGGCCCACTTAGCGAAGCGAAAACGCGAATATACAACCATATTCGTTCAGCGGAAGGATAAAACTAATTATCTGTCAAATCAGACATGAGCTAAGTGTTACCATTCACGAAATAAACACTAGTTGAAAAAAAAAAACGTTAGATGGCGGACCCGATAGATAGATTTGGTTTTATTACATTCAAAGGTTTATGTATGGCAAGACCTTCAAATCAGAGACAGCCTTGTTAAGACACAAGGAAACAACCTTCCCTTACACAAAACACAAATACACTCGCGTGCAGCAGCATTGTTGCCTTCACATGTAACACACACGAAATGTATACACGCGTACAGCATTTCCAAAGGAACACACTCGTGCACACATGGTCAGGCATAACGGAGAAGCTGTTTACGAGAGTTGAAATAAAAATTGCATCGCACAGACAAAGACAATTGCATACGCGTAATACCGTTATTTATACACACACACACCCAAGTGCACGTGCATTCACGTTCACAAGCGAAGTTAAGAGCCTTCAAAGAAGCCAAGGATGCCGACAGACATGTGATGATAAGAAAACAAAATGAAAAAAGACCACAGAAAAACAAGATTCGTACAAGGGCATGGACACAACAAGGTAAAGGACATCGGTTTGAAGAGAGAGAGAGCACACTCTCTCGCTCTCGTTAGTTAAAAAAAATTTAAAAAATTATTTGGATTTGGATTTGAAGGCTATAAACAGAAATCCTGGCCGTATATTTTGAATATTGAATTCTTTGTTGTTGTTTTGTTAAAAGGACTCCATTTGAGGGTCACGCTTAGATTACCCTCATGCAAGGTTTTGTTTTATTGTCAGCGTGTAAGAGCGTTACGTTTTCGTTTCATAGTAACCAATAATGAATGATAAAGCGAGACAAAAGCCATTTGGAGGGCACAAACATTTCTTTTACTTGTCAAATTGAAGTTGCTACTGCGAAATCTTTTTTAAAGGTCCTGCCCTTCCTTTATAAATAAATTTAATAAATATTTGAGGTTAAGTTGGTACCATTAAATTGTAAAATCCTTGATATTTAGAAACAAAAAAAGGGGAACCATTCCATTCCATGTGAAGGCATGATACTCCCTGATGTATTCCGTGTTTAACGCGTCTAATCACAGTTTGCCACTGACTTGAATCTAACAGAGCCTATAGCGCCACAATAGTTCAGGTTCCCATGATGCATTAGGTTAGGTTAGTGTGGTAGCTTTATACCAAAAGCTCACTTGAGCACGCATAGCGGCCCGTTGTGGCGCCACAGGTGAACGCAGTCCCTGTACTGACCAAGTTCCTCCGAGCCAATGAGGGAGAAGTTGGTCAGCGCAAGGGCTGCACATTTAAAGCACGACTACCCCACGCTGTAAAACCAGCCAGAGTTTGATAAACGAGGCTATGATGTCCTTGACGTCAATGGACGATAGCTCCGTCAAGCTAACAAGGATTGGAGAGCCAAATAACCTATATCTGCATCTCCCAAGAGATGGGCATTGACATAGAAAGTGGATAACAGTCTCCTCTTCCTCAGCGAATCTGCATCCGCGGCAGAAGTCGTTAAATGGGAGCCGCATTCTTTCCGCGTGTCTACCCATAACACAGTGACCTGTAAGCATGGCCACTGTGATTGAGATGATGTTACGACCAAGTCCAAGTAACTGGTTGGTGCGCCTTCTATCCATTGAGGGCCAAGTGAGCCTAGTGGTGGAGCAGGTCTTCTCATTGATCCAGGATAGGTTGGCGTCCCGGGAGAATTTCCGCGCGATGGCCAGTTTGAACGAGGTAAGTGGCATTCCCAAGTTGATTGAAGAGGATTCCGGAAGAAGTGCGCCTGCCCTGGCTAGCTCGTCTGCTTTGCAGTCCAGGGAACCAGATAAGTGTCACACTGAATCGCCCAGAAAGAAGGTTGAGGCAGCGGCGGCATTCGCTGACGATCCTAGAATTATCCGCAACGTTCGATAGAGACTTTATCGCAGCCTGGCTATTAGAAAAGATTGAGATGCGGTTGAAAGGAACTCTGTGTGCGATCCCATGCATTGTCGCATGCCAATCTCTGGAGTTTATCGAAGGTAGGTGATGCCATGGTAAAATTTAAAACGATTGACACCGCCAAGCCGTACCCAATGCCAATTGTCTTACAACTTTATTATCAAACAATTATTAAACCCCCATTTTTTTTTTTTGCACAAACCATGACGACGACTTTGCCTTCAAATCAGGAAGATTGACAATAACTTGTCAAAATATGACAAAAACAGAGGGCTGGATTGAATGCAAACTTGCACTGGCCCTTTAACCAAATTAAAAAACGAGACACAGACACACAAACACGCATACTTTGCTAACGGTATTAAGCATATTTTACTAATGGCTTAATAACTGTATATTTTACACAACAACAACAACAACGACAGAAATAGGAAACAATAACAACTAAGAAAGCAAAACTGAATTGCCAACCACGACTGCCTGCTGCCTTACTTCTCAGTTGCTAAAGAAAGACAAAGAGAAACAAACAAAAAAAAAAACAAAAAACTTTACAATGAAAGTTTGTGTACAATTTTAAGGATATTAAACCAACTTCTAAAAGCATACTTGAAGCCAACAGACACCCTTTTTGCCCAGACTTTCAATAAATGGGTTACACTTGTCGCAACAACAGCACAAAACTGAAATGAAAATCATCCCCTGCTTTCAGGCATTCCTTCTTGCAATTGCAGCAGTAGCAGCAATACCCAAAGCAATATTTCAAATTTCTTGTTCTTCTTTTATTTGCGCGTTGCCAGACCATATTTTGCTTTTCAAGGAAGAAATCAAAACAAATGCAACAAAAAAAAAATATGAAAACATTGTGCGACACTGACCTCATACCCTAAACTTGAAATACAAACTAAAAAAGACAAACAGACGAACGGACGGACAGACAGACAAACTAAAACACAAATAGACAGACAGACAGCTGAACAGACATTTACGACCACATAGAGAAATGAAAACCAGAGAGAGAGAGAGAGAAAGAAACAATGTCTTCCATCCACTCTTCCTTACACTGACTTCGTCTGTAAGCGTTGGAAATTTCGAAAAATAATGGGAAACTGGGCATATGGGGCTACATTTCAATAGAGGAGGAGGAGGATGTTTTGCTGTATAAGGAAGCAGAGCTCCTGGTAAAGCCATTACCATGTGGAAACTCTCGTTTCAAGATTTTTTTTATCAGCTCCTAGAGAAAATGTTTTAAAAAGCCAGAGATTCCCTAACTTTTAGGAAAAGAAAGTTGTAAGTAATGAGTTGAGAAGGTATATTGAAAAGTAGGATAAAAAAATAGGGAGCCTTCACCCTAAATAGCTTCCAGAAATAAGGAAACGAAAGCAGACAAGAAAAAAGTTGAGAGGAGTAGAGTAGACCAGTCGGCAATGACTTTCCATACCATAACTAGACCGATCCTAACAGGGGAACGCAAGTAACGGGTGATTTTTTAGTTATTATCTTTTTGGCAACACTGGTTTAAACAGCTCACGCACGTTTCGTGTTTTGTTTCACTGTCAAACATCTTCAGTTTTTGGTCTATAATTTAACCATGAATCGTCTTACAATCGAACAACGCTTGCAAATCATTGAATTTTATTATCAAAATGCGTGCTCTTGGAAAGTTGGCTGAAGATCCACTTCTTTATCGAAAAATTGTGTTCAGCGACGAAGCTCATTTTTGGCTCAATGGATACGTAAATAAGCAGAATTGTCGATTTTGAAGTGAAGATCATCAGCCAGAAGCATTGCAAAATCTACCAATGCATCCAGAAAAAGTCACAGTTTGGTGCGGTTTATGGGCTGGTGGCATCATTGGACCGTACTTCTTCAAAGATGCTGCGAATCGTAACGCCTTTAGACTATTTTTTGTGGGGCTATGTTAAAGCTCATGTCTATACAGACAAGCCCGCTTCAATTGACGCATTGGAAGACAACATTGAAGCATTTATTTGTGAGATACCGGCCGAAATGTTGGAAAGAGTATGCCAAAATTGGACTAAGCGGATGGACCATTTGAGGTGCAGTCACGGTCAATATTTGCATGAAATAATCTTCAAACATTAAATTATATGGACCGTACTATCGATTCAAATAAAGATTTCATGCATTTTTCTGAATTTTAAGTGTTTTTTTTTTTGAAAAATTTTCCTATAGCTCTTAAAAAATCACCCTTTATAAGTGCTTACAATCCTTAGTGAAGAAAAAGTGACAGCTTAGACGACTATTTCATTCCTTGCTTTCAACCAGTCACCTGCTATCGACACATTTAAGGCTGATAGGCTATCTGTAACGACGACAGTTACTCTACCCGGCCTTATAAATTTCAGACATTTCAAGTTCAACATTTGAGAACCACTGTGTAGTGCTAAACTGAATAAATCATACACTGCTGCACACCAAACGTCCATACACTTCTCGCTCACAATGTTGTTGTAAGAGTTGCTTTTTTATTTTCTTTTTTATTATTGTTGTGGGCTTTCGTTGTTGTTATTGTTTTTCTTGTAGTTGTATTTCATTATTATTCTAAAATTCATTGACTTTTCATTTCTTTCATTTCTCTTCTTTAATTTCAATTTTATTCTCCCATAGTGAACGTTTTCGACATTCTCTCTCACACTCTCTCACGCTCTCTGCTGCAACACTTGATAATATTTGTACGCTACGGTACCACTGTAAGAAAGTATATGTGAACCAAATGAAAGCCACACTGCTTGTAATTTAAATCAATTCATTACCTAGGGAAGTCGCCATAGTCAAGTTAGTTAGTCTGTTGGCTTATTAGACGGTAGCCCGTAGTTTAAACCCCAGCTCAGATATTGTGAACAGAAAGAAATACAAAAAAAAAACAATTTCTTTCGAATCCTCCCACTCAACAGTCTAATAGAAAATCTTCGAAAGAAAAATAAAATTGCCCTGAAAAGTTTCTCAAATCTGATCCGGAGTCCACTTATGGATAAAATACGCAACATTGGTGGTGTGAGAATTTAGGTTGTAATCCTGACTACAGGAATTTAAAAAAATATCATAAAAAAATTCTGCAAGTCTTTTTGTTGTGTAGGGAGCATCATAAGGTCACCCTTGCTTAACT
This sequence comes from Sarcophaga caerulescens, assembly GCA_927399465.1. NCBI lineage: Eukaryota > Metazoa > Arthropoda > Insecta > Diptera > Sarcophagidae > Sarcophaga > Sarcophaga caerulescens. The sequence continues at coordinate 9,091,903 of OV656867.1, read as the reverse complement.
ATAATTTTCTCATTCGTTGCTTTTCTCTTTCTCTTTTACAAATGTTTTGTTTTGTTTTCGTTTATTTGCTCTCTGTCGGCGTTTTTTTTTTTTTGCATAAGGAACCCGGTCTCGCTTAATGTATTTAAAATAAATCTAACAGTGTGTGTGTGTGCGTATGTAAACAAATGCTTGTCTGAAAAGGATTTCTTTCAGTGTGTATGTGGATGTGTAAAAGTGGATGACTTGTCTGCAATAACTGCTGCTTACTTTATGCGATTGTTTTTGTTGTTGAATATTCTAGTCTGGTCTGCACTTGCACTCCATATTATTCTCTCTCTCTCGCTCTCTGTATGTAATTCTCTATCACTTTTCTCTCACTACTTACGGCTGGTGCTCATACCACGACCTACCCATACCCCATATAAATTAAGCTCTTGTAATATGTTCTGTGTGTGTGTGTTCTTTACTTAAGTTATGCATATATGCATGGCAATGTTAACATAAGAGTGTGTAAGCTTGTGTAAACTTTACAGATTTGTTCATATTGTTGTTGTTGTTGTTCTACTGATGTCTGCATTTTAGCTACCACTACATTTGAAACTGTATGCAGAGTAATGTACAATGCACATGCATTTGAGTTTATGTACGTGTGGTGTGCGGCTGTGTGTTCAATTTTGCAAAAGTTTCATTTCGCTTTATGCTGTTTGTTTTGTTTTGTTCTTGTTCTTGTTGTAGGGCTAAATGAAACAGAATGTATTTCACTTTTTTTTTTGTTCTTCACTTTTTTTTTTGAGTATCGTAACCATAGTTCTCAATTTCAGTCTCGTTAACGACGTCATGTCGTACGTTTGTCGCGCTTTTAAGTTTTCGAGTGAGTTTTTTAGAATACTGTGGCTAAAAATAAAATCACAAGCCAAACATAAATACTTTGAAACTAAAAGTTAATTTCTTTATTAAATTTGTTTACTTTTCTTTTGTATAAAATAAATTTACAATATTTACCTACTACAAAGAAATAAAATTTAAAGTTTTATATAAATAAGTGTGACCTTAAAACAAAGTATCAATAAGGAAACCGCAAGAGAGGAATACAACAATTAGTGAAAAAAATATGGTGGGTTTAATAAGAAATAAAAAAAAAAATAATAATAAAAATGGAGTTAAGAAAGAGTGATTGAAATAGAAAATAAAAGTGAAGTTGTTTTTGTAATAATGAAACTTAAAAATTAAAAGAAAAAAATATTGTGTATTAAGAAAAAGCAAAATAATAATAATAAAAATAATAATAATAATTAATTACAAAAATGATTATAGGTACCTAGGTTTTTTTTATAAAAAAAATTAATCTATTTTTTTATAATTAAACAAGTGAATAAAAAAAAACAAAAATTGTTATGCAATAAAAAAATTAATTGCGTATAGGTACATATTTATAAAAAAAAATTAAATAAAAAAATTATTTTTATGTTTTAATAAACAAAAAAATAAATTAAAAGTAAAAGATAAACATACAATTTTTAAAAATCAAGAAAAAAAATAAATAATAATAAAAAAGGAACAAAAATTGTTATAGGTACCTACAATTAAAAATTAAATTAATTGGAAAAAATATTTGTATACATATTTATACAAAAAATTAGATAAAAAAATTAATATTTTTAAAAATCAACAAAGAAAATAAATAATAATAAAAAAGGAACAAAAATTGTTATACAATTAAAAATTAAATTGATTGGAAAAAATATTATACAAAAAAATTATACAAAAAATTAAATAAAATGAATTAATATTTTTAAAAATCAAGAAAGAAAATTTTTGTAAAAAGAAATTCAAAAATGTATTTAAATTTAAAAATTACAACAAATAACTCTTTTTTGTGGATAAAGAAAAATTTAAAAAAATTAAATAAACATAAATACCTACATACCTACTGAATTTAAAATAAAATAAATACCTATTACCACAAGCAATTATAAAAAATTAAAAATTAATTTAAAAATATTTTACAACGTTAAACAAATGTAATTAAATTTTTTTTTATATTTAAAAATATAAAAATAATAATATAATAAATAATAAATATTATTGAAAATATATAAAATTAATTAGAAAAAAAATTATTGCTTAAAATATAACAAAATAAATGAGTGGGTTTTTATTAATTTGGAAAATAAATTACATAAATTTTTTTTTTGTAAAATAATAGCAACAAATTTAAAATTCATTTTTGTGCTTATGCTGAATAAAAATTATTAACAATAACTGTAAAAAAATAGAAAAGAAATTGAAATCCTTAAAAAGAATGTCTAACTCCTTTAAAAAAATTTTACTTTTTTTTTAAATTTATATAAAAAAAAAAACATTCCGATTAACAGAAAACTTATTTAACAAACATTAAAATTGTTTTTAAACTACAGTACGGGCTCGATTTGCGCAACTGATAGGAAATCGGGGTTGTTGCAAATTTCATTCATTTTTGAAATAACCGACCACTAAATACAGTACAATTTTTAAATTAATTTTTTAACAAAAACAAGCAATTTAATTAACATAAAATAATTAATTCATTTATTAAACAAAAAAAAGTTATAATAAAAGGTTTAAATTAATATATTACTAATAAAAATAAAAAAATAATAATATTTAATATAATAAATTTGGTATTCACTAGTTTAAACAAACAAAAATTTGAGATTTTTGTCTGAACTTTGGATTTTTTAAATTTTTTGTTAATTGCAGACTCCTTTATATCCTGACCATGGCATCGTTTAAAGTTTTTCATCCATCCATTACTAGCATTAAAATGTCCAGGGTTTTCCTTTATTTTATTTATGAAAGTACTAGGACTTCGATTTTAAAACGTTCTCAGAAATTGGCACATTTTTTGATCTTTGATTTAAAAACCATTTAAACAACGCTTTTTCCATTTTTGGATATTCTACAGACTTAAGGGTTGATCGATTTCCTGGTCCAGATTCAGTGTTTCTCACAAATTTTTGAATAGAAACTTCATTCTTTTTTTTAATCCTACTAACTGTAGTTTTATTAACTTTGTAATCAATACAAATGTTTTTACAGTTTCACCATGTTTTAATTTGTTTAAAATTTCTAACTTCTGTTTTATTGTCAATTTAACAATTTTTTTCACTACCTCCGTATTTAACTTATAAAATGATCTTCGCTATACGGAAATAAATCTTAAATAAAATCAAAGAAACAGAGACAAAACAAAAAAAAAAAAATAACTGTAAATAAACAGTCAAAATTTTTTATGGGGCCAGTGTCGTCGTGAAAGGATTTTTTTTTTGGTTCCTACGATTTGTCAAACAATTTTAAATTACGCTTCTGATTGAAAAACTATGAGAATAAAAAGAAAATGAAAGAGAATAACTGCCAAATAATATAAGATTTGCAAAATAAAAAATAAAGTTGCATTTATCACGAACTGTTATTTTGAAAAAAAGTTGCTGTTATAAAGACTGTAATGTTAAAAATTAGGCTGTTGCGCAAATCGGTCAGTTGCAATAATAGGTAGTTGCGCAAATCGAGCCCGCACTGTATTTTAAACAATTTTTTTTTTATTTATTTTAATTTTATTTAATTAATTTTTTTAAATGTTATCAAAACAAAAAAAGTTATAAATTAATTAAATAACTCTTGGACACATAAAAAAATTTATTTTAAATGAAAATTCTGATTTTTTATGAAAAAAACCATTATTTTGTACTCGTATGAGAAAGCCTAAAGGTTAAGAAAAAGATAAATAAAACGCGGCATAATTCTTTCCGACGGCAGGCAATTTGTCCAAGATTATAATGAATAATAAGAAAGTATTTAAAATAAATTATTAAAAAAAATGTTGTAAAAACCTACAACTACATAATTTAAAAATTATTAATAATATAAAAAAATCTATAAAAAATAAAAAAAAAAATATTTAATTTAATATATGGGCAATTTCGTGTCAAGTGACCCAATTTTTAAAATCGATGTCTTTCGATTTCCTTCTTTGCACCGAGGTTAGTACTATTGGATAGTAGGCCAGACACAAATTTTCAGCTCTATCAGTCAAGAACTGCCGGAGTTAGAGGAGGTAAAAGTTGGACATTTTGGTCATACAGGGTTTTTTAAAATGTGTGTAACTTTTCACCTATTGGTCCTAGCAAAAATTTTCCGAAGGATATTAGATAGCTATTTCTTCAATCCTTCCAAAAATAATTTTTTTAATTTTTAAAAATTTTTTTTTATTTTTTTTTTTAATTGAAGAAAAAGAAAGGAAAAGAACTAAGCTTTCTTTGAGTAAAAAAAAAACATCAATTAAAAAAAATATAGTGCATATGGTAAAATTTAAAAACTTTGGATTTTGAGTTAAAATATTTTTTTTATAGATATGCCTCTTGCTACTAAGTGCCCACAAAGATCTTAAAGGAAATGGTCTAAGTTTTCTTTTGAGGAAAAATAAAAAAAACTCCAGTTCGAAAAAAAAAATGGGGGAAAATGAAAATGGTACATGTGCCAAATATTGAAAAATCTTATTCTTGAGTTAAAAAATAATTTTTTTGATAGATATCCCACTCGCATCCCATTAAGCGATTATAAAGGCCTTAAAGGAAATTGTATAAGCTTTCTTTTGAGCAAAAACAATAAATAAAAAAGGCCCAAATTGAAAAAAATTAAAAAAAAAATAATTTAAAAAAAAAAATAAAAAAAAATTTTTAAATTTTTAAAAATTATTTTTGGAAGGATTGAAGAAATAGCTTCCAAATCTTCCAAATCGGAAGACATCGATTTTAAAAATTGGGTCACTTGACACGAAATTGCCCATATCTTTAAATAGCGAAATTTATGTAATATAATAAAAAATTATAAAAGTAATTAAATAACAGCAATTATAATTAATTTTTTTATAAAAAAAATTAAATCATTAATTTAAAAACAATTAATTTTATTTTATATTTTTTAAATAATATACATAAATAGCTAAAAATAATAACAAATAATAAAATAACAAAAAATAAAAACCAAGAATTATAATTAATAAAATTCGTGGATGACAGAATAATAATAAAAAATAAATAAATAATAAAAAGTAATTAATAAAAGTAATTAATAATAATAATAAATAATAAAAAGTAAAAAAAATAATAAATAATATTCAAAATAAAAATATTTTATATTTAAAATTAATACAAAAATAATAAATAATAATGAATAAATAATTATAAAATTAAATATATTATACATAATATTAAAATTAATAACTAAAAAACGTATATCAAGTAAAGTTAAATATTTAATTAAAATAAAATAAAAAATAAGTTCAATAAAGGACACTCCATTCTGGAAACTTCTCGGTTGTGTTGTGTCTCATGTGAACCCATACACATACATATATAATTGGCCATTACAACCCTTCCAGTCAGGATTACGTCCTAGCTTCTCACACCACTCATGACATTGTGTGTGTTAATTTTATACGTGAGTGGCGGGACCTACAGTTTAACGTCGACTCTGAACGACAGATTTTTGAGAAACTTTTCATGGGAATTCTATTTACTCTCAGAGTTTTTGCCAGAAATCTGCTGAGAGGCAGTCGCCGGAGAAATATTTCTTTATATTTTGTTTTGTAGGACCTACATTTTAAAGTCGATCCCGAACGATATATTTCTGAGAAACTTTTTCATGGCAGATTTTATTACTCTCAGAGTTTTTGCCAGAAATCTGCTGAGAGGAACCCATATATCGTTCAATTCATATCCTCACAGTCCTCAATCATACAACTATTGACGGTAACTGTTCTTCCAGGAATATTTTCTATTAAAAGGATAAAAGGAATATTTTAATAAAATGTTTGAAATTATTCATATTTACTTAATTGGTAATTGTAATCCTTTAATCGGGATTAAAATCTAGCTTATCACACCATACATATTGTGTGTGATAATTTTCTCCATGGGTGGCGGGAAAGCTATAATTTAATGCCGACTCTTATTGATAGATTTTTGAGAGAAATTTAGTGGCAATTTTATTTTCGCTTAGTGGTTTTGCCTGCAGAGACTGCAGAGAGAGAGTGAGAAAGTCGCCGAAAGCCTGAACTGGGATTTCAACCACAAGCTCTCGTCTAATAAGCCAACACACTAAGAAGTCGCCGTAGTCTAGTAGGTAGTGTGTTGGCTTAGTAGACGAAAGGCCCGAGTTCAAATCCCAGGTCAGACATCAAAACGAAAATATGAAAATATTTCTTCGGCGACTTCCTCTCAGCAGATTTCTGGCAAAAACTCTGAGAGTAAAAATTGCCATGAAAAGCTTCTCAAAAATCTGTCGTTCGGAGTCGACTTTAAACTGTAGGGGACCTACCACTCATGTATAAAATTAACGCACACAACACGAGTGGTGTGAGAAGCTAGGACGTTGTACAATGGTTCAATTCGACCTCCGGGTACTGTACTTGTCACAGTTGACAAGTACACGTCTTCTAACCTAACCTAACCCAACCAACACACTACCTAGTAATGTACGTCTACTTCAGTATACATTATTAGCAAATCTTTCTTTCTGTTTACATATTTTCTTTGGAACAAACAGAAGTCGATATGAAAAAATTGTTTTTAACCTAAATTACCTTTATAAGACGTTTTACAAAATAGTTTGGCAACTGCTGACAATATTTCTTTAAAAAATTTCTTATTTAAAAGGCCTATTACCATAAAAGAATTATTAACTACTGTATTCTAATAACAATGTTTTTTTTTTTTTTTAATTTGACCATAAAAGAAACATTTTTAATAAGAATATTAAAAGAAAGAAGGTTTGGGAAACACTGTGATTGCTCATACAAAAATTACAGCCTCCAAATTCATAAGAGATTTACGTTTTATCGTTAACTTACAATTTTCTCACCCATGTTTTTCTTATGAAATTAACGGTTTAATTGACTACCAGCATTGACATGGCAATTGAATTTAAAACCTACATACATAGGACATCACAATAAACATTGAATTGGTCTTACAAGGATTCGATTTTATTTGCAGCGTTTTAATGCGTTGGTTAAAGGAATCCCTTGACTCTCAATGTAAAAACACTTAAAAAAAAAAGAAAATTTAAAAAAGAAATTCAATGTCATCATCCTTTACATTGAATTAAAAAGGACAACGTAACCTTACATAAATCAAGGATATACATAAACAAGAGTACAATTAAATTAAAAATAACTGTTAAAATCTCTATAGTATAATAAAAACGAAACATACATACATACATACATATAAACTGTAACACTCTTTAAGTGTTAAATTATTAACAGTTTCCACTTTTAACATACGGAAGATACACATAGTTATGTTATGATTCCCTTGATATGTTCAAATGAACTTGAATTCTAAGGTTTTTCCTATACAACACAGATTGCAAACACACACTTGTCTCACTCTCTCTCTCTCTCTATCTATTTCTCTTTCTGTTTGTTTACATTTCAAGTTTCGAGTTTTCTTCTGTTGTTTGTTTTTGTTTTTATTGTTAATAGGAGTGTGTTAGTAAAACTGTTATAAAAAGTTTTGTGTTTGCAAAAAAAAACATCTCTTATTGAGAGCTGGTTTCTGCTCTCTTTTCTTTTTACAACAATATCACAACACGCACACACACACACACACACACAGGCAACCTTTTCTAATATTCAGTGTTAAGGTCAGGTATCATGATTTTACATTTTTTAAAACTTAAATATTTGTGACAACAACAACAACAACTGTAAATAACATTTATATAAATTTTATGTTGTTGTTGTTATTATCTACACTTGGCAACGTATTATTATTATTATTATGTGTTAAAACATGTACGCAAATTTGTAACGGTAATATGTGAGTACAAACAAGTTTCTCGTAAATAATGGCGGCGGCATTTTAGTTGTTTTTATTTTATTCTGCTCTCGTTAGGTATATTCTCTACAAGAGCGTTAAATGTAAACATTTGTTGTTTTTTTCTTCTTCGTACATACAGAGTTACGGAAGGAAGTATAACAAATCTAACGTTGTTGTTGTTTTTGTTAATTTCAAAGTTAAACTAAATGTTGACGGGTAATTAAGTGTTTACACATGATTTCGTGCATTACACACACGGTTGTAATAAAATGTAGCATGTTTCCATTTGTTTGCCTTATGTTTATTATTTGCCGTTCTTTTGGCTATTACGTGAGCATGAAATATTTCCAAATGTTTCTCACATTAATTAATTTCAATGGATCTTTACTAATTTGATTTAAATCAACCCCGCGAAACAATGTCACCAACACAAACACAAACACTGGCACACCGTTAGAAAATATTAAAAAGACTTTATAGACAACGTTCGAAATTATAGGCTTTTGTAGGTTATACACGCATACCCACCCATACAATATTTACATATTAAAAGTATGTATGTTGCTATATAAGTGTACACATAAATTATAAAAAAAACTGAACCCCAACCTACCTCAATATACAAAGAAATGAGAGCAAACAAAAAAAAAGTACAACAGAAACAGAACATTTATTTTAAAAGCGACAGCCATAAAAATAAAATCAAAAAAAAAAAAAAAAAAAAAAAAAAAAAAAAGATAAAAAAAAACATGCTCGCACAATTTAAACAAGATGTAAACACATACACACACACACAAACGCAATAATTCTTCTTCATTTTATTTTTATTTTTTGTTCACACAAACCTAAAGCCTACCCCAACCCAACATACTTGAATACTCAATTACATGCCAGTTAAATGTAATGCTAAGATTAAATGAGAGGCAAACAGAAAGAGCGTGAGACAGAGAGAGAGAGAAAAAGAGAGTAAAAATACAATTTATTAGGCAGTTTGCTTTTAATAAACTACTACCCCACTTCCTATTTGTAAAAAAACAAAAACAAACAAAAGTGAAACACACATTCTCTCATGACTTTGAATGTAAAGGAAATACACGAAATGTAATGTTACGATACGATGCAAGCATACTACACCATATGCTTGCTTCTGTTATTGTTTTTTCTTGCTCTCTTAACATTCTAACTCTTTAAGGTTTTCGAATGACCTTATTTCCGTTTTATTTACACTTTTACAGTGTTGGACGTGTGTGCCTTTAGCACAGTTCGTATAACAGTGGTGAGCAGCTGTGTATGGTATATGTAATAAGAGAGTAGAACAAATCAAGTATAACAATAAAACGGGTTGCCGTATTAGAAAACTTGTTTTAAAACACAATTCCTACGAAATTTTATAAAATAGGGAGTTTTTTTTTTTAGAAAAATGGCTTTAGCTAATGAATTCTTGTTTTTTTTCCAATAAAAATTTTATTAAATTCAAGAAGATTTAAATCTCTTTTAAGACTCATTATCAAAATAGGTTCTAAGCGATATTTTCGTTATATAACTATGATCAAAAGCAGGTTCAGGTATCGTGTAGTCAATTGGAGGATCTAATGCGTCCATACAGCCTGATCGCCACTATTGCCATTATACACACTAAAATAGGGTCAGATTTCTTTTATGCAGTTTCTCAAAAAATTTGTCGTTCGGAGTCGACTTTAAACTGTAGGTCCCGCCACTTATGTATAAAATTAACACACACAACATAAGTGGTGTGAGAAACTGCGGGCTTCTTGGGGACGATTGCCTGTAGACTGTTTAATGGTGAAGGTATAGCACTGGCCATTTTATAGTCACCTAGCAGCAACTCGTTTCCTTGCCGTTTGCATCTTCCCCCTTTCCACCTTTCCTAAAAAACCTGCACAATGCACTGCATGAGTAGGGGCCATCCCCTGAGTGCTGGTTTCATAAAAAAAAAAAAAAAAAAATGCTTAAGTCCCTTGGAAAGGAATACAACTTTTATATATATGGGCCGGTGTCCCAAATTTTAAGGCTTGTTGCCGACGTACAGGAAAGGAGCAATTTGCTCTTTAATGATGGCCGGGTAACCAACACTATTAATTCAGTGTGACTTGTGTTTCACTGCTCTATCGCTACTATAACGGATTCTGATCTAGCGAAATAAAAGAACTTATTCCCGAATATCATATATTTGTACATAGTACTCGGCTTTCTCACAGAGCATATCTGTTTGTGGATCTTACAGGGAAAATTCGCTCTTCAGCCACACTTCGTATGTGGAAGGCTCTACCCGCAAAATTTTTTTCTGTCATGTTGTCGTCCGTTGTCGATAGATTTAAATTTAACAAGGAAATACAGTTTCCCTCTTTCCTCCCTCCCTTTGTACATTTTCCTAAATCCACTACAATGCACTGCATGTGTAGGAGCTATCTATCCGCTAAGGTTGGTTGCTCACAAAAAAAGTCAACGCCCTATACAGTATTTTATTTATTTATTTATTTATTTATTTATTTATTAATTACAATACGACTACAAATTATATTCTAATTATATACAAGCTGAGTAACTTAGACTCGGTGTAGTGTCACAGACCAGAGCCTCTGGTGGGAATCGAACCCACGACCCTCACACTAATAGTCTAGCACACTACCCACTAGACTTCCAGGGCGCTCATATACATTATTTTATTTTCTATTAATTTTATATTATTTTAGTTTTACTAAAATAAAGCTTAAATGTTTTTTCTTTTATTAAAATAAAATTTAATAAAAAAATACCTTCTTTAAGTCAATTAATAAAAAATGTAATCGGGCAACACTGTAGAAATACTGTGTATTCTGTTATTATATTATATTCTAACAGTTTTCATTTAGAGAGTATAACACACAGACTTTTTTCTGTTATATTGGCTTAGTTTTGTGCGAGAGATAACAGGTTCTGTTAATGGTTTCACTTTCATTGAGTAGCAGTAACACAGTGCTTGTTGTGTTAAGCAAAACAAGAGATTTGATTTTGGGGGTCAAGATCTCTGTTAAGAATATTTATTTTGCTTGTTGCTGTTGTTGTTATTGTTTCGTTTTTGCGTTTGCTTTTATTTTATTTTTTTTTTGTATAAAATGAAATGGAGAGTGAGTGTGAGTGTTAAATGTTCTAATTGTGTACACAGTGTGTGTGCGGTAGTCGTTCTCTTTACATAGAAATATAGGGAAACGGTGTTGTTGTTCTGTTGCTGTTGTTCTTTTTTGTTTTTTTGAGAGAAAAAGGGGAGTGCATGCATGTTATTGCAAATAAAAGCGAATTTTTAGTCAGAGAAAGTACGTTAAATGAAACGGTTAACAAACACACGGTATTTTTTTAAGCATACAACAAACGTAATTTGTTTTGTTATTATTACAGTGTTTTAGTGTTTTTTTAATATTATTATTGTATTAAGCAAATAAGAAAATTGTTTATTGAAAAGTTTTAATTGAAATATCAATTCGTATTGCAATGTTAAAAGCAAATTACAGAAATTAAATAAAACAGAAAAAGTGAAAAAAGAAAATGGCCGTGTTACAAAGTAAATAAAGTAGGCCTAAGAAAAAGAAGAAAAAAAAATCTACAAAGCAAGAAAGAAATAAGAGAAAAAGCATTGAAAGTGAATTAAAAAAGAAAAATAGTTTTGTTTTTGGCTGTTGAAAAGTGTTATTAAAACAGGTGCTTATTTATTGAACAAAAATTTTTTTTTTTTAGAAAATAAGTTTTTTTTTCGCATTACATATGGAAAAGGAAAAAAACCATTATGGTTTTTTTTTTATTGTAAAATAAACAGTGTGTCCTTGTCCTTGGCTAATGCTAAAATGTTAGAACAAGGCTTTTTAAATATAAAACAAAAACAACAATAATAACAACCATGACAACGAAAATTAAAAGCCTTCCTTAAAAAAAACGGCAAAAAGAAAAGCAAAGAGACACAAAAATGTTTGTCTATGCATGCTCAAACATGCTATTTAATGTTAATTAACAGTGTATGTTAAACGCTTTACATGGAACAAAAGAACATGCATGGCTCTCTCTCTCTTCTCTTAAAAGTGTAGCAACATATCAAAAGCTCTTTAACTGTTATGAACACAATACCTTGCTCCATATTTACAACACTCGTAAATAATGTTTGTTGTTGTTTTGCTGTTTCTTTTTTTTTTTTTTTTTTTGCAATTTCAATTTCAATGTTACATTTACACACGACGACACTGTGTGTATACGGTATATGTGTGTGTGTTTAGTGTTTTATTGTATTTTATTTAGTGATTTTCCTCATTGTCGTCATTCACTGTCACTGCCAATGTCAAAGTCGGCTGTGGGGTTCGTTTTTTTCCCTGTTGTGTATGACAGAGAGAGAGAGGAAGATTATATGTGTGTGTGTGTATGTATGTTTGTGTAATTTGTGTGCTTTAGTACACTACACTATGGATGGGTAATTAGTATCTGTTCTGCTAATTTTAAAATTCGGAAAAAAATTCGCCTTTGAAATCATAAATTAATTTCTAATTGGAATACAGCCGTTTGGAGTATGTTAAACTTGTAAACGAAGTTTTAGATAGAGGAGATAGGTAGGTAGAGTAGGTTGTTCTTAAAGCCTTATGGACTGGGCTATTTCAATCGATTCTGAGATAATTCCATCAATCTAGGCTTCATTAAATTTGGAGCTATTAGTGAACCCGTTTTCAAGACCCTTTTATCCGTAATGAATGTCCTGAACTGCTTTGAGAGATCCTATTGCGGTATCATGCAATCACTACTCTTTGTTTCAGAATCCTTGAGTCACCAGTATTCGTTTCATGCCACAGTCCAGTCCAGCATGATTTGCATCGCTTTCAACATAAGAGAAGAAGGTGCGCTTCAAAAGAAATTCTGCAGAAATTGTGTGAGAAGAAACATTTTTGGCAGGTATTATGCCTGCCTATTTGACAGTGCGCCGTAAAGGAAACTGAACAGTTTTTCCTCATGGATCAAGTTTCGTCCAACTTAACCAAATGAAGGTTGGCCTCTGACGCTATCAACGATCTTGCAGTTACAAAACGTTTTTTGTTGCTTCTCCTCCTCTCCTGTTACCTCGGGTATGGTATGAGTGGCTTCCGGATCCCTACTTATGAAAGTGTAGGGCTGGCCCCGTGGCAATAATGTACTAATAATCTCCCGTAGCAAAACTGAACAGCCTAGTTTAGGCTGTTCCCGAGCACCGATTCTCTTGCAGACGACTCTGTAAGCAGTCCCAAAAGGATTGACGTCAGTCAGCTTCCTGGCATATCCGCTGAAAGGATAGTTTCTTGATCCTTTTAATGGCTCTTCTAAGCTGATGCCTTAGATCCTCATATGAAGCCCGTTCGGCTTCCCATTTCGGTCTTCCTCTCGTGCGCTGGGCCCTTCTTCTCGTCCCAAAGCATGCCGACCGCAGATTTCGTATCTCCTTATTCCACCAGTAGCAGGGCCAACACTCGGCCGCTATCCTGATCCATCGTTGTAGTCGTCACGAAAGACTCCGTGGTTATCTATGCATAAGCAGGGAGGCCACGCGAGGGTTGACACCTAACCTTATGGGAATACGTGTTCAGAGCCAGGTCGACGTAAACCAGGGATTCACATCTGGTCCTACAACACCAACTTAACGGTGATAAATCAGGAACGTACCGACAGACTTGCCATAGTTTTAACGGGGCGGAGGCAATGGCAGCATTAGCCCAACAGCCATTTCGGCCAGCTTTCACACCGCCTACTAAAGTGCCGGAATACTGTCATCGTCAGCCTATATCACCAATTCAAATCCATTTTCCAGTATACCATAATTAGAACCTTACCGGGCTCGGTTCTAATGCCCCAATCAAGGGCGTCGTAGCTAGCCGCTTCGGTAGAACTGAGGGAACCACGGAGGCGTTACTCTCCTATTTTCCCATCTCTTGAGGGAACCCCCTGTTGGATGATGCCTAGTTAATGGCGGCATCAGTTCGCCATGTCACAGATAACGTCTTCGGTCATTTGTATCTTTTTGTAGTACGCCTCCGTATCTGCCGCTCTTGGTCGGGGACTGCTTATTGGTCCAGTTATCCGCCACCTACTGACCCCCATGGTAGCCTGAAGCTAAGCCCCAGGTGTCTGATTGTGAATGAGAAACTGAGTTGAATTCTCTACATTATTCTCGGTATTGCATCTTGTTGTTCAGAAGTTCATACTAATTAGTGCCGTTAATGTCCTTTAATGCCTGTCCCACCCCTATTGTACTGATCAACCTAAGGATGCTGTTCGGTGTCAGAAAAGATAATTCCCTGCCTATTCCATGACAAGCACTCAGATGCTGCCTTCTGAGATGCATTCACGCCAGGGTGATTTAATACATAGTAAGGTTTCTTCACTTTTGTTTAAAGTTAACATACTTAATATGGGTGGTGTAAGAAGCTAGGTAATGCAGGTGTTTTGTGTCCAGTTTTTCTTTTATTATCTGAAACTATTAAAATGTTAAAAATTTATGAAAAAAATTAACAGAATATTGAAAAATCAATTTGAATTTTCGAATTATTTTCCAATAAAAAAGAAACCAGAAGTAAAGACAATCAAAATGATCTTCAATCTAGAAGAATAATTATTATTTTAAACTAAATAAAGCAGATCAAGAAACAAAAAAAAAAAAAAAACGAAATTCTTAATGCACTTAATGCACTTATAAAGTGCAAAAATTAATTCATGACATGAACAAATAGATTCTATTTGGGCAAATGTTAAACAAAAAAAAAAAATTCTAAACAAATTATTTGTTTAAATGTACATGTGTATGTACATACGTAATATTATAGTATATTTCTGTATATAGAAACACAAAAAAAATTATCGAAAAATCAAAAAAAAAAAGAAAGAAAAAAAAAAACGTTAAGAGTGAGTGTTTAATATACTGAGTTTGTGTTTGCAAATCTAATAATAAAACAACAACAACAAACAACAACAGCAATAATATTAATAATAACAATAATAATAATAACAACAACAAAAAAGAACATGAAATGAAATGAAAAAAGAAATACAAGCGAAAAATAATTTTTATTTTTATAAGTTTACGGCAGCAAAAATATTTCAAGGTTATCTCTCTCTCTCTCACTTGAAAAAAAAGCAAATAAAAATACGAGTAATACACCTCAAAACAAATAATAAAAATAAAAAAACATTAATAAAATGTAAAAAAAAAATAAAACAAATTATAACAAGAAAAAATGTTTAAAAAAATGTTTAAGAAATATAAAAAAGAAATAAAATTAAATAAAAAATTAAATAAAACACTGAAAGAAATTAAATTATAAAAAACAAAAAAAAAAAAAAAAAAAATTAAATATTTGTTATTAAAAAAATTAAAATAATAAATAATAACAACAAATAAAAATTAAATAAAATCGCTGCAAGAAATTCACTTACAACTAAAAATTATATATAAAATAAAATAAAGAAAAAAAAAGAAATAAAATAAATAATAATATAAAATAAAAAATATTATTTTATACATACAAATTTTAATCATTTCATGCCCGAATTTTTTCGACCAGAGCTAACATTTTTTTAAGGACATGTATTTGTTAGTCATGGCATAAATATGAAGTGATATTAAATTCAGAGTCCTACGTATTCTGGTTTTACCGTTATAAAATGTTGCCTACAGGCTTATTTTTATATATTCGTATTTTTAAATTTTTTTCATTCTAATTTCTTATGATATGAAAAGAAAACAGTTTTTTGTGGACTTGAGCACAATTGTACATTAAACTTAGTACAATTAGATCTTGGAATTCCGGTTTTGAATAGTCTACATCCGCCTTTTGCTCCCCATTCTGTCCAATGACTTTTGTCACCAAAACGTACGGCTTTTGGTGGATCAGCTACGTATTTTCTTCTTCCCCGCTGTCACCATCATCATCATCAGATTCATTCCAGTCAAATTCCACAATTCTTTGTATTTCTATTTGAAACAAGCCTTTTGGACGCATGTAAATTTGGTACATTATGGACCAATGTTGCCTATAGGCAACATTGAGTTTAAAAAAATACTGGGGAATAAAACTAAAAACATAAATTCCACTTTTTTTGGTTATAATTCTTCTCTTACCTGCTTTTGAATTATTCACACACTTTTTATGAAAAAAATTCAAAAATTTACCGATATTTTTAAAGTTTGAAAAATTTATATTTTTTGACTTTGGCATTGGCACGTGCCTACGCAAATTCAAACACCGATTAAGTGAAAACCAGTAGTGATTACTCATTAATTTTTTTTTTAGAATACGCGTTTTCAATCAAGCTTGTTTGCAAAAAAGAAACCTTTTACAAAAATTTCAAATAACGGGATTTATGAGCAAATATGTACAATGTTGCCTATAGGCAACAACGGGCATGAAAGGGTTAATAAGTTTAAATTAAAAAAAAATTGTGTATGAAGATAAATTCGAATTTAAAAACCAAAGACGCAAACCCACACTTTTAGCAGTGCCACTTTTTGCCTCTAACAGGGTAAACTTTGCTATTAACAGAGCACTGTTAACTGTTTAACAGTGGCAATAAGTAGATTAGTCGTCTTCTACTTTGCAATTATTGCAGACTATTGAAATAAAATATAATTCTCATTATCATCATTATTATTTCCGAACAAAATTGTTGAAATGTAAAGGATGGTTGGTGGAGATGGAAGACGGAAACTCTCAAAATTATTCCAGCTATCATACTACCACGGTTCGAAAGAAGACCCTCTGAACTATCATTTTTATATAGTCTGTATGGTGTACTATTTCTTATAAGGGGTGATTTTTTAAGAGCTATAGGAAAATTTTTCAAAAAAAAACACATAAAATTCAGAAAAATGCATGAAATCCTTATTTGAATCGATAGTACGGTCCATATAATTTAATGTTTGAAAATTATTTCATGCAAATGTTGACCGCGACTGCGCCTCAAATGGTCCATCCGCTTAGTCCAATTTTGGCATACTCTTTCCAACATTTCGGCCGTTATCTCACGAATAAATGCTTCAATGTTGTCTTCCAATACGTCAATTGAAGCGGGCTTGTCTGTATAGACATGAGCTTAAACATAGCCCCACAAAAAATAGTCTAAAGGCGTTAAATCGCACGATCTAGGCGGCCAATTGACCGGTCCCGAACGTAAAATAAAATGTTCACCGAACTCGCCTCTCAATAAGTCCATTGTTACACGTGCTGTGTTGCATGTGGCACCGTCCTGTTGAAACCACATGTCATGCAAGTCAAGCTCTTGCATTTTGGGCAAAAAAAGTTGGATATCATCTTACGGTAGCGCTCACCATTCATAGTTACGTTACGATTCGCAGCATCTTTAAAGAAGTACGGTCCAATGATGCCAAATTCAATGTTTTGCAAGCGTTGTTCGTTTGTAAGACGATTCATGGTTAAATTATAGACCAAACTGAAGATGTTTGACAGTGAACGTGAACGTTTAACACGAAACGTGCGTGAGGTGTTTAAACCAGTGTTGCCAAAAAGATAATAGCTAAAAAATCACCCTTTATGTTCCAAAATAGCCACTGATCTTTTAGAGAATTTTCAAGCAAAAAATTGGTATCTCCAAAGCCAATTTTCTCAATATCATATCACTTTATATGTGACTATGTTTCTGATTATATTAAGAGCCCTTGGAACATTTCTCTACATATAGTATGGTATTCATGGACCTAGAGTATTTGCCAAAATTAGCTCTTAAACAAGTGGTCTTGTCCAGAGGGATACTGTTAAATAGCTAACAGTGCCCTGTTAAGGGCAAATTTTGTTCTGTTAAGAGAAAATGTTAACGCCAAATGTGGCGCTGCTAAAATTTATGGATTGCGTCTTGGATGATCAAATTCGAATTTATCTTCACACACATAAAATAAAAAATATACTTAAATAAAATAAATAAATTAAAATTAAAAAAAAACACTTCGAGATATATAGAAAAAAATAAATTGAAATAAAATATGTAACATTAAAAAAAGAAATAAAAAAATAAAAAAGAATAAAATTAATTAAAAAAAAAAAAAATAATAATATATATGAATAAAAAAAAATAAATTATAATTTAAATGATTTTAAATGATATATAAAAATATAAAAAAATAAGAGAAAATAAATAATAAATATTTATTTATTTCTTTTATATTTAATAAAAAAACTGAAATATAAATAAATTAAAAAAAAAAATTAAACATTAAAAAAAAACTGTGTAAAAATATTGAAATTAGTGAATTTATACTAAATTTCTATATTAAATTCTCATTTAAAATAAAAAACATTAATTTTTAAAAATAAAACAAATGTTATTAAATATTTCATATATTTTTTTGTTCTTTTTTTCAGATTTTAAAAATGGCAACAACTTGATATATTTCCATTAAGAAATACAAAATAAATTTAACGATAAAACTTCTTCTATAAAAAAAAAATTAAAAATAAAATAAAAATATAATTTTTATAAATACACCACACAATAAATATTTAATAATTTATTAACTTTAAAAAGTTTAAATACAATCAAAACTTAATTTTTATTTTTAAATCAACTACAATATTAAACATAACATATTAAAAATAAATTATTATTATTATTATTAAATTATTCTCAAATCATTAAATTATAATCAAATTATTATTCTCCTTATATATACGGAATTAAAAAAAAAATATATTTAAAAACAACGTATAATTTTATTAAAAATCATTTTGGAAAATATTTTTGGATCAACTCATCGATTGATTTAATCAACATTCATTACAAAAACTACAACAACAAGAACAACATTAATTATATATTTATTAACAACTTATTTCTAAGGTAAGTTGAAAATTTTTTAACTAAAATCAATTACAATTTTAAAAATTAAATTGAAAATTAATTAAAAAAAAAAATTTTATAACCAGGGAGTTATGGTTTGCAACTCAATTGGTTTCCGACTTAACTTACTTTTTTTTTTTTTTTTTTTTTATGAAACCAGCACTCAGGGGATGGCCCCTACTCATGCAGTGCATTGTGTAGGTTTTTTAGGAAAGGTGGAAAGGGGGAAGATGCGAACGGCAAGGAAACGAGTTGCTGCTAGGTGACTATAAAATGGCCAGTGCTATACCTTCACCATTAGACAGTCTACAGGCAATCGTCCCCAAGAAGCCCGCAGTTTCTCACACCACTTATGTTGTGTGTGTTAATTTTATACATAATTGGCGGGACCTACAGTTTAAAGTCGACTCCGAACGACAGATTTTTTGAGAAACTGAGAAGAAATCGCAGAAAAAATACTTTGTTGTACGCTTTCTCACTTGAGTCCGAAGCATGACACCACACTGTTAGTTTACACAAGGTGAATCTTATCCATCGGCAAAGGTAGTTACAGGCCACTCAAAGTACTCTAAATACCACTCAATTATGTCTGAAACAATTTCAAGTTTTTACGAACCTACAGTCTCACCAATTACATATAACGAAACTACTTTCCAGAATTACCTCCCCAGTCTTGAATATTTCAAGTAGAGATTTTATTTCGACTTATTAAAGTCACCTATCACCTACCAAAAACTCTGTAATCTTACTTACTTACTTAATTCGTCATTACAACCCTTTAGCCAAGCCTACAACCTAACTTCTCACGTCACTCATGTTATGTGTGTTCATTTTATCTATGAGTGGCGGGACCTACGGTTTACCGTTGACTCTGAACGACAAATTTGAGAAACTTTTCATGGTAATTTTGTATTTTAACACTCAGAGTTTTTGCCAGAAGACTGTTGAGAGGATTTTGTTCGAGACGTCTGAGCTTGAGTTTGCTCCACAGGCTTACTTCTAATAAATCAACACATTATTTACTGGACTGTAATTATTTGCAGTAATTTCCACACTAAATCGTTTGCTACATTTCTATTCCAAATAATTTTGCATCTTGATAAATCGGGCTTGAAAAATTCACTCTCTATTAAAAATATCTGGGTAGGATAATCGATAAATGAGACTTGCTGCAGATATCGCAATATATATTCATAGTATCAAGGATTCCAAGGTTTCCTTACGGTCAAGCGTTTATACAGAATATTTTTTTAAAAAGAGTATAACTTTCGTAACTAACTTCATACACATGATGTAGTAATTGATTAGGGCGTCCGTCTGTCATGGTGTGTGACTTTGTCACTGGGAGGGAATTTATGCCCTAGGCGGGATGACATCTAACCGTCAGGTCGTTTCGGCTCGTTTTTTTTTTTGTGTTACTTTCGCGGTTAACATTATTGTACTTTTTTTTACATTCACACAGTCTAGGGTATTTTCTTTGCTGGCATGCAGGCTGTGTTTATATGCTTGCGCGTCGTAAAATACGGGTTGAGAACCACTTTAATTCGAGCAGCCGGGGAGATCTTTGCATGCCCTTGACCATGGTGTTTTATTCGGTTTTGTAAGTCTATTTTTATTTTTCAGTCTATTGATTATTTAGTTACAACAGGCGCGTAACATATATGGCCTCGATCTGCCGTTCAATCTGGCAATTGGCTGTATACATTAATTGGCTCTTAGATCTAGGTAAAGTAGAAGCGAGATCACTCCGATAAGCGCGTTCCTATTCTATTGACTGATCTAATGTTATTCATGTTATCTGCGGGATGGGCTTTTATCTGGCACTTAATGCGTTGAGTATGAATCGCGTCTGCTGGAGTCTTCTTTGTGTGGAACTTTTCACATACGCATTATGGAACTGAAAAACGAATTTTTCGTGTAATAGACAGTACATTAGACTGGCCAATCGAGCACAAACGACACATCCGTTTGCGCGAAACGCAATTTTCGGAAACTAGTCTTCTTATTTCTTAAGAACAAAATCCGTTATCTGTAGTAGCAATTCTACTGTCATTTAAAGCCACCATCACCCTCTCATGTATGCAGTCAAGAAGCCTTTAAATGGATTTCAAGGTACCGGTCCATACATGAGAGTTTTTTCCATAAGTGGTTTAAATAGTAAAAACATCCGATGAAGTGAAATATTTCTTGCATTGTCTTAAGAAACCGAGGCAGTTGTATGGTTCCTTCATGATAATACCTTGTGCTCCCAAGATGTTGTGGAGCGTTCAAACAGTGCCAACTGATGCTAAAAAGTGAACACAATTGTTGTCCAAAATAAATTCATCCAGGTCATATATGGGTAAAATGGATCGTACATGGTACATAAGTAAAAATATAGACTGGAGGGTCCCTTCTTGCTCCATAATGTTTTTATTGTCATAACTCTTTAGATTTTTCATACACAGTATAATTGTTAGTAAATATTCTAATAACGGTAAATTGTTCTTAATTTCTTTACAGTTATTTTGCATTTTCAAAAACAAACAAAAAAAAAAAGGAAAATAAAGTAACCACATCTACCAATAAAAGTATTATTTTTTGTCACCAACAACTAGAAATTACAAACGCTGCTATTGAAACCCAAAATCTACATCGCCACGCCCCCCGCCTATTTATTATATTTGTATATTATTTGGACAACAAAAAGTAACAACAACAACTATAACAATAATTGAAGCATACATTAAAACTCATTAGCATTGTAAGTAAAACAACAAGTAACAGTCGCAGGTTTAAGGACAACGTGAAGAAATTGCAATCCCAGGATAAAAAAAAAAATTCTTGTTTTAAAAAATTAACTTTAAACACTAGAACTTAAGGAGAATTATTAGCAATTAAGGAAGCATATTATATTATTGAACAAAAAAGGACATACATATACACACACATCTACTCTACTCTACTCTTAAAGGATAAGCAAAAACAAAAACAAAAAAAGGATTTCATTTAAGGATAAAAAAAAAAATATTTTTTGGAAAACATTTTTCGAATATTTTTTGCGGTAGAATTTTAAGGCAGTTAAGTAAGCATAAGAGAAACTTTGAAGGCTGATTAAAAGAATAAAACAAAAAACAACAAAATACATACAAAACTACTCTCAAATATTACGTTTTAAGGACAACAACATAAGGATAATAAAACCCCACAACAACATTAAGCAGAAAATCATTTTTTTCTTTGACGAAAAGAGACTGATTTTTCTAAGAAACCATAACTGGAATGGCAAGCCAGCATTAAACAATTTTTTTAGGATTTAAGCTTTAAAAACCAATCAACCAATCAATACACCACTATCCCCTGCCCAAAAAACTCATTTAAAACACTCTTAGGCTTAGGCGTTGTAAGCCCGAATACAGGAAAGCAGGCCAGCAAGCCAGTGACAGCGCAAAGAGAAGGGACAACCGCAATAAACCAGCCATTATTATTAATAAGAGCAACTCTTTAAGTGATTTGGATTTAATCCGCCTAAAAAAAAATATTTGATAAACGATTTACACACACTCTTTAAGAACCCAAAAAAAAAACCCAATCAAAATACCCTAGAGGCCCAACACAGCAAGAGAGAGGGAGTAAGAGAAACATTAGCAAAATGTTGAAAAAACTCAAATGCTTAGAGGCTGCTAATATGTTGGCTAGAGAAGCGGCCGCCAATCAACAAAACCTTAATATGGGCAACAGCAATAACAACACAGGCAACAGCAGTAGCAGCAGCTCTGCTACTCTAGCTCAGACCAGCACCACGACCAGTGTGAAAATTATTAAAACAGAGCCTTTGGATTTTGAAATGCTGCACCTGGAGGAGAAGGATTTAAGAGAGCGTAATCTAACGCGTGATAATGAAACCACCACCACCATAACCTCGACCAACAATGACGCCTCAACTGCATCATCACCACAACAACCACCCCAAAGGTATCAGCATGTACAGGTGCAAACAGTGCCACCCCGGCAGGGCATTACCAATAACGGTAATACACAGAAAGTCTTACTAACGCCTCGTGTCGAATATGTACAAATACCGTTGAATCATGCCACCACACAGGTGAGCGCAACAGGTGAGCGTTCATTATTAAATAATGGCTCGCCACAGATAATAATAACACGCAGCTTGCCCTCCTCCACCACAGTGTCTACAACGGGCGGCAGCAGTACATCAACGCATCATCATAATCAACATCAACATCAACAGCATCATATACCACGACGGCATTCGGCCAGTCCTTCGCAATATCAGAGGATCTCGTTAAATGTCACACACAATAACAGCCATTCCGCGCCTTCATCACCACCGCCTTTACATCACCAACACCAACACCAACAGCAGCAGCAACAGTCGCAAACTCCAAACGCCATAAACTCAGGTTCTGCGACAGCAACAGCATCATCACAGCATGTGCGTGTTATCAGGGATGGGCGTTTGTATGAGGAGAATGTAAATCATAGTCCGGTGACCTTGCGTAGACTTTCGGTATCGCCGCCGCCTTTGCAACATTATACGCGTAACGCGCCGCAGTCATCTCAAACGTCCGCGTCGTCCGCGATTTCCGCAGTTAACGGTTCGGGTTTAGTACGGCGTTATACTCCACAATCGCCTCCGTTGCCGCCGCCACCACCACCACCTTTACCACCGCCGTCCTCTACACAAACTCAGGCAACAGCAAGCTGCTCCTCATCTTCGTCTTCGTCATCATCTGGTGGCTCAAGCGCAGGTCAGAAATATATTTTAACCAACACACCTAGCACCTCAAGCACTACACGTAAATATGTGGTGAATTTAATCTCTAATGCACCCTCAACAAACTCAGGCTCACACAGCAACAACTATCATCTGGGGCATCAGCAGCATCTTCAGCAGCCCCACATTGTCATACCAACACATCACCAACAGCATCATCATCATATTAACACTCATCATACGTCCTCACAATCATCATCTAATTCTGCCAATAGCATTTATCATCATAATCAAGCCTCTTCTTCCTCATCATCATCATCAAATTCTTCTTCTAATTCTAATGCTTTGTCAACTCATATATTTCGTACTCCTCCCGTAGTGTCCAGCAGTAGCGGTCATCATCATCATTCCTCGTCCTCGTCTTTGTCTTCTTCAACTTCTTCTTCTTCTACGTCTGCTTCAACGCAAGTGAATCAAAATAACAACACTGCCATGCGTCCTCCACCACCACCACCGCCTCCCAAAATGAAACATTCTTCTATGGGCCTTAGCAGCCATTCTGTAGTGGGTGGCGCAGGTGCTGGTGTTTCGGCAGGCGTTGTAATTGGCAGCACATCTTCGATGTCTTCAGCTTCGTCTTCTTCAATGTCATCACTTTGTTCTTCACAACCATCTTCTTCCTCCTCGTCACTGGCCAGTTTGAATGGTAATTGCGAGGAGCCATCCAGCTCAATACCGGACTTAGGTAAGTGGCTATAATTTGTTTTAAAAAGTTTTTTAAAATTTAAAAAGTAAAACTCATACGTACTCTAAGTAGGATTTCTTAACTTAAAAAAACTTCTAGAACATTGGTTTTTGTCTGTGCTAACCACTGAGCTTATCTTCTCTGGTTTTTCTTTTTCTAAAATCCTGGTTTTAGTCACAGCTGAGTGGGTACCTCTTCTAAGCTTTTGCTTTGGAAAATGCTGTGAGGGGCGCCCTAGGTTTTAGGAGTTGCATAGCTTTTTTCAGACAGGGATATGAACTGTTTTTAAAGCTCTTGAGAATGTTAGCTGCTTTAATACCTATTCTTACGTAATTTTAGTGTACAGTCAGGTTGATGGCCATAGCATCGGCCCGGTGTAAGTCTCGAGTGGGTCGTGAGTGTAGGGTTAGTTTCCGTTGGGTTTTGTGGCATAGTGGCATCCTTGGCAACAAGCAGACTGATGCATTTTTTTTTGGTAAAACCAGCACTCAGGGGATGGCCCCTACTCATGCAGTGCATTGTGCAGGTTTAGGAAAATGGGTTATAGGAAGGTGGAAAGAGGGAGTAGTGTTTATGGACATTTGATTTAAACTTACCAATATCGTAACTGACGGGAAAAACTTCCGCAGGAAGATCATTCCACAAGCGAGCAGTGCGGGCAATAAATGAATTTTCCCTGTAATGCATTGTGCGGTTCACTGGACAATCAACCAGAAAAGGATGTGCTCTGCGAGAGGTACGAGTACCACGTAATTTGCTAAATTAGATATTTACTCGATTGGTGATATGGTTGTTGGTCCTAATCCTCAAATCCGCTACCCAATGGACTCATCAGGGAGTCATACCAATGACTGGTAGCACAGACCAGGTACCTAGAATTTTGATCGATCGAGAGTGGTAAAACTCTCTGCTGAGACTCAATTGGCACAACATGAAACCGGTAAATAGGTTCTTTAAGGGAGATTGTTATGTCCAATGGTGTTGGGATGGCAACGTACTCGGGGGGCTTCCATTTCTTATTCTTATAATTATGAGAGAGATTCCTATCATCAGATATATTGTTCTTTCACGAAATAATTTCGATATTCAGTCCAGCAAAGTGTCTGCTGTACAAACGTTGTGTTATAGCAGCTCGTTCATAAGCTACCAAAGAGTGGGAAAGGTTCCTCTTCCCATCTCTGTAGTGACAAGCTAACTATGAAACAACTGTAAATTTAATACCGAAAACTTTCTCCAATTTCAACTGTGTTGCCTCAGTCCTTTACGGAATTCTATGATGTAAGGTGTTGTAAAAAGCAAACCATTATCTTATTATTGACTAACTCGTTAAAAACTCTGGTCAATGGGAAGAAGCTTCTGATAATCTATCATAGCAACAGGTTAATGAAAATACGGTTCATATACATATGACCTTCAACTTCGAGCAAAATTAATGGCTTTCTTTGTACTACTCCTTCTACTATATATGTATGTACGTACGTACGTACGTATGTGTTAAATATTAAATGTTAAAATTAAATCACAACACTTCTATTATTATTATTTTTACGGTTTAAAATGTTCAATTTATTGTTATTAAAACAAAAACAACCAAAAAATTCTTGACTTTTTCCTGATTTCCTCTAGACAGTTTTTGCAAAACAAAAGCAACAAATAAAATTAAATTATTCACTAGAAATGAATAATTTAAAAACAACAACAAAACATAATACAATCCCATGCTAACAGATAATAAATGTATCTAAATACATTTATAAATAAAATAAAAACAAAATTATAAACATTTAAACACAATAACAAGAACAATACAAATATGTATTCCGACGTAATTTAAAATACAATAAAGGAACTGCAACAGCAAAAAAAATTGTACGCGTCATGAGATTTTAAAAAGTTGTTTATAAAACAAAAAGTTAAAAAAAAAATTATAATAAATAAATGAAAATATTAAATATACTTGATATTTTCTTAAATAAAATACACTGAGAAACATGTTCAAACGCTATACAAATTCTATTTTTGAAAAATTCAAAATTTATAGCAAATTCGAACTTAAATTTCAAAAAATCTTAAAAAATTCAAAAGAATATTTTAATTTCAATGTTCGAAAATTGTTTAAAAGCCCGAAAAATTATAAATTTTCATACAATAATTTTTAATTTCAATAGAAAATACAAATTCTAGTGTTTTTCGTGTATATGCGAAAATTCGAACTTAAGTTTGAAGATTTTTTGAGCACTCCAAATATATCTGCGAATTTTTGTTAATACAAAACCATAAAATTTTTTTAATTCTCATTCATATAAGGCTATTTTTTGATGTTCGAAAGTTGTTGTGAAGTTTGAAAATTTATAAGATGTAGTTTTTATGCTATAATTTCAATAGAGAATAACAATTTGGTTATTTTCAGAGTATGTTCGAAAATTCGAACTTAAATTCAAAAATTTTTAAACTTGTCAAAATCATATACTATTTACTGGTAATAAAAGGTCATTAACATTTTTATTATTTTCTTTTATATGGCACCATTTGTCAATGTTTGAAATGTGATACAGGGAAGAAAAATTATAAAATTTAATTTTTGTATATTAATTTTAATAGAGAAATTAATTTTTGCTGTTTTTGAGATATGTTCGAAAATTCGAACATAAGTTCGAAAATTTTTTAAACATGGCAAAATCATTTACGCATGGAGTTTATTATGAACGCGGAAAAATTTTTCTATTTTTTATAGTTTTTGAAATTATTTTTATTGCTCGAAAGGTGTAATTTATAACAATTCTTCTCGAAGTTGCATTTTTTTTTCTGCCAGTGTTCTAAGTAATAACATTAAGAGTCTTTTGTTTCATTTTGTTTAGAGTTTTCGCGTTTTGTTTTCATAAGTTAAACAATGATTTTGATTTTTAAGAAAACAAAACTTGAAATTTCACATAAAAATTCAGTTTTTATATAAACTTATGGCAGCGTATATACAATTACGAGGTTAAATAACGGTTGCATTTGTAAATACGTGCCAGGTTCTACAAAAAAAAGGAGAAAAAAAACGCACAAAAACAGTGCAATTCAAATGAATGAAATTCAAATTATAAACCGTTTAAATATTTATTTTTGAAATTTTAATACGAAAACCGATCAGGTTACAATAATAAAAACAATAAAAAAACAAATGAATTCCGTAGACAAATGGAAGAAAGATGAGAAAAGAAATAAATAAAAAAAAACATCCGTTTTGAAATAGTGACCTTAATTTTAAATATTTTTTCTTTTCTTTTTTTCAATTAAAAAATTTTTTTTTTTTTTTTTGTAATAATTTTATATGCAATTAAACATTTGTTATGTTGTTGTTGTTATAACAGTTACATTCATTTTCATTTCCATATTCATTTCCTTGTTATTAAGACGCGAACAAGTGTAGACTGTTTGCGCATAGCTGCTGCAAGTCCGTCTATAGTCTAAGCCTTCAGGGTCAACTGGTTTTCTAAATTCTATTATTTTGTTCGTCCGTCTATCTTTGTGTAATTCTTTTGCATTTTTACTCTTTGTTTTTTTCATTGTAAATTATTTTATTGACAATTAATGTCAGTTTTTAATTTTTTTTTTTCTAATTCATGTTCGAATAATTTTATAAAAATGAAATACCGTTAGAATTAAATCATAAATTAAATGAAATTAAGAAAAATTCATTTTAAAATCAAAGCAATTATTTAAAATGTTTAAATAATAGCATGAAATAAACGTGAGAATACGAGGTCAGGTCAATAAGTACATGGTATTTTCAATGAAAATTTTTCTTCACTAGACGACGACCATACAATCACTGGCCTCCATCTACATCTATAGGCTATCTCTATAAAGTTTCGCCAACCTTGTTAGCCTGACGAATTTTAAGATGTAGTTCGATGTCACTGATGTTTATACCCACCCTAATACTTGACAAGCAGTCAGATTGTTTCTTTTGAGATATATTTACGTTCTACGGGTTCCAAGTATGTGTTTTGCAGATTCATTCATTCGTCGCAGAGTCTACACATTGGGCAAAGGAATGCCTTTCTGAACAATTATTGTTTGAGTCTACAGTGCTCGGCTAAAATGATATTTCTTATCGTAATTAACAAACTAAACAAAAGTTTAGTTTGTCTCAAACCCATTTTGCTTTCTCTATCTTTTCTTTTGCTGAATATACTCTACCCGAACATTTTTTCTTAATACACAGAAACGTTATAGTCATTGGAGCATCAAAATTCCCCTATTCGCAAACTTATCTGTCCGTTCATTGTCGTAAATTTTCACATAACCTGGGACCCAACAGAGGGCGATCCGGCGTTTGCTCACCTTTTCTAATCAAAGTCTCAAAAAGACACTTTGCTTGGGCTTCCACAATCCTACACACTTTTAATCTCTGATCGGCCAACATCATTGTTTCGAGAGTAGAAACCTTAATAGGACTTCCAGAACGTTCAGCATGTTTTATCCTCGTACGGCTGCTACACGTAATTTAGTCATTTGATGATATGGAGTTGTCAAATAGAATTTTTTAAATAAATTTCCCGTTTAATAATAAAAATTTGCCTCTGGGATTTTAGCAATATGTTGCTTTAGATTAGGTTAGGTGGAGAACCACTTGAAGAAAGAGGCTCTCCACTTAGGCCAGAACTTAGACCTATTGTGTTACTACATACATACATACATACATTATTGGTCATTACAACCCTTCAGTCAGGATTATTGACCTAGTTTCTCACACCACTTATGTTGTGTGCGTTAATTTTATACATAAGTGGTGGGGGACATACAGTTTAAAGTCGACTCCGAACGACAGATTTTTTTTTTTTTTGAGAAACTTTTCATGGCAATTTTATTTACTCTCAGAGTTTTTGCCAGAAATCTGCTGAGAGGAAATCGCCGAAGAAATACTTTTTGTATTTTGTTTTGATGTCTGGCCTGGGGCTCGAACCCTGGCTTTACGTCTAATAAGCCAACACACTACCTACTAGGCTACGGCGACTTCATTGTGTTACTACAACCCAATTTTAATCAGGAATCAACCGTGAATCAGCCATACGTCCATACGTGGCAAACAAATTCTGACAATATTGCGTGTTAGAGAGATTGAGCTTCCCTGAAAAACGAGTAGACAATACCTACATTACCTACATTGCCTACCCTGTAATATGTTCCAGTTAGCTAGCTCCAAATGGATCTGGCCAGCTTATCAGCAATGCTATTTCCAACGATATCCCTATGTCTCGGAACCCCTATAAGATTTGCCTTTTTCGAAATTTCTTTAAGAAATCCTCAGCATTCGTGGCCAGATAGCAAGCTCCAAATGGATCTGGCCAGCAATGCTATTTCCAACGATATCCCTATGTCTCGGAACCCCTATAAGATTTGCCTTTTTCGAAATTTCTTTAAGAAATCCTCAGCATTCGTGGCCAAGGAGACAGACTTTGAATTTACGTTCCTTAAGAACTTAATCGAAGCCTTACTATCCAAGAAAATTATGAGATTTTCAGGGAAAAAACGCCGTCACTCAACAAGCATTGCGCCATGACCTCTGCTTGGAAAATACAACAGTGGTCGGACAGGCAGTCTGATAAAGTCCATAAAAAGTACTTTTTTTTGTGAAATTAATTAATTTTTTTTTGTTTACTCAACAACTTAATATGATGTCGAAAACATATCGATTTTTTTCTTGTTTCCATCAAATTTTGAAAGTTAAATCTCTCCCTAGGTAAACACTTTATTCTCTATTCCTTTAAGTTATTGAAGCGTTTTTAATTTCATTTGTCTTTTCTACAAAACTTGGCTAAAGTGTGTGAAACAATGTGGATAACCTTGACTTTTTATATGCGAAAAAAGAAAAGAGGAAAAAGAAAACGCAAAAATATTTTTATAAACAAATTATACTGGATACTAGTATATAAATAAAAAAAAAAAGACTTAAGTCAACGCCAATATGTGTCATATTGAAATAAAAAAAAAAATAAAAAAATAAATAAAATTCTTATGAAATCCCCGTAAAACCAAAGACCAGCCAAGCGGCAGTAAAGTATCACCATAAACACTACATCAACGAAAATGTTGCCAAGAAATGTTGATAACTTAACTCCACACTGTGATCGATTCTCAGTAGACGACTCTATACATTTAGTAGAGCATTTCCTATAACGCAAAAGACACAAAAAAAAAGGGAAACAATACGCTTCTAAGTATTCTTAGAATAGCCGAAATGGAAGCTTTAAATTTTAGACACTCACTGTCACTTTTAATTTCGTAGCTGTGGCCTTTGTTACTGATTCTTTTTTTTTATATTTTGTTTAAAATTTAAACACTTTAATATTTGATTTTTTTTTTTTTTTTGTTCTGTTTCAATGCCATTTAAGGAGGGAATTTCTAAGAACTTTTTCAAAAAAAAAAAAAAAAGAAATAACCAGTTTTAATTAAACGCTTTTGAATCATAGCGTGACAGCATTTAAAAAAATGACACAACTTTTGTTGAAAAGAAACAAAGAAAAATATTAATAATAAGAGTCAAGAGCCAAATGTTAATTGAATTAAACAAATTTTTATTTCTTTTTAAGTATTTGTTATGCAATAAAAAAAATTATTGAAAAAATTCCATTAAAAATTTCATTTTATAGTCAAGCAACATGTTGCTAAACATTTCTAGAAATATGCCATTCAACAACACGTACTTAGTTAAATGACCATTGCAAGGCCAGGAAGACAACCCCGCTTCTCATACCACCCAATGTTGTGTGTGTTAAATTAAATTAATAACGGGTGATTTTTTAGCTATTATCTTTTTGGCAACACTGGTTTAAACAGTTCACACACGTTTCGTGTTTTGTTTCACTGTCAAACATCTTCAGTTTGGTCTATAATTTAACCATGAATCGTCTTACAAACGAACAACGCTTGCAAATCATTGAATTTTATTATCAAAATGCTTGCTCTGTTAAGAAAGTTCATCGCGCGCTTCTTCCATTTTATGGTCAGTTTAATCGACCCACTGAAGCGCTACCGTGAGATGATATCCAACTTTTTTTTTGCCCAAAATGCAAGAGCTTGACTTGCATGACATGTGGTTTCAACAAGACGGTGCCACATGCCACACAGCACGCGTAACAATGGACTTATTGAGAGGCGAGTTCGGTGAACATTTTATTTCACGTTCGGGACCGGTCAATTGGCCGCCTAGATTGTGCAATTTAACGCCTTTAGACTATTTTTTGTGGGGCTATGTTAAAGCTCATGTCTATACAGACAAGCCCGCTTCAATTGACGCATTGGAAGACAACATTGAAGCATTTATTCGTGAGATAACGGCCGAAATGTTGGAAAGAGTATGCCAAAATTGGACTAAGCGGATGGACCATTTGAGGTGCAGTCGCGGTCAACATTTGCATGAAATAATCTTCAAACATTAAATTATATGGACCGTACTATCGATTCAAATAAAGATTTCATGAATTTTTCTGAATTTTATGTGTTTTTTTTGAAAAATTTTCCTATAGCTCTTAAAATATCACCCGATATGTGAGTAGCGCGGAACCGAGAGTTGCTAAGGCAAAAAATTTGTTCTATGACACAGTTTAAGTATTGTTTGAAGTCTTCATATTGTAATTCCACGTATATCTTTATAATTTGAAACTTGTTTAACTACATGTTGCTAACCATTATGTTGCTCAACATTAAATAGCTATCAACTTAATTTATTATCATTTTTTAATTAATTTTTTTCTTGTTTTTTTAAAACGACCCCCCAGCCAGTAGTAATCTTTTCAATAAACTACGGAAATATTATTGAATTAAAATGTTTTCAATTGCACATGTTGCACAACATGTTGTTCAACAACATGTTGCTAATCATTATGTTGCTCAACATTAAATAGCTATCAACTTAATTTATTATCATTTTTTAATTAATTTTTTTCTTGTTTTTATAACGACCGCCAGCCAGTAGTATTCTTTTCAATAAACTACGGAAATATTATTGAATTAAAATGTTTTCAATTGCAGACAGGCGCATGCCACCTACACCTTTAACAATAATAATAATCAGAAAAATTAAAAAAATATTGACTGTTTCCATACTCTATTGCCAATAATAAAAAAATAATTGCAACAGTTAGTACAGCGTTTCAGCGTTTCAGCGTTTACACTGACCTCTCTCTCTCTTTCTACTATGTGATCAACTGCTCGCATAAATTTATTCCATCCATCCATCCATCCATCCAACAACAGAATTTCAATCAATAATTACGAGTGGTGTTGGTGGCATTATAAGTGAGACTGACTGACTGTGTGACTGCAACACTAAAACAGTTTAATTGTGCTATGACTACTCTGGATATTGGATTGATTGAGGGGGGGGGAATTGTTTAACTTAGCTTTTGTTTCAGCCCACTTGTTGCCCTGTTGTCATGTTGAAATCTGTACTCTGTAGACTTTTTATACTGTAGAGTGCAATAGAAATAAAAATCAGAATTAGAATCTGTATTTAAAAATAAATAAAATGAGAGTGAATTTTTTAAAAACAGAACATGACGAATAACATGTCTGGCCGCTATGCAATCATAATGCCGAGTAAAGTAGGTTTTAATTAAAAAAAAAATTGTTTTTTTTTCGTTTGTTGAATTAAAGGGCTTCTAGAAGAATATTAAGGTAGGGAAAGGGTGCGGTTTTATTATCGCTTAGAATTTCTTAAGGAATTTACAATAAAATCTTGAAATGTTTAGAAAAGTTATTTCAAGAATTTCAATGTTGCATAACAGTCTGGGGGCAATTGTTAACATGATTTGCAAACCAATTTAACAAATAATGAAAAAATGTTGTAAGTTATGCTGACAAGACAATGCTTGATACCCTACTTAACTTTGTTTAAATCATGTTAGATGGACAGGAAGGGAAATAGTTTATATGCAAAATTAATAGAACACCTTGTGGCGACTGGGATATGCATTTACAACCGTTTAGTCAGGATTACAACCTAGCTTCGCACATCAGCCATGTTGCATGTGTTAATTTTAACCATGAGTTGCAGGCATAATAGCTGCCAGATAAATGAAGCCTCAAATCGTCAAATATTTGAGAAAAAATCGTCAAAATCGTCAAAGACATTCACTGAAATCGTAAAAAATCGTCAGAAGTAATAAATAAATAAATTGAAAGGTTTTTAAAAACAAAAACATATAAAGTCAATGTTAAGCAGCAATAATATTGCATTATCTATACCCATGTGTGGTGTAAATATTAGGGAGTCAGAAGATCTTGACGTTATGGGCATGAAAATTCAGTGTGATGTGCGCTAGAACTGACACATTTTTCAGTGCCTTGGTTTCTTAATAAATGTACAATAAATACTTCACTTCATCTGATCTACCATTTACCATTTACACAATTTATAACCGACCGAAAATGGAATACAACTCTCATGTATGGTTGGTCCTTAACGTATATTTTGAGGCTTCTCAACCGTTTAGAGGAGAGGCCGTAGTAGCTTAAGTTAATCACGATAGTGTGTCCAACTCCATTGATTCATTGGAGCATCATTGCAATGTGGCTTGTGTTTCACTGTTCTATCGTTACTACAACGGATATTGCTCGACCGAAATAAGGGGACTTGTTTATGAAAATCTTGTATTCCTACGTGTAACACTCGCATTACATTGCATTACAGACAAAGTTCGTTTGTTAGACGGACTATTCGTATGTGAAACTCCCTTCCTGCAGAGATCTTTCCTGTTACTTATGGTATAAAAATATTCAAACCTAGTATCCATAAACACTGCTCCCTCTTTCCTCCTTCCTATAATATATTTTCCTAACTCGAAACACAATGCCATCCCCTGTGAGTGTTAGTCGTATTAAAAAAATAATGCCACTTGCCTTAGGTCTTCCTAGGGTAATATTAGAAACTATAATCGAATTTTTAAAATTGTCTGCAACGGCAAATGATAAATTATGCTCAACTACGATGATATTTGGGAGTCGAAATTTTTTGGATTTTAAGGGATTAAAAAGGCATAAATAAAGAAAAATCATCACAGGTATTCGAAAATAACTTAAAAATATAATACTGTTACGAAAGTGGAAATGGTGTTGTTAAAATAATAAACAAAAACTTCAAAAAAACAACACAATGGGCTTGATCACGTGATCAACGAATAAGTAAACATATAGCAACAAAAACAACGGGCTTGTTTACAAGATCGATGAATAAACAAAAATATAGCAACAACGTCCGGGTATAAAAAAAAAATATAGCAGAAAGACAAATAAACAAAACAACAACAATTCTGCCTGGACGAAAGTAAACAAGATACACGAACAACAATGATGACGAGATGTTTATATTTTTGGATTGTTCCCGAAGGCCGTCATCATCCTTCAAGGGCATTCATTACACTGTTGATCCAGTGATATAAAAGGCAAGATAAAGCGAGCAACGAGGATTCAGTTAGAATTCAGTCAGTCGTATATGAAGACACGTGATTCTCGGAGTTCGAGTTAAGTTAGTCGTGTGACGACGTCGCGTTGAATTGAGTGAGAATTCAACCAGTGGTGTGTGAAGATACGAGATCGAGTTATAATTCAGTCAGACTTGTGTGCAAACAAGTTGCTTGAAGAAAACAGTTGTTAGTGTTGTGCTTACAAAAAAAGGTTGTGAGCAAAGAAGAATAACTAACAAGTGTTGTTGTTGCTTACAAAAAAGGTTGTACGAGTAAGCAGAGAAATATCACGAATAAGCACATATTGTGAAAGTTATCATTGTATACGTGGAATAAGTTCGAACAGTGGCACAAAAGTTGTGCAGATAATAAAGAATTGATTCTAAAAAATAAACTCATATTTATTTTTATTTTATTTGCAATCTACGAACTCATATTTTTAACGTTTTTAAAAGGTAAAAACGTAACAATACTTTACTCCTTATTATTACTGGCTTTTAATGTCCTGAAGTAAAGAAAATGATGTAAATTTTTTATTTCTAAAAATCGTCAAAATAAGGGCATAAATCGTTCATGTCGTCAATATGATATTTTTGGAGCTCAAAATCGTCAAAATGACGATAAATCGTCAAATCTGGCAGCTATGGTTGTAGGGCCTGCAACTCCTTCAATGCTATGTATGTGTCGACTCTATTAACAACACAAATTTCGCCAAGTTGTGGTCTACGAAAAGGTTGTTTATGAGCAGTATAAGAGTTTTATAAGAACGAAAGAGTCTGAAAGAGATTTCCAATGTTGTTCACTGGCACCAATGGGGAAAAAAGGACGGACAGCAGTCCTCATTACCAGGGTTTATCGCATTTATTTGAAATTCTTTACTTAATTTGCCTTCAAATTTCTCTCAGTGTCGTTATAATCGTTTATGCATTCAATTATTTCAATATCATTAATGTCTGTCCCGTGTATAATTCATGTCTCTAACAATTGTTCCGTATTTTATTTAAAAATTTTTGTTATTTTATTTTGTTGTTGTTGTTGTTGTCGTATGATTACAAATGTTGTAATCAATCTATAATTCTAGTGTAAAAATCTACAAACACACACACAGTTTGTCGCACTGACATGCACTTACAATTCGTATACAACCCTGTAAGGTGTTCTGTTATTTATAACTGTAGACAACAAATGCTAATACGAATACAAATACTTACATTCATAGGAATCCATTTGTATGTGTGTATAGTATATTTCTATTACAAGGTCGTTTACTTTTTCTGGTTTAAGAGTGAAAAAAAAAAAAAAAAAAAAAAACTCAAACGTTTATTAAACAACTTGTCTTTAAAAGTTCAATTCATTAGAATTGTAGTAATTGCCAGTTAAAAAGACAATAATAATTATTATAAACATTAAATTTTACTGTTATTTTATTGTAATAAGAAGTTGTTACAAGATTTTTAAAATGTTAATCATAAAAATTTAGCAACCTTTCACGCGAAAATTAAGCAACTCTTATATAGATCTTATGCAACATTTTTGGAACTCATAGGTATAAAAATATTTGCACAGTTCTTATAAGATTTTTTGAAATTCTAATGAAACGGTTCTAAAATTCTTATACAAACTCTTATACAGATTTCATCCGCCTTGTTTTTAACTCGTAAAAAAA
This sequence comes from Sarcophaga caerulescens, assembly GCA_927399465.1. NCBI lineage: Eukaryota > Metazoa > Arthropoda > Insecta > Diptera > Sarcophagidae > Sarcophaga > Sarcophaga caerulescens. The sequence continues at coordinate 9,055,629 of OV656867.1, read as the reverse complement.
TTTTTGCACAGTTCTAAGGGGTGATTTTTTAAAAGCTATAGGAAAATTTTTCAAAAAAAACACCTAAAATTGAGAAAAATGCATGAAATCTTTATTTGAATCGATAGTACGGTCCATATAATTTAATGTTTGAAGATTATTTCATGCAAATGTTGACCGCGACTGCGCCTCAAATGGTCCATCCGCTTAGTCCAATTTTGCCATACTCTTTCCAACATTTCGGCCGGTATCTCACGAATAAATGCTTCAATGCGTCAATTGAAGCGGGCTTGTCTGTATAGACATGAGCTTTAACATAGCCCCACAAAAAAATAGTCTAAAGGCGTTAAATCGCACGATCTAGGCGACCAATTGACCGGTCCCGAACGTGAAATAAAATGTTCACAGAACTCACCACTCAATAAGTCCATTGTTACGCGTGCTGTGTGGCATGTGGCACCGTCTTGTTGAAACCACATGTCATGCAAGTCAAGCTCTTGCATTTTGGGCAAAAAAAAGTTGGATATCATCTCACGGTAGCGCTCACCATTCACTGTTACGTTACGATTCGCAGCATCTTTGAAGAAGTACGATCCAATGATGCCAAATTCAATGATTTGCAAGCGTTGTTCGTTTGTAAGACGATTCATGGTTAAATTATAGACCAAACTGAAGATGTTTGACAGTGAAACAAAACACGAAACGTGCGTGAGCTGTTTAAACCAGTGTTGCCAAAAAGATAATAGCTAAAAAATCACCCTTTATAAGATTTTATGCTATTCTTATGAAACTGTTCTAAAACTCTAATACAAACTTTTATACTTTTTTGAACTCGTTTAAAAATCTTGTAAAATTCTTATACAGTAAGATACATATAAGATTTGATGTAAGTCTTATTAAACTTTTATACAACTCTTATACAAATCTTATATGTATATTCCTAATAAAGCGCTTATAAAGATCTTATACAACTTAATTACTGTTCTTGTAAATTTTGGATTATATTTTTTACAATTATTTGTACAATATTTTAAGAATTCTTATATAATTATGATAAAACTCTTATACCAAGCTTATAACTTAATTTTACATCTCAAATAAAGATCTGAAGGAGCATTTACGTCGCTGGTGAAACATTATTTTACGGTCCTATTAATGATTTACACAATTCTTATATGATTCTTTTGCAATTATTATATAAATGTGTTATTACTCCTATACTGCCTTAATAAGATTCCTAACAATTGTTATATCAGTCTTATAAAATTCTAATACAACTTATGTCTGGTTCTTTGGTTTATCTGCTGTACCTTGGAAAATGTAATACTCTTCTGTAGTTCTTTCATAATTTTAATACAGCTCTTAATCCACTCTTAAAAATTGTTATATCGTTCTTACAAAACTCTTATACGACTATTGCATAAACGATAAAATATTCTTATTCAGTCTTTATACAATTTTAAAACAGTTCATATGTAATTAGTTTACAATTCCTCTGTAATTGTGATACAACTCTTATAAAATTACAATAAAACTCTTATACAGTTCTTATAAAATTCATTTCGAACTCTAAAACGTTTAGTACAAAAGTGTTATATTGACCGTTATATATTGTATATGTAATATCGTTCTTATAAAACTCTTATACAACTCTTATACTGCTCTTATATTGCATTTATACAAATGTATTTTAAATATATTTAATAAGACGATAATTAAGAGATTCTGATAGAAGTTTATTAAGCCTCTATTATATTGTTTCACTCAAAAATATTTGGTTGTCCCGATTATCTCGTCTAATATCCATATGTATGTAGTAAATACATATGCATACGTCTGTAAATATTCCGTTATTCAACTATGATTCTAATATTTCTTTTAATAAATAATATCTCTCATCGTAATACGCAAATCTTTTTAAATGATAATGACTGTGAATTTTGATGACTGTTTAAATTTTTTAAATTTTTTTTTTTGTAGAAATTGTGTTCGTGTTCTTTTTTCATTAAAATATAATTTTTGCAAAACTATTTAAAACAAATTCAATGTCAATGTCAAAGACATCAGCAAATTAAGCATGTAAAACAAATTTTGTTTAAAATGCAAAAAAAAAAATATTTTTTATTTTAATTACGAAACAAAAACAATATTAAATAAATTAGAAATAAATTAAAAAGAATAGTTACAATTTTTTTTAATATTTATTTATGCCCCACATGTGGCGTGAAGAATAATTTTAAAAATTTTTGTTCGTTATATTAAGAATTTTGTTATTTAATTGTAATTACTTAAGCAACATGTTGCTGCAACATGTTCTGAAGACAGATCTTTCATTATTGATTTCATTAATGATTTCATTTTTAAAAATAATGCTTTAGTAGCTATTTAATTTCTTTATGCAACATGTTGCTGCAACATTTTGTATTGAATATTTTTCATTTGTTGTCACAGTAATCCGAGTAAGAGTATAGACATGCCGCAATTCTGGGAAGACGTAGACACATTAGGATTCGATTTTAGAACTTCTAACCTGAAGAACAAGGATGCCCCAATGGGACTTTACAAACTTACATTGATGGTTCAGAGATAAGTGACAGGGTGGGCTATGGTATATATAACGGGTGATTTTTTAGCTATTATCTTTTTGGCAACACTGGTTTGAACAGCTCACGCACGTATCGTGTTTTGTTTCACTGTCAAACATCTTCAGTTTGGTCTATAATTTAACCATGAAACGTCTTACAAACGAACAACGCTTGCAAATCATTGAATTTTATTATCAAAATGTGTGCTCTGTTAAGAAAGTTCATCGCGCGCTACTTCCATTTTATGGTCAGTTTAATCGACTCACTGAAGCGGCTCAAAATGCAAGAGCTTGACTTGCATGACATGTGGTTTCAACAAGACGGTGCCACATGCCACACAGCACGCATAACAATGGACTTATTGAGAGGCGAGTTCGGTGAGCATTTTATTTCACGTTCGGGACCGGTCAATTGGCCGCTTAGATCGTGCGATTTAACACCTTTAGACTATTTTTTGTGGGGCTATGTTAAAGCTCATGTCTATACAGACAAGCCCGCTTCAATTGACGCATTGGAAGACAACATTGAAGCATTTATTCGTGAGATACCGGCCGATATGTTGGAAAGAGTATGCCAAAATTGGACTAAGCGGATGGACCATTTGAGGCGCAGTCGCGGTCAACATTTGCATGAAATAATCTTCAAACATTAAATTATATGGACCGTACTATCGATTCAAATAAAGATTTCATGCATTTTTATAAATTTTATGTGTTTTTTTTTTTGAAAAATTTTCCTATAGCTCTTAAAAAATCACCCCTTATTATATTTTACTGCTTTCCAAAAAGATTCATGGTAATTGTGAAAACGGTGCAATGCTTGTTAGGTAGAGCGGACCGCTCACCCAAAAAGAAGGTATATAGCCACTAATGTCATATAAATCAGAGATCAGCAACGAGTATTCAAAACGATGAGTAGATTCGAGTCATACTTATAATTTCAGCTACTTATACGCATTCATACTTATTTTAATATGATACTCATACTACTCATACTCAAAGTTGGAAGTACTCGTCGAATTCATACTTAACAATACGCATGATGTTATTGACTTCGACTCGTCTCTACTTAACATTTACACGAAGCACAAAATAAGTATGATTCGCGTACGAACACTACTATACTCACAAGAAGATTGTGTGTATGCTTTGCTTGTTGCCTTTGTCTTTCCTTTCTTCTTTGTTTGTATATGCAACAATAACAAAGGCTGTAAATTTGGATGAATGATTCGAGCCACTCGCATCACTTATAAGTATTATAAGTATTTTTCTAAATTTATGAATCAGAATGAGTAGGCGTATGAATCAAACACATTTCGAATGTTGTGAGTTTGATGTCAACGTTGTACTCATACTCATTGTAACCTATACTTATAAATCAATGCTGTAGCGAGTACGAATGAATCAGAGTAGTTGAATTTCAATTCTGTTGATTCACTCATACTCAAAATTGCATGAGTGCTTATGAGTAGCGGAAAAACGATTCATTGCTGATCTCTGATATAAATCCCATTGTGATAACACAGTTAATCATTTTTCTTAATCCAGGACTGCTAATGTCCATTAGGTTCTTTATATCTTCTATATTAGTAGACATCTAGATGGCCTAGTTCTCCGGCATAGGGCTGAGTTCGTTCTTTGGTTTAAATACTTGGTATATAAATATTGTTTTATTTAGCAGCATCTTTTAGTTACTTTGTGATATAGCAACATGTTGCTAAGGTCACATTTAAAGAAAAATTCTTCTTTAGTGTTGATATAATATAGCAACATGTTGCTAAGTACACATTTAAAGTAAAATTCTTCTTTAGTGTTGATGTGATATAGCAACATGTTGCTAAGTACACATTTAAAGCAAAATTCTTCTTTAGTGTTGTAAAACTGATTCTTAACAACAAATTTGTATTCTGTTTTAGTAAACTTAGAGCTTAAGCAATTTGTTGCTTAAGTAATATATTGCTTAAATAATATGTTGCTTTGTAAATAAAACTAAGCAACATCATATGTTTATGATTATAATTGATCTGCACGTAGAGTGTTATTAAATCATTGTCAGTAGCATAATAAAATATTTTTTGAAGAGACAATGAAATGCAGAACTGGGGCAGAAGTTAATTTAAGGGACTGTGGTTTTGATATTGTTGTTGTTGTTGTTTTTAAATTATTGCAAATTCCTTTTGTCTTGAATATGCAAGCCATGGCACACAGAACAATGACAAAACAAGACAAAAGTTTTTCAAAGAGTCTTTACGTCTGCTGCTGCAACATATAATGATTGTTGCACAATTACCAGCATGTATCTGATGATGATGATGATGTTAATGAACTCGTAACATGAATGATCTCACACTGTAGAAAATAAAACAAGCTCTGGGTTTTTGGACTATAAAAAGGAGCCCACATATTGCAAAAAATAATCGTGTGTTGTATGCTGCACTACATTTTTAAAGAAATGCGTCACACACAGAAAAAAAGGGATTTTTGTCGGTCTTGCGAGCAAAACACAAAAAAAACGCAGATCTTTTAAGCAGACAGAGGAAGAAGAACAAGAGCAATAAGCTGAAGCAGAAGAAGAAAACGAAGTGTTATTAAAAGACCTTTATATTGTCAACGACTTGCTTTATAAACTGTCTGGTCTGGTCTTTCGCTTGCTAAACTCCTTACAGAGTTAAAGCTGTTGCCAGCCAGTCAACAGCAGTTGGCAGCTAATAATGGTGAAGATTTTTTTTTTTTTAATAACATCATCGTCATGGTTTGGTGGTTGTCTGTTGTGTTTTAATTTCTTTTCTTTTTGCGAAATCACAACACAGATCAAATCCGAAAAACAAAAGAAAAACTCCCTTATTAAACACGTTATCAACGCCATACAATATTGCCACGTTGCTGTATTTATTGGTTTCGTATAAATCAAGTCACGTTAACCATTATAAGTGGCCTAAAATAAAAACAAATAAAACAAGACAAGAAAAAAGGGACTTGAAGCTGCTGCTGTTAAACATGGCATATTTTAAGCCAACAATTTCCAAACCAACCAACCAACCAACTATTTGCATTGTTAAGCTTTAGCTTTGAAACTGGTTTCTGAAGCTAAAGAGGCTTGTTATACATTTTAAATTCTGCTGCTGCCACCACAAAAGTTTTTCTTTCTTTCTTCGCTTTTTTTTTTTCTTTCTTTCTCATTTTTGTTGATGGCGATGGAAACTAGTTTTTATATGGATTTCTAGTACAAGTGCAGTGCCCTTGACTTAGGTCATTAACATGATTTTGAATTTTTTTTTTCATGAGAAAAATCATACAAGCAGGGGAATCTTTTTAGTTATTACACACTAGCAACATGTTGCACAACATTTTGTAATACAAAATAAAATTAATTTTCAATAGATTACACTATGCGACAAAATAAAAAAAAATTAAATACACCCGGTTAATGACATAGTGTAGGTTGTGAGTTTTGTTGAGTAGATCTCAAAAATATTTTTTTTTTTTATATTTCTCGAACCCTCCAAACTTTTTTTATTTGACAAAAACTGTTTTTTTTTTTTTTTTTTACTTTACGCACAAATTTCTGGATTACTCAAACATTTCTGACCCGATTTCCAAAATTTAAATTTTGTTGCAAAGGGGAGAGATGTAGCTTTAAAATGATATACATATATCTATTATTCGACTTAATATGCTATGAGATTTGATGAGGTAAACTTGGAAAATTCGATTTTTTTTTCATATTTTTTCAAGTTTGTCCATTCATAGTAGCAAACTTTAATAAAAAAAAATATAGGATAAGTGTTATTATTCTTAAAGTCTGTTCTCTTGTGAAGAGATTGGGTAATCATTTGATCAAATCGAACAAAAATTACCAAAGTTATTATTTAAATAGTATAACAGTCGTGCTATATTTTTTATATATGTCATCTTATCAAATGAACTTTCAGTTCAAAAATTTTTTCAAAATTTTTGATTTAACTTGATTGTTTATCATAAAATGTGTCAATTTCACGTTTGCACGACAACCAGAAGTCGGCTAATATTTGTGTTTTTTGCAAATATTATTATTTCTCTTTGCGCAAACATTGGCCAACTTCTGGTGGTCGTTCAAACGTGAAATTGACACATTTTACGATAAACAATCAAGATCCATCAAAAATTTTAAAAATTTTTGAACTAAAAGTTCATTTGAAAAAATATATAGTATAAAAAAAATATAACGCGACTGTTAGACTCTTTAAATAATAACTACGGTAATTTTTGTCCGATTTCATCAAACAAAGTGCCTATCTCTTCACAAGATAATTCACTTTCAGAATTTTATTACTTATTTCATATTTTTTAAGTAAAGTTTGCTACTATAAATGGACAAACTTGAAAAAATATGAAAAAAAATCGAATTTTCCAAGTTTACTTCATCAAATCTCATAGTATATTAAGTCGAATAATAGATGTATGTATACCGTTTTAAAGTTCCATCTCTCCCCTTTCCAATAAGATTTAAATTTCGGGAAATCGGGTCAGAAATGTTTGTGTAATCCAGATATATGTGCGTAAAGCAGTGTTTGTTTTTGCTTCACTGTGTTTCACTTTTGCTTTTTTGCTTAACTATAACTAAGAGAAAATAAACAAGCAATAGCTAACAGCAAAGTGAAAAAATAAAAAATGCTGTTTAGCTGTAGTGGTACAGTGAAAAGATTTCTGCTAACGCAGTCAAGCACAGCGATTAATTTCACAGCGATCCCTACTGCTTACAGCATTTCAGCATTTGTGGTTTCTCTTGTGCTTTTGCTGTGCTTTTTGCTGCGCTCTTTTACTTTACAAGCACTGCTTAAGATATTTTTTATGTTTGAAATTAACTGTGTGTTTACACCATTCTCTTTGAAATGTTGTACAGTGTACATACATATATATGTATGTATGTATATACATAAGTATATTGTGTTTGGGCTTCTTATTCCGTCGGCAAATTTTTTAAGTGTCTTGTGTTTTATTATGAAATAGTTTTAGGGGAAAACCCGTTTTAGAGAGTTTTTCGGTATACGTATGTATGTATAATATATACATATATGTACATATGTATATGTATGTACATTGTACAATATTTCAAAGAGAATGGTGTAAACACACAGTTAATTTCAAACATAAAAAATATCTTAAGCAGTGCTTGCAAAGTAAAAGAGCGCAGCATAAAGCACAGCAAAAGCACAAGAGAAACTACAAATGCTGAAATGCTGTAAGCAGTAGGGATCGCTGCGATATTAATCGCTGTGCTTGACTGCGCAAGCAGATAACATTTCACTGTACCACTACAGCTAATGAGTTTATTTTTGTTTATCTGCTTTGCTGTTTGCTTTTGCTTTGGGTACAATTGCTGAAACACTTTAAGCATAGCAGAAATTTAGGTGCTTTTGCTAATTTCAAGCAAGCAATACAAACCCTGGCGTAAAGTCAAAAAAAAACAGTTTTTGTCAAATAAAATAAGTTTGGAGGTTTCGAGAAATATAAAAAAGGTATTTTTGAGTTCTACTCAACTAACTGAACGACGTGGACTATGTAGTTACTCGGGTGTATTTTCACTGTCGCACCGTGTTATTGTACATTTGTTTGGAAATCAATCCAAGTCCAAAATAAATTCTGCTATTTTGCAGCAGCGAAGTCGCCGTATTCTAGTACGGTAGTGTGTTGACTTATTAGACGTAAAGCCCGGGTTCGTATCCCAGGTCAGACATCTAAACGAAATATAAAAAACAAAAAAAAATATTTCTTTGGCGATTTCTTCTCAGCAGATTTCTGGCAAAAACCTGCCATGAAAAAGTTTCTCAAAAATCTATCGTTCGGAGTCGACTTTAAACTGTAGTCCCCGCCACTTACGTATAAAATTAACGCACACAACATGAGTGGTGTGAGAAGCTAGACCGTAATCCTGACTGCAGGGTTGTAATGGCCAATTATGTATGTATGTTGTATGTATTTTGCAGCAATCTTTATATTCCAAAAGCTCGTTCAAGGATGTCAGAAAGTGAAAGGAGCAGTGTGCTGACATATAAAGTGGAAGACAGTTTCTTGCTTCTCCTTCTCAGATCCACAGCTCCTGCAGAAGTCATTTGGCGGAATGCCAAGTCGTCGATATGCCTATCAAAAGCACATCGCATGGCCATGCGGTTCAAGGAGTCGGTCCTCTTCTTATCCATACGTGTTTACCCGAGTGTAGCAATGAGCGATATTGAACTTCCCTGTAAAACGAGTGGATAATATTCACATTCACTGAGGCAAATGGGAATAGCCATGCTCTGCAACATGTCGGAGATTTCGAGCTGCGTACCGACCCTGGCCAACTCATTAGCAATACAATTTCAAAACAATATCCCTATGTCCCTGAACCCTTATAAGATTCACCTTTAAGTGATTCGAAATTTCCCAAAAAAGTCCTCGGCAACGATCTCAGGTTGACTGACATTGCACTTATTACGGGGCCTAACCACAGCTTCCGAATTGACATTGTTGAAGGCATCCTCCACGTGTATGAAACTCGTCAATTGCCTATTGAGACCATAATGGCACCTGTTGGCAAGAGTGATCCTACACTTGATCTCCAGACTGACATCGGGTTTGCTGGTAATGATGGTCCCAAGATAAATTCACGTACTACATCAAAAGTATAGTTATGGGCCGTAATTTGGGATTCACACTACACCGCAAGTCTATACTGGTCGACAATATATGCTTCGCATTGCCATGATTTACTTTTATTTTCTAAAAATACAAACTAAAAAATGTTGCTAAACATTGTTTCTTTAAATGTTGCAAAGCTTTTGAAATCTTTAACTAACGGACTGTAGAATTTTTATAATTACCTTCTAATATTTTGGTTTTGATATTTGTTTTACTTCGGTTTCCCTTAATTTTTTTGTATTTTTATAAAATAAAAACAACAACAACCATCACCAAAAAATATAAGACTTTCTGTTAAGTTCAAGGTTTTAAAAAAAATAATTTTTTTTTGCTTCTCTTCTTCTTTATTTTATAAACTCACCATATTCACATGGTTTATAAGTATAAACGCTAACATCTCCTTGCATATACAATAATATACAGAGGCAGGCAATCAGGGCATTTAAGTCTGATTTTGCCGCCACCGCCTGTATAATTTGCCTGCCTGCCTGCCATACATACATTGTGTGTGTTGCAGAACAAAAAAAAAAAAAAAAAAACAACAACAATTTTGTTGATGATCAACGATTTTTATGATGATTCAATACATTTTTTTTTTTGTTATTTTTCGATAACAGCGGATAGTGACTGTTCCGTTCTGTTTATTGTAATTTAATTCTCTTTTTTTTATAAAAAAAAACACTTTAAATTAAAATACCAAAGGAAAAATAATTAAAAGTGATTGTGTAAACAATCACACACATACTGTTGCAACAATGTTGCTACAACAAATGCGGGGAAAAAGATTTTGATTGTTTGTTTAAAAGAATTTTGAAAATAAAAATATTTTCTAAATAAAATATTAATTTTATTAATATTTAATAAATGTTGCTGCAACATGTTGCTAAGAAATATTAAGAAAAATTGTAAAAAGTAATATTATTTAAAAAAAAAAATATTAAACCCAGCATAATTTAGGATAGGAGGGAGAGTACTATGAAAGATTATTTGAGCACTAATAGCGCGGCTCGTTGTGATAGGAAATTAAGTTATTTTCCAGAACTAACTAACAATACCTAATTAATAGGTCTTGGCAATCAGAATCAAGTTCTTCGTTTTAAAAGCACAATTTCCGTAGTATGAAGCTGAAAACCAGCTTGAAAGTTTAATAAATTTAGTGATCCATTACATATCTAGTAGCGCTAGCTAAGTAGACAATCGAGAAAGGGAAACCAGAGACAGATGTTGTTGAAAAAAAGTGTACAATATATTCTGCCTCATTTATGCAACCAAAGCCTCTGCAAAAGTGATTTACAAGTATGAGAAACCTTTGGTTTAAGACTCAATCACGGGAGTTACGGCAGACGTCAACCAGTTTAGACCTGAAGGTTGTACCCGAAAGAAATCTATTTGCCGCATGGCTGTTAGGGAGTTCAGAAATGTAAGTGGTAGAAGTTCCCTTGCTCAGGATCAATTCTGTAGCTTGAATTATTGGCATAAACGCGATAGGCAGGAATAGCCAAAGATGATTTGAAAAAAATCCACATCCACCCCTTCATAAAACCTTTGGGATGTTTGAGAAGAAATCGCAATTAGGAGCTATAACTAATGGGTCCGCCATCTAACGTTTTTTTTTTCAACTAGTGCTTATTTCGTGAATGGTTACACTTAGCTTATGTCTGATTTGACAGATAATTAGTTTTATCCTTCCGCTGAACGAATATGGTTGTGTATACGCTTGAACAACGCTGGGAAATATTGCGACATTAGTTTGAAAATCATGATAATGTTGCAGAATGTGTGCGAAAATTGCATACGGATTTTGGAAGAAGAGAAGCACCGTCAGCTCCTTATGTTCGTTATCTTGTGAAAAAAGTGAAAGAAACTGGCATCCTCATCGATAAATCAAAGCGTGAAAAGCCAAACGCCATACAAAGTTCAATTGGTTCAGGAGTTGAAGCCAATTGGTCATCCAATGCGTTTTCGCTTCGCTAAGTGGGCCTGCGATCGACTTACAGAAGATGCCGATTTGGCAAAAAAATGTCATCTTTTCAGATGAAGCTCATTTTGATCTTGCCGGGTATGTAAACAAGCAAAATTGTCGCATTTGGGGCATAGAAAACCCGCACGCATACATTGAAAAGCCGACGCACCCAAAACGAGTCACTGTTTGGTGCGGATTTTGGGCCAGAGGCATAAATGGGCCATTTTTCTTCGAAAATGAGCAAGGAGTGGCCGTTACAGTCAATGGCGATCGTTATCGGGCCATGTTGAACGAATTTTTGTTCACAAAAATTGAAGAGGATGATATTGGGGCAACATTTGGTTTCAACAGGACGGCGCTACGTGCCACACAGCCGAAGCTACACTCGATATTTTACGCCCTGTTTTTGAAGATCGCATTATCAGCCGCAGAGCTGATGTCGTTTGGCTACCTCGGAGCTGCGATTTGACACCGTTGGACTATTATTTGTGGGGTGCCGTCAAAGATAAGTGTTACGCCGTCAAGCCAGATACAATTGACGCTTTAAAGGACAATATTCGTGAAGCCATTGGTGAAATACAGCAGCTGCACAAAATCGATAATGTGCTTAAAAATTGGACCGATCGTGTAGGCCACTGCATGGCCAGCCGAGGCAGCCATTTGAATGAAATTATTTTCCATTATTAACCGGAAGGATTGTACTTTCAAATAGGAAAAGTAATTTGAGAAAATATTCAGTAGTTTTTTTTTTAAAAGCATTTTCAAAAAAAAAAAGTTATTTGGCGGACCCTTTATAAGGTGGAATAGGTAATATCGGTTTTGCAATGGGGAACCTTACAGGACCCAAGTAAGCTGTGCTCGGTGAGGCGGTTGCCAATTTATCCTAACCTAGTGGGTCAGAAGATAACTCCTTAAAGAAGATTAGGTTTGATAACTATTGAATAAATGCAATAAACTGTTTCAAAACGTTTCAGCAACATGTTGCTATTAAAAATATCTGTAATAATCTATAAATACAATAAGAGATAAATTATTGAACTTTTAAAAACCAATTCCTTGAAAATATCACTATGCAATACACCATTTAAGACTGTGTTGCTTTAGTAAATTGCAAAGTTTAAAAGCAATTATTTTTTTTGTTTTGCAACATGTTGCTAACCTGTAGGATTTTCTGTTGTAATTTAAACAATTTCTTTGTTTATTTTAAAAGCCTACACTTTAGTAGTAATAAATACTTACTACTGAGGCATATGCTATAAATACGTATAATATAGGGACATTCATCTGTCTCTGTGTGTGTAAGAGAAGAGAGAGAGAAAATCTAGAAATACGATGAAATGATGTAAACTTGGAACAAAAAGTCCTTGGCCTTGCTCTTTTATTATTATTATTATGGCCTGATAACTATTGCTTGGAGAGCGGTAGAAGAGAGAGACAGAGAGAGGGGGACACAGTGTAAATATCTTGTCGTTTACTACTCTACTACATATATTTACAGATGAGAAGAGAAGTGAATTTAGTAAATTTCTCAATTGCATACCCACTGACCTTAAACTATTATCAGCTGATGGAATATTTTTAAAATAAAAATTCCCTTGACTATGTACGTTTGTATGTGTAAGTGTAAGTTTATTTGTGTTTGTAAGTGTGTAAGTGTGTTTGTTTTGTTAGTAAAAATTTTAAATTTACCGGAGATTTGACCCTGAACAAAAACCGAAAAACAGTGTCACAACCTTAAGGTTTTTTTTTATCTTTTCTTCTTCTTCTCTCTTTCTTTTAATAACGGAGGCATGAGAGTGTATTGATGATTAAGAAATCTGAGTCTGCTTTTTTTAAAGCGGCATTGTAAAATGGCCTTCATAAGCTGTTTTTAACTCTTTCTTGTTGTATTTTTAAACCACAGAGGGCGAGAGAGAAAGCAGAGAACTTTGAGAAATTGCTCTTAATTTTAGAAACTATTTAAGAGAGCCCACCAGTGTGGGGTTTTGTAAAACATGATTTTTTTCTAATTTTTCTTTTTTAGTTTTTCCATCCTTTACGTTTAATGACACTGACACTGACATTGAACATGAAAATTTAATTTTTTTTTTTGTTGTTGCCTTTATTTGGTATTTTACAGTTGGCATTGAGCAAAATTGTAAAAAGAAAACGAAAAAAAAAAACGATTTTATAACGTTTTATGACTACAGTCATCATCAGCTTTACAGTGTTGCATGTAAATTTTCTTTTTTTTTTTTCGATTCGATTCTATTTAAACTATTAACGTCACGTTTTTTCGTTTTGCAATTTAAAAATAAAAAAAAATTTAATTTTTATTGTCTCCACAAACGTGGGTTTTTGTATTCCCATAAACAACTTTGAAATCTTTGGTTACTGTACTGGGTAGGGTAGGTTAGAAGGGAGATGGTTAGTTGACTTTCCATTATAACGCCTGCATTTGTTGAAGGCTGCTCTCTAGGTCATGGTCAAATAGTAGTGACTTGACATTTTCCTTGAACAACAAAAGAAAACAACACATAAAGCCGTTAAAAGAAATCAAAATTGTGTGAGTAATTTCAACGCCCAAGTTATGATTGCGCTTCAAAAGCGAACAAAACGGAAATTGTTTATAGAATTACAAGTAGGAATTTTCTGTGGGGGGGGGTATCCTACATCCTACAATTTCCTTTGGGATTAAGTAAAACAGTTCCCGGAGCCAATATGATTATTCATCATGCACGTTGGGTTGCCCAATATCAAACTGTCTTACGTAAAAGTTACCAAAGATAAACCTTGTGAACACAACCTACACATGAGCAGTGCAAACCCTGCAGCAAATGAAAGCCCACTTAATCACTAGCGCCCACCCTAACCATGTCATGGAGTTACTTACTTAATTGGCCATCAACAATCGGTTTTTTGGAATTCGGTCCGCTTTAACACATCCTTCCAGACGCCTCTGCTTCTTGAAAGCTTTCGTCAGTTGATCACACCAATCGATAACAGGGCTTCCTCAATTTGGTCCTTTTAATGCAGACAAGGTTGTAATCTACGCCGACTTTGGGCAGCTTCAAGTCACAGTTTCTGCAGAAATCTTACGAAGGAGCACCTAGTCGAGGGGAATGCTTCTCTCTTGGATAATTACGATAATTACGCGTAAGGATAGAGGCCCCACGTGTTAAATGTCAATTCTAGAGAGGTTAGGTTAGGTTAGGTCGGAGTGGTAGCTCTGATGTCACAAAGCTCACTTGAGCACGCATAGCGGCCCGTTGTGATGCCACGGGTGAACGCAGTCCCTGTACTGACCAAGTTCCACCACAATCAGGGAAAAGGAAGAAGTTGGTCAGCGCAAGGGCTGCACAACGGAAGCACGACTACCCCGCACTAGAAAACCAGCCAGAAAGTTTGATGAACGAAGCTATATCCTTGATATCAATGGATGATAGCTCCGTTAAGCTAACAAGGAATGGGGAGCCAAATAACCTATATCTACACCTAGTAGGAGACGGGCACTGACAAAGAAAGTGAATAACAGTCTTCTCGTCTAACAGGGAAGAAGTCTAACAGGAGTCTAGAGAGGACAATGATCTTTTTTGTCCGAACTGGATTAAGATTCGAGCAGTACAACAGCGGTCCTCTCCTCTACCCAGGCAGCATAGAGAGGCTTTCCAGTATGTCAACAATACAGTTTCCAGTTATGTTCCTATATTCTGGGACACAAATGATGCGGATCTGCGAATAGGCTTTATTTTCCCGGAAAAAAAATGTGACCGACTGTCCAAATATATTCTCCGCGAATATCCTGCTATATCTGTGATGTCACCAGTGGGGTTGTCGAGCCGGAACGCTCCGGAACGTCGTTCCGGTACTTCCTTTTTGGACAGGAACGCGTTCCGGAACTAAAGATGATTTCTGATAACGAGAATTGGAAATGATTTTCGTTTCCTTTCCTTTTTATGCTATATACAGGGCCGATCCTGGTGACGGGCGAAAATTGGGGAAATCTCCCTGCCCCCCGTCGTCAAATTTGAGACATGAGACCAAAAAAAAAAAACGCCTCCGCCAGGATTATCATTTAAAATCACCCCCGTCGTTAAATTTGAGACATGAGACCGCACAGAGCGGCCGCCTACCCAGGATCGGCCCTGTCTATATAATTTTATATACGCGTGCCGGTAAAAAAAAATTAGCACAACACCACTGGATGTCACTGGTATTCCCACCACACGCACAATTTTCACATCACACTACCTAGTTAAAGGAGTATATTTTTAGAGAATTTCGATGAGATTCTGGCTTGATGTACCTTATTAAACCTGGCCGACTTATAGGCTGCCTGACCTGACCGCTGGAGTGTTTTCCAAGCAGAGGACACATGGCAATTTTGAAAGCGGCGTAAGAGTTGCTGAGTGTCGGGATTTTTTTCATGAAAATCTCTTGATTTATTCAGACTACTGAATGACTAAGTTCCTAACGAACGTAAATTCAATGTCTGTCCTTGCCCACGAATTTCGAGGTGCTCTCAGAGAAATTTCGGATTATTCAAAGGTCGTATGGGTTCCGGAGGAGAGTTGAAAATTGCATTGCTAACCACCGGACCGGTCCGGATTTCACAATCTCCGGATATGTTACATGGCATAGGTATTCCGATTGCCTGAGTTAATGTGAATATTGTCGTTTTACGGGGATGCTCAATATCGTTGGCAAGTTTAGTAATATTAAACTCTGCTGGACACGTATGAGCTGACTTTTGCCTTTAAATCGCATAGTCGTTCATCGCACAATAGGCCACTGTCCCTTTTTGGTAGACGCGGCATTCCGGCAATGTGGAAGAGACTGATTGTCTCATAGAAAGACGGAGGTTTCTGATCTCTCACTTTCTGACATCCTTTGATCGTGCTCTCTAATATAAAGATTACTGGACTCGGAATGGTTTTCTTTATGGAATGATTGACCCCGGATAAAATTACTTCCGGTGTCACAATGGGCCTAACAGGGACCTCTTCCTTTAAGAGAGTCAACCGCTTAACCTAGCCTAACCTGGCCTAAATAATTTAAACACGTTGCTGAAGGAAACATATTTTGTACTTTAAAATTGAATTTTTTTTGTTGTTTATTTTAGCAACATTTTGAATTTTTTCGTTGTTGTTTTTTTTTTGTGAAAAATATTGATTGAAATTTTTCTAAACAAACAAACAAACAAACTGTGTTGCATTTAATCTCGTAACCTCTTTTTAATTTCACCACACTAACCCAATTAAAAACAACAAAAAAAAACACACGGTTTTTTTGATTTTCTGTAATGAAAAGAAACAAAAACAAATTGCTTAGAAGAAGAAGAAGAAAACAACAACAACACTAACAATATATTTAAGTAACCGTTACGTTCACTTTTCACTTTCACATCAATGTCAATGTAAACAAATTGTTGTTGTCTTTGTTTTTACAAAACATCAAATACAATTTCAAATGCAATTATTATTGTTGTTGTTGTTGTTTTTATTATTGTTTTTGTAATAGTTTTTGTTTTTGCCTTCTCTATCGTTTTGCACTTTTAAATTCACTTTCAAGGTCGCGTTTGTATTTCCCTGTTTTGTTTGTTTTGTTTTTTCATTCAAATGAATGCAAAGACAAGAACACTGTATATGGTGATATGAGTGTGTGTGTTGTGTGTCGCTCTCATTATTGCAAACAAATTTACAGTTACGTTAACAAGTATGGCAACTAATATTGTAAACAAAGTAAAAACTATCAATAGCACAATGAGAAAAACTGCTTTTGAATTGAATTTTAAGGGCATAGAAAGCAATGTGTTTCATTAGCAACATGTTAATATTTTTTGAATTGTTTAGCAATAAGATCTGTAAAATGTTTAGCAACAAATGTAACTTAACATTTATAAACAAAATTGGATGGAATTAAAAACATTTTGAAGAAAAGAAGGACTTTTTAATTCTGAACGATATTTTTGGATTATTTTTGTGGCAACATGTTGTCGAAATGTATGTTCTACAACAACTAGTTATTTGTTTAGCAACAAATATGTATGTCTAGATGAGACTGAGCGCCATAAAAGCATGAAAGTACAGAAGCTATGTTCATCTTGGGTACGTTTGGTCTGAATGTATCAATCGACTACACAATACCTAAAACTGCATTCAATCCTGCTATTGTACGACACAGACACCGACCGGATAGATACTTTTATGATAATGGTTTATATCGGGTCCGCCATCTAACGTTTTTTTTTTTCAACTAGTGCTTATTTCGTGAATGGTAACACTTAGCTAATGTCTGATTTGACAGATAATTAGTTTTATCCTTCCGCTAAACGAATATGGTTGTGTATACGCTTGAACAACAACGCTAAGTGGGCCTGCGATCGACTTACAGAAGATGCCGATTTTGGCAAAAAAAAAATCATCTTTTCAGATGAAGCTCATTTTGATATTGACGGGTATGTAAACAAGCAAAATTATCGCATTTGGGGCAGAGAAAATCCGCACGCATACATTGAAAAGCCGACGCACCCAAAACGAGTCACTGTTTGGTGCGGATTTTGGTCCAGAGGCATAATTGGGCCATTTTTCTTCGAAAATGAGCAAGGAGTGGCCGCGGCGATCGTTATCGGGCCATGTTGAACGAATTTTTGTTCACAAAAATTGAAGCGGAGGATATTGGCAACATTTGGTTTCAACAGGACGGCGCTACGTGCCACACAGCCGAAGTTACACTCGATGTTTAACGCCCTCTTTTTGAAGATCGCATTATCAGCCGCAGAGCTGATGTCGTTTGGCCACCTCGGAGCTGCGATTTGACACCGTTGGACTATTATTTGTTGGATGACGTCAAAAATAAGTGTTATGCCGACAAGCCAGAGACAATTGACGCTTTAAAAGACAATCACCCTTATTCTGGTTGTCGTCGTCGACGTCATCTTGCGTCGACAGTTTAAAATTGGTATTCTGTTTGCCGTTATTGACAGTTATAGATGACTGTCGGACACACATTTGGTATTCTGTGAGTCAATACGCCGTCGATATTGTGTTGTGTCGACTCTGATTTTATCGACATCATTTTTGGTAACGACGGCGACGACGACGACGACAACTAGAATAAGGGTGAATATTCGTGCAGCCATTGGGGAAATACAGCTGCGCACAGTTGATAATGTGCTTAAAAATTGAACCGATCATGTAGGCTACTGCATGGCCAGCCGAGGCAGCCATTTGAATGAAATTATTTTCCATTATTAACCGGAAGGATTGTACTTTCAAATAAAAAAAGAAATTTGAGAAAATATTCAGTATTTTTTTTTAAAGCATTTTCAAAAAAAAAAAGTTATTTGGCGGACCCTTTACCTCCCAGGAGACGTCATTCAGTTGTATGCTGCAGATCTCTCAACAACGTCGGATGTGGAAACTTTTCAAAACAACAACTGAACATAAGATCGTCCCTTGCACTGGCAGATTATTGTAGTGCTTTACAGGCTGACCGACATGAGAATTCGGTACGGTAACGGTAACGGTAGTTAAAGTTTATATCCCTGCTCAGTGATGTGGCTGCCAGTGAATCTAAGCAAAAAGCAATATCCTTTGATTATGTTTGACAAGATGTTGCTGGAAACATGTTGCTAGCAATATTTTTTTCTTACTATTTTGCTAAGAAAGCATCTAAAAAGTGATTAAATATCTCGTGAAGATAGCCGGGAAACAAAAAACGGCCAGTATAATTAAACGATTACTCCCCCCCTTTAATTTTATGATTTCATAATAACTCTGTTAATTTATTTTGCTTTCTTTGTAATTTTCGTCCTCTCTTTGTTATAAAAAATTGTCAATTTTTCTAATTTATTATAAACTTTTTAATTGTCAAATGCAACAGCAACAACAACAACAAACTACCCCCTCAATATACATTACTCGTGGCTTATAATATCCCCCCCCCCGTGCAGTTGTCTTTCTAATGCCATATGTTCGAATGTATGATTTCATCTTAACTTGGCCCAGTGCCGACTGTGTTTTATACCAAGAAATAATTTGAAAAAAGGCTATCTAAACAAACAACAACAAATCCAAAAAACAAAAGCAAACAATATTGTATGCGATAATTTGAAAATTTAATAGAAAAAAGGCAAACAAGTGTGGAAAAGAAAAAACAATTCGACGTCAATTGCAATGCAATGACCTTAAAAACAGTTTGAAAAGCAAAAAAAAAAAAAATTTATTCGAATATACTACACAGAACGAACAATATTTCCTGGTTGGCAATAATCAAACAAGAAATGATAATATATTTAGAATTTCAAAAAAAAAAGAAAACTTATGGTCACCTTTTTAAAGAAAATAATATATTTTTATTCGAATAAAAATAATACAGTATTGATCATTCGAATATTCGAGTATTTGAAATAGATACATTACATTTTATTTGAGAAAGAAAAAAATTTAATTAACAAATAATCGCTTAACCGAATAATCGATTAACTTTAATCGAATAATCGAATATTCGAATAATCAAATATTCACATATGTACATATTTGAAAGAGGTACATATATTACATTTCATTAAGGAAAGAAAAAAGAATTTTATTCGAATAAAAAATTGTACGCATAACCAAGTATGTATTCGAATAATCGAACATCGAATATATTCGTTACAGTATTAATCATTCGAATATTCGAGTATTTGAAATGGATACATTACATTTTATTTGAGAAAGAAAAAAATTTAATTTAAATAACAAATAATCGCTTAACCGAATAATCGATTAACTTTAATCGAATAATCGAATATTCACATACATACATATTTGAAAGAGCTACATACAAATATTACACTTCATTAAGGAAAGAAAAAAGAGTTTTATTCGAATAAAAAATTGTACGCATAACCAAGTATGTATTCCAATAATCTAACATCGAACATATTCGTTTAAATTTTTTACATCAATAAGTATTTAATTGAATGAAACTATATAAATTAATCGAATAAGATAGTTCGAAATAGCCGAATAATCGATTAACTTTATGATACATTATACCTCTCTATTAACACCAAAGATATTTGAATTATAAAACGTAATCGAATAACAGAATAATCGATTAATTGATTATAAAACCAATATTTTTGTTATTTCAGCTTCATTAATGAAAAGAAAGTTCATCACTTTTACACAAAAAAGGATTAAAAATAAGTAAAAACGTATTCAAACTAAAACGATTAATCGAATACATAACTGCTATTAAAATAAGAGATTTAAAAATATAATAGAGAAATTTAAACATAAAAATATTAACCAATAATTAAATATGTAATAAATAATTTTAAACCAAAAAAAAAAAATATTAATCGAATAACCGAATAATCGATTAATTGGTTAGAAAATTTATTTTTTATAATTTTTTTTTTTCTAAATAAATAAACATTTTAGCCATACAAATGTATTCCATTAAAACAATTAATCGAATAATCGGTTAGAAAATCTAGTTTTCAGAATTCTAAATTCTAACATTTTAATCGATTAATCGGTTAAAAAAATTTAAAGTAAAATATTACCTTCTAACCTCCTTCCAACCTCCCTACTCTTGCTCTTTCAATGTTACTCTTAAATTATTAATGACACGTTTCAAGCTCAGCGAAAGAAACAAAAATTATTTAAAACCCATCATCATCAACTTCATTATGATGTTTTTTTTTTTCAATTTCAAAAAACAACAACAAAGCCAAAGATAAATATTTTTGCAAAAATAACAACAACAACAACAATCACAACAAATATAGAGATAACAACATAAAAAGTAAAAATATACTAATGAAAGCAACAAAATAACAACAACAACAATAATAACAAGAAATAAATAAAAAAGGAAAGAAGAAAAAAACGAAATAAAAACAACAAATTATTGTGATGGTCAAGGTCGACTGAGGCGCTTCACTTAGTAGCAGCAGTAGGCTAATGTCTAAAATGGTATTTCTTATACACAGGCACACACATACACACACTCTTACATGCATATTGATACTATACGAGTAAATAAATTTCTCTGTCTCTGGCTCTGTGCCTCTCACTCTTAAGGCAATCAAATGTTCGTATTTTGTTTTTATTTTTTTTCTTAAGCAAGAGAGCTGCGCCATTTATTTCACTCTCTTGAATTTACTTTTGTTTTCATGTTTTTGTTTTTGTTTTTGTTTTTTTACTTTTATTTGCTTTACTTTGTATTGTGATTGAAACAATAACAACAACAACAAACTGAATTGTGTGTAAACTTTGCATATGAGCAGAGTACGTGCACTTGTGTACTCATATGTACGTGAAAAGAGTTACCAAGTGGCAAGTAAAAATACTTTTGAACTGAAAACCTTACGGACAAATAAAGTTCTTTTATGGAAAGTAAAATAATCGTAGTAATATTGTTGTTTTGGTTAAATTTAAATTAAACAAAACGTGTGTGTGATATCATTGAAATTTTTTTATTTGTTTGAAAGAGACCTATTAATGCCATTATCCATGACAATGGCCTCTGACATGGGTTTTGAAGACCGCTGTAGTTTGTGACTCAGCCGCTTATACCTGTGACTTGAGAAAATCCTAAAAAAATTTTCTAACAAGGTCGTATTGCACAATTTCGGTTCATCTCCAAGTGACATAACCAATCTCTCAAATCGCTCTTTCACAATATCGAATGAGGCTTAAACTGCGTGCCTTGTAACGCCACCCTATTGAAACCACATACTGTAGATGTTCTGGCATCATTTGCTACACTTAATTGGCTCTCATCTGACCAAAAAACTGAATTCTTGGCAGTAAGGCTCAATGCAATCAAATCCTTAACCAATCTCGATCATAGCCATGTTGCTGTCTTGAGAAGACATAGACACATTAGGGTCGATTATATGATTCCTTATAACTTTCTCAATATAACGTACGATTTTAATATTCCAATATTCGCAATGGCTGGATAATGAGTGACAGAGTGGGGTGTGAGAAATTTATTAAGGGTTCTGATACTAAACTTTCTTATAGGCTACCTTAAATCTAAGCAGAGGTTATGGCAATTTTTGAAAACGTTGCAATACTTATTGAGTGGTGGTAGTTTCCCTAAAAATCTCTTGTTTCACTCGTATAATCAGGCTGTAATTAAGTCCCTAACGAACATAGTTTCACCGTCCGTCCTTGTCAATGAATGCCGAGGAAATTTCGGACCAGTCAAAGGTAACTCTTATAAGGGTTCCGTTACATAGCGAGCTGTAGAGCTGTGGTTCTGAGGAGAATGAAGAGACTGTCTTTCACCTAATGTGTCAGGACCCATCTCTTGTCATAAAAAGACGAATGACCTCTTTCTTTCTGACATGTTTAGCCGAGCTTTCGAATGTAAAGAAATTAGGATGGGCTGGACCACTTAACACAAACAAACCTATCGATTTTTTATTTTTATTTGTTTTAAAGAACCTCATTCAAATAGAATAAAAACTTGTATTATTTTTGGTCGAATTTGTAACTGAATTATTTCGAGTAACCAGTATAATGTTTTACAATAATATTTAATTTATAATACTAATAATGAGAATATTTATACTAAAACGAAATTCCTTTCTATTCTTTCTTTTTAGGTATGTACTGATCTTAATTTCTTTAATAAACAAAATAAACTTCCCTGGTAAGAATAATTTTTTTAATAAATTTTTTGAAATTATACCGGGTTATCCATTTCGTGATTTCAAAAGTAAACGTAAATAAAACACATATAAAATATTTTTTTCATGATATTTCTTTTTTATTGTAAAGTTTGAACGTTGATATTATGTGTGAAACACTACATCATTTAAATGACCTCCACGCGAACTGTTGCAAGCATTGATTCTTTTGAGGTAATTTTTGACCACTTTTTGACACATATTGGGCGGTATCTCAGCCATAACTTGACGAATGTTGGTTTTTAAATGCTCAAGAGTTTAAGGTTTATCTGCATAAACACGGTCTTTCGCGTAGCCCCACAAAAAAAGTCTAATCTTGTCAAATCGCATGATCTTGGTGGCCAGTTGATATCGCCACGACGAGAAATTACGCGGCCAGGAAATGTCTCTTGCAATAAAGCCATATTTGCTTGAGTTGTGTGGCATGTGGCACCGTCTTGTTTAAACCACATATTCTCCAAGTCGTATTCTTCAATAGCAGGCAAAAAAAAAGTCGATTATCATATGACCATAACTCTCCGAATTGACGGTGACAGTCATTCCATCGTTGTTTTCGAAGAAGTAAGGTCCAATCACACCTTCGGACCAAAGAGCGCACCAAACAGTTATTTTTTCTGGATGTAATGGCCTCTCTTCAATTACTTGAGAATTCTCAGAACCCCAAATACTACAATTTTGTTTATTAACATACCCACCGAGTGTGAAATGTGCTTTATCGCTGAAGAAAATTTTGTTCGAAAAATTGCCGTCCACCGGCTGTTGTTCAAGCACCCATTCCACGTATCTACGACATTGTGAATGGTCAGCTGGCTTCAGTTGTTGCGTGAGCTGGACTTTATATGGATGTAGGTGTAGATCTAAATGCAAAATACGCCATAATGTGCCGTAAGACAGTCGTAATTCCTGAGAACGACGAGTAATCGATACATTCGGGTCTTCGGCATCTCTTTCACTTACAATAGCGATGTTTTCAGCGGAACGACCGAAACGATGATGCACAGGCCTTTCAATATTCGTAACCACTCCAGTCTCTTCAAATTTCTTCACAATTTTGCCAATTGCTTGCGTAGTTGGACGATTATATAAACCATAATCTCCTCTTAAAGCATGCGTTGTTTGATAGTTAAGCGATCCATTTTCGTCAATGTCAGACTTTTAACTGAAAAGAAAAAAAATTAGTTTCACAACTTAGTTTGACAGATGTCGAATTCCAGTCCCATACTTTTGAAACCACGAAATGGATAGCCCTTTAGTTTGTTTATAAAACATATAATCTGATTTAAAACGTTAAACTAATATAGAATTTATATATACTCTGATTTTATTTGGCAGAAAATATTATTTCAAATGCCTTTAAATCCATCTTTTAATATTTCATAGTTTTTTATACCATGAAATAAAAAAAATTTAATTTAAAAAAAACCGATTTATTTATCCCCTTTACTTAGAATACACTCAGTATTCCTACTTTAACGCGAAATGGTCACCCTGTTGTTGTGTATATTCTATACATACTCGCACGCACACACACACATACAGCAACAGAGTAGTAACTGTATGTTGTTAACTCTCTAACCTTAACATTGACCAGCAGTTGCAGTAGTTGAGTGTCATATTTACGAGGCATTAATGACCACCAACACATACTAACAAACAAGCGTACAATAAATCGTGTTTATGGGCACGATGTTTTGTTTTTATGTTTTTCCTTAGGGAGAGGGAGAGAGATTCGATTTTTAACTCCATAGTCTTTTTATTCTCTCTTTTTATCATTTTATAAACCGGCTTAAATTTGTTGTTGTTGTTTTTTTTTTGTTTATTTGCCTCCTGTTTACAACTTGTTAGATTATAAAGGAGAATAAGTTTCTCCTTGAGGTAGTGTTTTATTCTCTTTCTCTCTGCTTGTGTTTATTTCTCTTTGTCTGTTTAAGGATTTTTTGGTGTGTCAGAACATTATTTGAGTATTTCTGTAAGAGTACATAACTATTAAGAGGGTTACTTAACAGCAGCCTCTTCATAATAAAAGTTATATGAGTTTTTAAGCTCTCTTTTTATAGTTTATAACTGTTATAAAACGATGCCGTAATAACTGTTATAAAATGATAAATATGTATAAGAGATGCCATTATATAAATTTAATAATTTAAGAAAAAAAATCGTCAAAAATTTTAATGATTACGAGGGCTGTTACATAATTTGTCATTACAACCCTTCAGTCAGGATTACGACCTAGCTTCTCACACCACTTATGTTGTGTGTGTTAATTTTATACATGAGTGGCGGGACATACAGTTTAAAGTCGACTCCGAACGACAGTTTTTTGAGAAGCTTTTCATGGCAATTTTATTTACTCTCAGAGTTTTTGCCAGAAATCTGCTGAGAGGAAATCGCCGAAGAAATACTTTTTGTATTTTGTTTTGATGTCTGACCTGGGATTCGAACTCGGGCCTTCAGTCTAATAAGCCAACACACTACCTACTAGACTACGGCGACTTCCGAGGGCTGTTATACATATTTTAACGAAAAACTAAAATGTATATCCTAACTAGGGATACAGTTAGCGCCAAGAGACGCTCTTGTATTTGCCCATTCCATAGTGAAATTCATTCACCTTCCCGAAGTCAATGAATCAGAAGTATAATGAGGATTGGCACTCAAATGTTTATTCCGTGCTTCTTCCCAAACTTCTGTTGAAGTGATCATTGTCAGACTTTCCAGGACTAAAGCCTGCCTGTTCATTGGAAATATCGATGGCGATAATAAAGGCAAGACGTTGGTAGCGCAGCCTCGCATAGGCAGAATGTACTCATCGAAAATGTGTTGAGGGCATTACCAGCCTGTCGAGCTTTGCAACTTAACATTTCTGTGTAAGGCTCCAAACACACTTCCAACTCTCCTTTGATGTTCTTTAAAGACTTAGTGGAAGCGAATGTTTTCCAGTTCAGTTTGCGGCTTCTGTGTGACTCTGCGGCTACTTGGGCTAAGGGGTGGCAAGTCTCTGAGCTCTCGTTTGTCATCCTTTGTATTTCTTTTTCTCTAATCTCAACCTGCATGTATAATTTGCAAGTCATTCCTTTTTTTCGGGATATCTATAAAAAGGTGGCCCTAATCATTGGCTTGTTTGCTCTGATTATTTCTGTTTACTCAGGGCAGGTTTACCCTGTGCCACTGCCAGAATTTACCTTTTTTTTGGATCTCTTTACAGCTAAATGTTGAAGCAAATTTGTTGAAAACAGTTTGACTCGCAACCGTGCTTGCGTGGTTGTCAGGTTTCGTTAGGTGAGATGGCCAACCTGTCTTGAAAGGCAAGGTCGCACTTTGGCCAGATGTTAAGATCATTGTGTTACCACATTCCAACATGGAGATCAAACATTCCATACAGAAAACCATTCTGACTTCGAAGCAAGAGAGTTCAAGCGAAGGTTCTTCATCGCTTCTTCATAGCAAAAGCCGGCACTAGTACTGAAAGTAAAAAACATTTTGGGAATTTCTCAAACCCACACAGCTTCCACTCAAATCTTGTGAGGAAGTGCCATCGGCATGTCTTTCAATAGAAAAATCCTGCTGAAGTCATGAGAGGAAGTACCAACCAAGTCCATCAGCATTTCGGAAATTTCCATGATATGGCAGCTCTTTGTTATTTTCATTCACTACAAGTGCAGTTAGTCGTAAATAAAAAAAAGCTTTTTTCATAAGCTTTTTCAAAATTGTAGCGGGCAAACTAATGCATTATGCACACACATGCATCCGCACACAATTGCAATTC
Source organism: Sarcophaga caerulescens (assembly GCA_927399465.1). Lineage (NCBI taxonomy): Eukaryota > Metazoa > Arthropoda > Insecta > Diptera > Sarcophagidae > Sarcophaga > Sarcophaga caerulescens. The sequence goes on along the minus strand of OV656867.1, from coordinate 9,029,000 downwards.
AAACTGCATTAGATTCTCTTCTATTAACATTACAAGAGTATTGAGAGAGACATAGAGCAAGAGACATAGAGAGCTTTACTAATGTTTATGCAAGTGAATGCACTTTAAATACAATGTAACTACTCACCAATAGAGAGCGCTGCGGCACTAGTATAATTCAAAACCGTTATAATATTTTAAATGTATGTCTGTGTATGTGTAAATTTAAATGAAAACAAAAAAAATATGACGACGCCATTTGCCTGCTGATATTTTAAATATTTGAATATGAAATTCAATATTTAAAACACAAAGAGAGAAATGAAATTAATTTTCAAAGCCAAACCTTAATTTGAATATTCTACTCTTACTTACACACACACTCTCTCTCTCTCTCTCTCACCTTTCCTCGTAAAGGAAACAAAACAAATTCATGGTCATACCGTTAGTATTATTACATTTCGATTTAATGAAAATCGTATCGTATAACTTATGAACACATAAAGGAAAAGAGTGGGGAGAGGGCGAAAGAGAGGAAGAGTAAGACAAAGTGTGCGGAGTAGGCAATAAAACTGCGTATTTTTCTCTGTTTATGGTGGGGTGGTTGGTTGGCCAAACAAGCGGCATTTCCTAAAACAGGCGGCCTGTGTTATGCTGGGTGGATGTTTGTATGTAAGCAGGGTGGTTGATGATGGCCGTTATGATAATTCAAACCAAAAAGACGTACTAAAAATTCTACACCCAGTTTAACAGGCAAAATTATTCCTTTTTTTTTTTTTGGTGTCTTTCTTTCGTAATTTATTGTTGTGTATGGTTAGGGTTCCCTTAAGTTTATTTATAGAACAACCGAAAATATATTTGGAAATGGCATGATGATAAACCTCTTTTTTGTTTTTGGTGGTTGTTTGACTTTTTCACGCTGATTTCCGTCCTCCCCCAAAGGAATATATTTGTCCTCATGGCTATTATTGCCTTCAAACGAAGTGTTTGACAAACAATTTTTTTTTTTTTTTTTTTTTTTGTTAAGCATTTATAACATGATTTTTACATAAAAGAATTTCAGTCCTAGGTAAGGAGAATGGGACCATTTTTACAAATGCGTAGTAGTTAAAGCTCTGAAAATAAATTGTTTCAATTTAACCAAATAATTGGCATTTTTATTGCAAATTATAAAAATTTAACATAAAACAGTTGGAAATAGAAATTTTTCTTAAATTTACAGTATTTTTGCAATTGAGAACAGTTTCATAATTAACAGAATCTAATATAAGTTTAACAAAAAACATAATTTAACCATATGTTTTCACTAAAGTATAGATTTCACAAAAATTTAGCGCTGGGAACAGTTTTAATAAAGGTGGCAACAATTATAATAAGACATGGAAATTAGTTATTCTTACTCAATATGATGTTTATAGCAGATAATAAACCAAAAGTCTTAAAATTTTTCAACTTAACAATAATTTTTCAACTGGGAACAGTTTCTAGTTGCTTCAAGTTCAGATTTTTATCTGAAATTTACTCTCAAAAATTTCATGGCAGAATAATCCGAAATATTTAACATACGAAATTTTTATATATTATAAAAATTTAACACTGGGAACAGTTTTAATTAAAATGAAAACAGTTGAAATTCTTTACAAAAATTTGTTATTTCTCTTCTAAATCCTATTTTTTCGATAAAATTCAACAGACATTTTAAAATGTCTCACTTTAACAACAATTTTGCAATTGGGAACAGTTTCCGTTTTCTTCAAGATAAGATTTAAAACTCAAATTTACTCTTAAAATTCTTAACAGAATTTATTCAAATATTTAGTCTGGAAAATTTGTACGTTTTATAAGCTTATGATACTGGGAACAGTTTTAATTAAAGCGGGAGTAGTTGTAATAATCCTTAGAAATTATTGATTTTTATTCTATATGGTTTTTTTTCGGAAAAATTTAACCAGAATATTTAATATAACGTTTTACCCACTGGGAACAGCTTTCGTTTTTTCAGTAGGCCGTTATTTAAAGCAATTTTTAAAACTAGGAATAGTTACAACTTCTAATTGTCTATTTTTATTTCTAGTTCTCCTTAATTTCTTAAAAGGAAATATTAAAATTTTTTAAATTTTTTTAAATGTTTCAAAGAAGAAAAGTTCAAAATATATTTTTGAAAAAAAAAGAGTAACAAATTTTCTAGAGGAATTTCAACAATTTCCTGTGCTTTTTTTTGCACCCAAATAGGCTTTATTTCGATCATGAGAACATAAAAGCATTTCCAAAAAAAAACCCATATCAAACGCAATAACAGGCCATTTAAGGATAAACAAACAACCGTTAGCATCAATAAAGTGTTTCTGGATTGTTAACTTCACATGTGTACACAAAAAAATTTCAAATACAAGCATTGTTTTGCCTACTCACTCGCCTCTCGTTGCTGTATCTTATAAAATTGTTAGAAAAAAATTTTGTTTTATCGTTACTGAATCCCGTTGTCTTTGAAATAACACTGTAAACACTCCCCCTTACACTCTCCCCCGATTCAATTTCATGAACTCGCCGTTCTTGCTTGTGTTGTATTTTAAAAATATTTTCAATTTTAATGTGTTTTTAATACACAAAATAATAATAACAACAACAATAACAACAATTTTAAGCAATTCTATCTTTCCGAAATAATTCAAAGAAAGCCAATAAACAACGTTTTAAAACTTAACACGCACACATAAACATTCCATTACTCTATTCTCTCCTAACGTGTGCCTAGCTAGTGTAGCCTAAATTCTCTGCTGGCAGAGTGTGCCATAATATGCGTGATTAAATGAGTGTGAATATACATGTATACATATGTGTGTGTGCATATTCTGTTTTTATATAAAAATAAAACAAACAAACCAATAAGAGAGAAATAAAATAGGTGAACGACCGTAGATAAAACACGACCTTCAAAAATAATCTGGGCCAAGTGGAATATTATTATGATTGTCGTAGTTGTTGCTGTGTTTTGTTATTCTTTTTCTTTTTTCTAGTATAGGCTCATTTATACACACACACACATACGCTAGCACGCATAAATATTATATTTTGCAGCCATGTACGTGTACACTGTCTCTCTCGTTTTTCTATTTGAGCTCTTTTATTTGCGAAAAGCTAGCTCTCTTCCTTCTTCTTAACATACACACTGTAAGCATACTGTGACAGGGGTTTTTATGCTGGCAATACCATACATATATTAAAAAGTTAAGGTGGCCATAAGTAAGAAAATTCAAATTGAAATTTATATCAATTTTTTTTATTATTTTTTTTTTTAATTTTGGATTGAAAAATAGTAGTTATTTCTTAAAATATTAAATATTTTTGCTTAATTTGCTATTAACTGCAGAAAATATTAATTTGGTTAGGAAAAACAATATAATTAATAACAAAAAAAATAGTAGTAGAAAAAGTACTTTTTTCTTATATTACATAGTAATGATGACATTATAACAAATAGTTACTAAATAGCATCAAGAATAAAACTGCTAACAAAAATTTAAACACAATTTGAATAAACAATAAAAGAAAAAATAGTAGTAGAAAAACGAACATTTTTATTTAATAAAACCTGCAGTGTTCATATATGTGAATGGGATTTTATATTTAACCAAATAATATTCTTTTTAATAAAAATTAGCATAAGAAAGAATTTTAAAATAGTAGCAGAAAAAAGTACTTTTTTATTTTGCATGGAATAACATATTTAAAATCAGAAATTATTAAATTTTAATAAAATATAGTGTTTTCAGCAAGAAAATCCATACTAAGGATGAATTAAAAAATAGTAGTAGAAAAAGTACCTTTTTATTTTGTACAGAATTTCATGTTTAAGAGTAAAAATTATTAAATTTTAATAAAATATAGTGTTTTCAGCAAGAAAATCCCTACTAACAATAGGTTTAAAAATAGTAGTAGAAAAAGTACTTTTCTATTTTGTATAGAATTACATATTTAAAAGTAGAAATTGTTTAATTTTTATAAAATATAGTGTTTTCAGCAAGAAAATCCATACTAAGGATGAATTAAAAAATAGTAGTAGAAAAAAGTACTTATTTATTTTGTACAGAATTACATATTTAAAAGTTGAAATTGTGTAGTTTTAATAAAATATAGTGCTTTCAGCAAGAAAATCCCCACTAACGATAAGTTTAAAAATAGTAGTAGAAAAAGTACTTTTCTATTTTGTATAGAATTACATATTTAAAAGTAGAAATTGTTTAATTTTTATAAAATATAGTGTTTTCAGCAAGAAAATCCATACTAAGGATGAATTAAAAAATAGTAGTAGAAAAAGTACTTTTCTGTATTGTAAACCATGGCGTTCTTTCGTCATAAAAGTGTTAGATTTTCACAAATAATATGATTTTCAGATAAAATTCGTATTAAAATCACTTTTGAAAATAGTAGTAGAAAAAAGTACTTTTTATATTTTGTATAGACTTATGTATTAAAAAACAGAAATTCTTAAGTGTTAATAAAATAAAGAGTTTTTCCTATGAATACAAAACTGTACTAATAATGTGTTAAAAATAGTAGTAGAAAAAAGTACTTTTTTAAATTAATTTTTTTTACATTGTCATTATTTTTTAAATACATTTTTTATGTAGTTTATGTTGTCAATAGATTTTTAAAGCAACTTGTAAATGCTGTAATAATAAATTCATTCATAAATTAAGCATGTAGGAGGCCTTTTTTTTTATTATGTTTTAGTGAATACAACAATGTTTTTTTTTTTTTTTCTTAACTCCCATTTAATTGAGTAATTTATTAATGCAATTACAATCGAACACACACACACACCCACATGCACACAATTTGTTTAATTATTAATCAGTTTTTATTGTCACTATTTACTGTTGTTGTTGTTTTTGTTGTTGTTCTTTTATAACATTATTTATTGGTTATCAAAAGGTGGCTGCTGTTGTAACTATGCTATTTTGCTTTTAGTGTTGTTGTTGTTTTTGTTTTAGTACCATTGTCGTATATGTCATTGTACTAAAAAATAGTTCAACGACATTAATCAATGATTTTTTAACGAAAACAAAACAACAAGAAAAAACTACGATTAGAATTTGATTTCCATACTAAGTTATTCTCCATACTGAATGTGTGTTAAATAAAGGCAATTATTGTTGTTGTTGACAGGCACTCAATATTTTACATTTTATAGGTTCACCTCCTCTCTTTCGCTCTCTTTCCCCACTCCCCCCACTCAGTCATTGCAATGCAATTGGTCTGCCTTATTGCTTTGTTTTGCTAATGCTGTTGCTGTTTACACATACGAAATATGTACGAAGGTATTACGATTGCAAATACAGTAGTTCGGGTAAATAACAGAGAATAACGTGGAGATGTGAATAAGATCTTATTGGAAGAGCTTTTACTGCACAGTTACATTTGCAATCACAGTGTTTGTTATCAATACGTTGGCATATGTTTTATGTGTTGATTTGTGCAAAAATTTTAAAATGTCATGAACATTTTTGTTCAAAAATCTATTCTCAGGCTCAATATATTTTCCATAGAAAACATTTTTTTTTGTTGTTTTTCTTCAAATCGATTTGTTTTTGCCTAAAAATTTGTTATTTTAGTGAAAATTTTATTATTTTTGTAACAGTAAAAAAAGGAGAGAATTTGAAAAGCGCATGTCTTTTTTTATCACAATGTTTCCTTTTTTTTCTTTGTGCTTTGCAAGGAAAATCTATGTGAATGAACTTATGAAGGTCATCTTAAGAAATATCTCTTCTTTTGTAACGTGCAAAATTGAAATTGGTTTAATTTAACCAGAATGTATGTGAGTGTATTAGTTTTGTAAATTTTTTTAAGATATTAAAATATTTTTATAACATTTTTCTTTTTAAATAAAAATCACAAAAACAAAGTAGAAATTAAATAAAATAATGGCAACAAATGTATGCGCATTAAATTTAATTTTCCAGCTCATAACTTTAGCATACATAAATAAGCACAGTGGCTCGAGAAAATTAACAAAAAAAAAAAAAAAAAATAGTAATTTTCTCACGTTCAGTGCAAAAAGTACTGTTTTTCTACTACTCTTTTTTTAGGCCATCGTTAGTAAAGATAATTTTTTTTTAGCAAATGCTTTATTTTATATTTTTTAGTTTCAAATATGTATTTAATTCTGTACAAAATAAAAAAGTACTTTTTCTACTACTCTTTTTCAAATCATCATCGGTATGGATTTTCTTGCTTAAATTACTTTATTTTATTAAAAATTAATCAAATTTGGTTTCAAATATGTCTTTCTGTACAAAATAAAAAAGTACATTTTCTACTACTATTTTTCAAATCATCATCGGTATGGATTTTCTTGCTTAAATTACTTTATTTTATTAAAATTAATCAAATTTGGTTTCAAATATGTCTTTATGTACAAAATAAAAAAATACTTTTTCTACTACTCTTTTTCAAATCATCGTCGGTATGGATTTTCTTGCTTAAATTACTTTATTTTATTAAAAATTAAACAAATTTGGTTTCAAATATGTTTTTCTGTACAAAATAAAAAAGTACTTTTTCTACTACTCTTTTTCAAATCATCATCGGTATGGATTTTCTTGCTTAAATTAAATTACTTTACTTTATTAAAAATTAATCAAATTTGGTTTCAAATATGTCTTTCTGTACAAAATAAAAAAAAGTACTTTTTCTACTACTCTTTTTCAAATCATCATCGGTATGGATTTTCTTGCTTAAATTACTTTATTTTATTAAAAATGAATCAAATTTGATTTCAAATATGTCCTTCTGTACAAAATAAAAAATTACTTTTGCTATTACTCTTTTTCAAATCAACATCGGTATGGATTTTCTTGCTTAAATTACTATATTTGAGTAAAAATTAATCAAATTTGGTTTCAAATATGTCTTTATGTACAAAATAAAAAAAGTACTTTTTCTACTACTCTTTTTCAAATCATCATCGGTATGGATTTTCTTACTTAAATTACTTTATTTTATTAAAAATTAATCAAATTTGGTTTCAAATATGTCTTTATGTACAAAATAAAAAAGTACTTTTTCTACTACTCTTTTTCAAATCATCATCGGTATGGATTTTCTTGCTTAAATTACTATATTTGAGTAAAAATTAATCAAATCTGCTTTTAAATATCTCATTCTGTACAAAATGTCGTAAGTCGGGGACTACCTGTAATTAATAACAACAAAAAATAGTAGTAGAAAAACTACTTTTTTTATATTACATAGTAATGATGACATTATAACAAATAGTTACTAAATAGCATCAAGAATAAATCTCCTAACAAAAATTTAAACAAAATTTGAATAAACAATAAAAGAAAAAATAGTAGTAGAAAAACGAACATTTTTATTTAATAAAACCTGCAGTGTATATGTATGTGAATGGGTTTTTATATTTTAACAAATAATATTCTTTTTAATAAAAATTAGCATAAGAAAGAATTTTAAAATAGTAGCAGGAAAAAGTACTTTTTTATTTTGCATGGAATTACATATTTAAAATCAGAAATTATTAAATTTTAATTAAATATAGTGTTTTCAGCAAGAAAATCTATACTAACGATGAGTTAAAAAATAGTAGTAGAAAAAGTACTTTTTATTTTGTACAGAATTTCATGTTTAAGAGTAAAAATTATTAAATTTTAATAAAATATAGTATTTTCAGCAAGAAAATTCATACTAACAATAAGTTTAAAAATAGTAGTAGAAAAAGTACTTTCCTATCTTGTATAGAATTACATATTTAAAAGTAGAAATTGTTTAATTTTTATAAAATATAGTTGGGCGATTCACATCGGTATGGATTTTCTTGTTCAAATTACTATATTTGAGTAAAAATTAATCAAATCTGCTTTTAAATATCTCATTCTGTACAAAATGAAAAAGTAATTTTTCTACTACTATTTTTTTAAATACCTTTTATGTGAAAATTCTTAAGAGAATAGCGATATTTTTGTCCAATTTTGAAAAACTGTATCAAAAATATTAAAAAAAAAAATATTTTGTAGGCAATTTATTACTCTAGGACCACTGTAGTGTTTTTTACGCCTAAATTGCTCTTACATACAATTCACTTATTAAAAAAAGGAGGTTAAATTGTATGTTTTTTTTTTTCGTTGTCTTTTACTTGTAGCTGTTGTGAGTATGAACAGCATCGACGACAAAACAAAAAAACACTCATATTGGCCCTGAACTCGTGCAACGACCGACATACAATTTTATTTTGAGCTCAACTACACATACACACTCTCATACACATAGACATGCAATTATAGAGCAAGTCAGTCCACCAGCTAGCAGGCCAGTCAGCCAGCCAACCAGCCAACCAACCGTTCAAAGCAACCAGTTCAGCTATTTTCGTAACCAACAACAGCAGCAATAAGCTGGTGCTGCTGCTACTGCTGCAGAAACTACTCTAGCCAGACAAATAGTGCCACTGACTTTTAAAAGATTTTTTTTTATTGTTTTTGTAACTAAAGAGGGCAACTCAACCCTTTTTACATGCAACATTAAAACATTGCCACATAAACTTGGGGGGATAAATAGATAGATACACCCGGAGTTAATGGCTGGTGTTGGTTGGTTGCATGCCATACTTTAATTTCCAGTTTAAAAATTTTTATCTTTTTGATCTGCGGTCTTAGCTGGAGTTCAAATGCATTTTGGATTTTTGTGGGTGTTGCCGTGTTGTTGGTTTTTTTCTATTTCTATTTCTATTTGTTTTTATTTGTAATTGTCACTTGGCATTAAAATGAATAGAGTTTTCTGTTACACGGAGTGCCTACTGCTATAGCTGGCAGTAACAAATGTGGCGTGAGTGATTGTTTTTAGTGTTTGAAAAAATTTTCAGCTTTTTGAAGGTGGTTTCATGACTGTTGCCTTGTAATAATGGCAGCAGCAGCAGCAACAACAATAACATGAAAAAATATTACAACACTTTAGCTGCAGCAACAGCTACAGCTTTAATGCGAATAGTAAAAAAAAAAGTTCAAAAGCGTACAATGACTTTAAGAATGAGCGCATGGAAAACGTTATTGAATGTTAAAAGTGACGTATAAACGCCACTAACCAAAATCATTTATAATGTGACATTTTTTGGACCAGAAAAATTTCTAATTTTAATAGTTTTTTTTTAAATATCTTTTATCATTAATAAACACAGAAAAATATGAATCATTTTTTTTAATTTTAAAAAAGTAGTATTTCTACTACTATTTTTTAATACTGTTTCTTAAACTTTTAAGCATAAAAAATTGTTTATTTCATCATTTATCGTATAATTTTATGGAAGTTTGTTAAAATTTAAAATTTTTAAAAAAGTAGTATTTCTGCTACTATTTTTTACTACAATTTCCAAAGACATTTTGCTCAAAAATTAGTTGGTTCTGTCAACTAGCCTATAATTTTGTTCATTTCTGATTAATTTTCAATTTTTTAAAAAAAGTAGTATTTCTACTACTATTTTGTACTGCCATTTCCATAGGTATCTACCCCCAAAGTTGCTTGCTTAGTCAATTCCTATACAAATTGTAAAAATCTCCCTTAAATTTTGGTCAATTTTAAAAAAGTACTATTTCTACTACTACTTTGAAAACCATTTCCAAAATCCTTAAGTTCAAAAAAGTTGTTTATTTTATTAATTACCACATCGTTTTGTTAAAATTTGTTTTATTTTCAAATTTTTGAAAAAGTAGTATTTCTAGTACTATTTTTTTACAACCATTTTCACACAATTATTTTTCGAATTATTATTTATTTTATGAACTTCCATACAAATTATACAAAATTTTTTATATTTTTGGGAAAGTTTTGAAAAGTAGTATTTCTACTACTACTTTTTATCATCATTTTTACAAGCTTTTTTCAAATTACACACAATTTAACATCAAATTAATTAATTTTTGTGTTTTTGACAAAAGTATTATTTCCACTACAGTTTTTAAAAAAGTAGTATTTATACTACTATTTTTAACTACAATTTTCAAAGCTCTAAAGCTTAAAAATTTGTACAGTTTGTAAATTTCGTTTAAATTTTTATGTGTTATCGATAATTGCATGCTATTTAACTTTGGTAGTAATTTATTTTCTTAACACCAAATGTTTTTTATATTCAATTATTACAACGATAAGAATAAATTCATTAAAAAACATAACATAACATAACATAACGATATGCCATTAAAGTATTTATCGATTACTGTACGGGATTTAAAAAAAATCCCAACAGTTTTACGTTCTCCAAATTCGAAGTTTTATTTCTAACCTTGAAAACTTTAATCAAATAATTTTCATGCTTAGCTTTATACTGTCGATTTTTTTTTATCAAAATACAGTTGTATGTATGTGTGTAGGCTTCCTTTTCTTTACAACCAACTACACACATACACATACACAAATACATTGCTGCTGCTGTGCTCTGAAACGAAAATATAAAAACAAAAATCCAGCACAAGGCAAAATAATATTCAAATGTTTTACGGGTACATTGGCATTACAATAGCAACGTTGTTGTTTGTGTTGTAAAGAGTATGGTTAATAGATGGGTGGTGTGTAGTAAACCACCCCTACACACCACCATACATTAAACACAGTGAGTGTGAGGTGGATTACAAAAGAGGAATAGAAGAATACTTTGCTACAAATTTTCTTTGTAAGGATTTGTATGCTGTCTCACTCTGTATCACTACACAGATGCTGTGTGGTGTGGTGTGTTGAGTTGTTGTTTTGATTTGTGTTTAGCTAGAAACCCAGTAAGAGATTATCCTTGAAAAGCTGACAATGCAAGTGTATGTGTGGCTTTGTGTCATTGACATCTTTACAGTTCATTTAACCTGAAATTCTATTTTCTTAAGAGACAACCAAAGAAGAATATAAAGAGTAGCTGTAAATAATAATTTGGAGAATAAAATATGGAAAGATCAAAGCAGTATAATAGGTAATAAATCTTTAATTTTAAGAGCTAAGAGAAAGATAGAGGGAAATTAAACTCCTTGAGAAATAAATAAATTGAAACGGTTTTCTTTAAATGATAGTTATGTAAAGTAAAGCACTATTAGGCTCTGAGATCAATGCTACAATATCTCTCTTGTTTTTTCAAACCATTTTTACAAAGAGAGCAACAATACTTTAACATACACACACACACACATTCACTTAAATTTTTTAATTTTTTAAGCTTACACAAGGAAATGTAGGTTATTTATGTTAAGTTTGGAAAGCTTTTAACATCAAACCCTTAAACAGGTATGAACATACTAAAAAACGCACGCGCTAAAACACTTTCAAACTTGTATAACCACTCGGTTCTATTTATTTTTGAGTATGAAATAAACAATGAAAGCTTTTATACAATGCATGCAGAAGGGAACTTTCAATATAAAAAAGGTTCCAACATTCAACTGGTTGAACTAAAACACAGAACTTTTCTTTGTTTTTTTTTTTTTGTTTTTCTAACAAATTCTAACATGTTGTGTTGTAAGCACATGCCACAAAATGCCGTTGTTTTATTCTACATTCGTCAGGCGCCAACGATACAACGAGCGGGTAAAACAAAAAATAAATAGAAACACAGCTAAATAAATAGAAAAATTAAAGAAAACAAAAAAATCAAATACAACAGTTATGAACAGAGAGTGAGCTTAAGAGAAAATCCTAAGAGATTTATAGTAGTCGCAATAAACATAAAAGAAGCGGCATAATTCAAACGGTTTAATTTTAATTGTTGTTTTGTTTGAATAAACAAAAGTAAACAAGTGTCATAATTAAAGTGAAGGAGTTTAAATTGAGAGTTTGAAGCAAAAACAAATTGTAAATAAATGAAAAATAACGGAAAGTAGTGAAATTAAATGCCATTGTTGTGAATAAAAGTGTTGCTACTGGTCATATAAGGCTGTTAAAATTATTCTAAATTAAAAGGATTTTTAAACTAAAAAAAAAATTAAATACAAAAAATTAAATTAAAGCACAAATATTGAAAATATTTTAAAAGCAATAAAAACCAATCGAGAAAAAATAAAAAAGAAGTAAAATCTTAAATAAAAACAAAAAAATTTATAAAATTGTTGTAAAGAAAAGTAATAAAATAAAATGTCCAATATACCTTAAAGGGTAATTAAATTTAAATGGATAAATAAATTCCGTTGTTGTTGTTGAAACAATAGATAAATAAATTAATTGATTAATTCAAATTAAAAAACAAAATACGAAATAAAATAAAACAATACAGAAGTGAACAGAAGTTTGAATAAAAATAAAAAGAAAAAACAATTACAAAATGAGTAAAAATATTAACAATTAATTAATTTAATTAATTAATTAATAAAAAAAAATTAAAAAAACTTGAAATAGATTAAAATTTAATTAAAAATACCATTTATTTTTTTCAAACATTAAGCAGAATTTTATGAATTTATATTAAACATTTCATTAAAAAGGAAAATTATCCTTAATATCTGTTAAAAAAAAAAAAAAAAAAAAAAAAAAAAAAAAAAAAAAAACTTTTAAATCCAATTTAAAAGGTTATATAAATAAACTTATAAAATTATAAAAAATTTAATTTAAAAATATAAAAAGAAGTGAATAAACATAAAGAGAACGTGGAATATTTTCTAGAATCAAAAAATACATTTTAAATTCAATTCAATTATAACAATAATATAATAAAATACAATAAAAGAAATAAATTAAAAAACTTTAAAATATTATAATATTGTGTACCTACAACAAACTAAAAAATTTAAAAGGTAGTAAATAATTATAATAAAGACGTTGAAAAAAATAATTGCAATTAAATATTTTAAATGTATTCCTGGAAGAAAATTTAATTTCTTTAGAAAAATTTTAAACTATAAAAGACAATAATTAATATTAATTTCTTAACACAGTACTTGTAGTAATTGTAATCGTACTACAAAGCCATTTATAACTTCAATAGAAACGTATTTAAAAAGAGCTTTAAGCTCTTAAAGCTTGAAAATCCCTTAGGCTCTAATATTTGTTCAAAATAAACACTATACACAACGGTTGTATTCAATAAAAGCTCTTAACTTTAAAAAACTTTTATCCATTCTTTTGCACAAAAAGCTTTAAGCATCAATAAATGCAGAAAAGAAATTAAAAAGCTTTAAGCTTTACCTCTACTACACAAAAGCTCCTTCAAAGCGTGAAAATTAAATTCAATACAAAACTGCTTTTAAAAAAGCTTCACAAATAACAACAAGAAATTCGATTGAAGCTGCAAGAATTTTAAAAATTGTAATTCGTAAAACTTCGGCTCCCTTTTAAAACATTTATAAAAAAGTTTTATGTGAAAAAAAGTTTTCAAATCTTTAAACATACGATTAAAAATCAATAGCTTTTTAAAACATCTGAAAGTAAACTAAAAAATTAAATTTTTATGAAAAACTGCTTCGAAAAAGTCATTGAAATTTTACAAAACATCAGTTTTAATGTCAAAAACGCTTTCGTAAAACTCTTATAAAAGTAATTAAATTTCATTTTTACAAATTTTTATTTGAAAAATTGAAAAAAAAGCTTTAAACTTGGAAAATACGTTTTCAAACAGTATTTTACTATAAAAAAGCTTTAATAAGTAGTAAAACATAAAAACGTTAAGCTTTGCCTTTAGAAAAACATGCAAATCTTTGTCAAATAAAACAAATTTATAAAAAGCTTGCATCAAAATATTTTAAAAAATATATGAAAAGCTATACGGAAGTTTTAAAAGCTCTCAAACAAACCGCATCAAGACTTACAATAAATAAAGGAAAAGCAAAATATTAAAAAAAAGCTTTTAAAACCCGAACAAAAAACTTTAAGCTTTGCTAAGAATAGTAAACTCTGAAAAATAAAGTCATAGTAGCAGAAATAAAAGCTTAAAAGGACTATTGTAGAACTTTAAAAATTTAAAAAGTGTTGTAAAACAACCTAAAGGCATAATTTTAAAATAAAAAATTTCATAAAATTTAGTAAAAGGTCTATAAGACTGAGAATAAAAAATTAAAATACTAAAAGTTTTTAAATCTACAGAGAACTTTTCAAAAAGATTAAGGAAGTTTACCCCCTTGTACAAGCTTAAAACAGTTTAAAGTGAAGTTAAAAAAATTAAAAAGTGTTATAATAAAACAGTGAATGAAAGTTTAAATTGTTTTGAAGCTTTAAGCTCTAATTTAAAAACCAATATTCTAAACTTAAAATTAAAGAATAAAAACATTTTCTAACAACTCGACTTAGAAAGCTTTTAACAAAGCTATAATAAAAGAACAAAAAATTTGCATGAAAATAAATTGAAAATAAAAGTTCTGTGTATAACAGTTTATAAGCTTTAAGTTCTCACATTAAACAACAGGAATTTACAAAGAAAACTTAATAGCTTTTTTGGAAAAAACTCAACGGAAAATAATTTGATTTGGTGTCAGGAAAGCGCTTCTTGAAAGCGAAAGTTTTACCATGAAACTCCTTTCGATGTTGAATTCATGAAAATGCATAAAGACTTGACAAAAAATAAAACCCGTAAAAAACCTTGTTTTTAGTCAAATTGAATAATATTTTGTGATAAAATTTATTTATTTATTTTAATAATAATAAAATATATAAATAATCAATACAATCATCATAGTGCAAATTAACTTAGAAATTAAATTTAAAAAAAAATAAAAATAAAAATCTAAGGTGCCATACTTAAATCAAAAAAATACGCTCTCTTACCACGTTAAAAAGTGCCGTTTAAGTAAAACAAAATAAAAACTTGACAGTAGTGCAGAAAACGTATATAAATCTCATAGATTTCATAAGTCTTACGTAAAGTGTTAAAAGTGCTAAAACCCTTAAAAACTCAAATTTACAAATCGCCAAAATTCCCTCAAAAAGGAACACAAACAAACGACTGCTCAACACAATGACAGTCGGCTCCCGAGAAGATCTCTTTGCCAATGCAAAGCCCATCGATGATACGGAACGTTTAATAGGACGTGTGCTAGCGGGTGAGTGTCTTCCCCTCTATAAATTCGAAAAATTTTCAAGTTTTATACTTCATTTCTTTTTATCAATATTTTCCCTTAAAATATTATCAAACTAATTTTTTTTTTGTTTAGATAAGCGGTTATTGAACCCAATTATTAGAACAAATAACCCAATTTCTAACGGTATTTAAAAGATATTAAAAATATTTATATAAAGGGTCCGCCAAATCATTTTTTTTTTTTTTGAAAATGCTTTAAAAAAACTACTGAATATTTTCTCAAATTTCTTTTTTATTTGAAAGTAGAATCCTTCCGGTTAATAATGGAAAATAATTTCATTCAAATGGCTGCCTCGGCTGGCCATGCAGTAGCCTAAACGATCGGTCCAATTTTTCGACTTACAGAAGATGCCGATTTTGGCAAAAAAAAAATCATCTTTTAAGATAAAGCTCATTTTGATCTTGGCGGGTATGTAAACAAGCAAAATTGTCGCATTTGGGGCGCAGAAAACCCGCACGCATACATTGAAAAGCCGACGCAGCCAAAACGAGTCACTGTTTTGTGCGGATTCTGCTCCAGAGGCATAATTGGGCCATTTTTCTTCGAAAATGAGCAAGGAGTGGCCGTTACAGTCAATGGCGATCGTTATCGGGCCATGTTGAACGAATTTTTGTTCACAAAAATTGAAGAGGAGGATATTGGCAACATTTGGTTTCAACAGGACGGCGCTACGTGCCACACGGCCGAAGCTACACTCGATGTTTTGCGCGCTGTTTTTGAAGATCGTATTATCAGCCGCAGAGCTGATGTCGTTTGGCCACCTCGGAGCTGCGATTTGACACCGTTGGACTATTATTTGTAGGGTGCCATCAAAGATAAGTGTTACGCCGACAAGCCAGAGACAATTGACGCTTTAAAGGACAATATTCGTGAAGCCATTGGTGAAATACAGCAGCTGCACACAATCGATAATGTGCTTAAAAATTGGACCGATCGTGTAGGCTACCGCATGGCCAGCCGAGGCAGCCATTTGAATGAAATTATTTTCCATTATTAACCGGAAGGATTGTACTTTCAAATAAAAAAAGAA
Source organism: Sarcophaga caerulescens (assembly GCA_927399465.1). Classification (NCBI taxonomy): domain Eukaryota; kingdom Metazoa; phylum Arthropoda; class Insecta; order Diptera; family Sarcophagidae; genus Sarcophaga; species Sarcophaga caerulescens. The sequence continues at coordinate 9,012,944 of OV656867.1, read as the reverse complement.
ATTTAAGAAAATATTCAGTAGTTTTTTTTTAAAGCATTTTCCAAAAAAAAGTTATTTGGCGGACCCTTTATGATTTATTTCTATTGAAAAAATTAGTGGTGATTAAATAAATATTTATTCTGGCTGGCATTATTTGTCGATTTTATACGACATACATTTTTTTTTGCTTTTCTACAAATTGAGGATAAATATTAGCTAATAATGATCATTAACATGTGTTTTATAAATAAATATTTAACAATTAATAGTGTTTTAAACAAAAGCCACAAAAAAAAATTAAATACCTATGTCAGGAAAAATACAACAGCACCAGGGGAAGGAAATATATTTTATTAGATAAGATAGTGTATGACAAACAGAAGTAGCATAATAAATTTAAAAGTTCGCCATATAAGCACTGTTATCGAAAAATTTTCTTTAAAAAATTTGAACTACATATTGAACATAATTTTTAAAGTTAATCGAACAATTTTCTTTTAAAAAAAAAGTAAAGTTATCGAACAAAAAATTTCCAAAGTTATCGAAAATATTTATTTCTGAATATAAAAAACAGTAATCGATCTATTTTCTTTTAAAAATTAATGTTATGGTACAATTTTTAAAGTTATCGGCAATATTTTTTAATAAAACACTATAGTTATCGATAAACTATTGAATAGAAAATCGATATTTTTTTCAGAAAATTAATGTTATTGCAAAACTTTTTCAAAGAAAATTAAACCTATCGTATAATTTTGAATAAAAAGTTAATGTTATCGAAAAAAAAACCTTAACCTTCTCTCTTCTTCGTGTGTAACTGTTTTTACTGTTCGTTTTTCTTATTCTCGTAAAAATGTCCTAAAAGGTATAAAAAATAAGAAATAAGCAATTTGAATAATTTCATTATTCTGATTCACTTTCATTGCCTTCCTAAACTCTCTTTTTACCTTTCCTTTTGTAAAATATTCGAAAAAAAAACAACAATCTTATCTCTTCTCATTTACTATCAATTCATATTTCTTTTCTTTTTAATTCAAATTAATTCAAACATGTTCGAAGGCAACATTCCATTTTGCCTAACATTGTTAGTGTGTTCTAAACGAATTAAAAAAGAAATGAAATTTGTTATCAATAATAACGCAATTACACATAAAAACATACAAACAACTTTTACTCTCATACTCGCTAATCAATCTTTTTCACTCTCATACAACGTACAACGCACACAACGTCGTCGTACTCTATTAATACAAAGAATATCAAACGTTCATTGCTCATTTCACTTTCCTTTATTGAGAGAAACACGCACACACACACGAAAAGTTCAATGACCGCAAATATCCATGGCCTAGTTATGGTTGTACGCAAAAACAACTAGGAAAACAAACACAATATTTATTAATATAAACAACAACAACAACTACAACATAAAGGGGGCAACAATAAAAGAAATACTAACTAGCAAATGTATAACGTTTGCTAAACCCTCCCCCCCCATCTCCTTTAACTAAACGTATTGTACGTGTAGTTGTTATGCTAAACAGAAAGCTTGTATAGGCATGCAGGCAGGCAGGCACACAAACAAATACACTTACTTGTACTTGTTTTTGATTTTTTTTCTTTCAAATATTTTTCTGCGTAAAATGAGTGTAAAAATATTGTTGTTTTGTTGAGAAGCAAATAACGACTTGACAGAGAATCGTATTTATACGAAGAGGCATTTTTAGGCTCGTGTATAATTACAAGCGAATGGGTAAACGATGTTTTAGTTGTTTTGGAAAAATAAAAATGTTTTCATATTTGTTGTTATTGTTGGGATTGTAGATCACTTTGCGTGAGTGTGTGTATTTTTTTATAGGCAGGATAAACAGAACAGTGCTGACGCGACATTTATGTCTTCTGATATAAAACTCTGGCATATGTTGAGTTGATAGAACGTTTTTAAGGGTTTTCATGAGTTTTTGTATTAAAAATGAGAACTTCAAGGACTTACTCTCTATTTGTCAGATGAAGTAAAGGCTTATATATTTTTCGTTAAATAAAACAAGCATCACAGGCAAGATTTCGTTGGAATTTTTATTTCAGTATAATGCTTGAATTGTGGCATTACGTTTGCATCGGGATTGGATGTAGCAATCGATGCTTTTGAGATAGTTTTCGGTCAGTTTTTCGCTTACTGCAGAGGGCAATAACTTGGCAAGTGTTGGCTTTCAGATGCTGCAAATATAGGTGTTGACAAGCACTATGGGCGTTACTACTCATGATCATGCAGGCTAATTGAGGCCTTCAAAATATGAAATTATTTTTCTGGAAACTTCTCTTGCAATAAGGACAAAATCACGCGTATTATGTGTCTTGTAGGTCCATATCATTGAAACCACACACCGTTTAATTTCTAATTGCAGGCCAAAAAAAAAAGTCGGTTAATATTTAGTCGTAGCGCTCTAAACTAAGAGCAATGGTGGTACCTCCCAAACTTATGTTCCAAAATCTAATGTCGATTGACAACAATTATTTTTTTCGAATGCAATGACTTTTCCACAAACATTTCTAGTTTTTTTGAGCTCCAAATACGATAATTTTATTTGTAGACGTTACCACCGAGTATGAAATGAGGTTTACATACAATAAAGACAAAATTCACCACGTTTTGTAGCTTGCGATATCGTCTTGTTGAAATCACAAATACCAATCAGTCCATCGTATTCAAATGCAGTCTAAAGAAAAGTCGATTATGTTACAGCCGTAGTATTCTGAGATCACTTTTGAACTTTGGTTTACAACCCCCCGTATGCGCTAATTTTACATGCTTGATGTAACAATCGTTAAGTTCGCTTTAAATATTGCTCGCGTTAGATCTTATATAGCAGGAAGTGCAATTTGCAATGCAAAGTAGGTATGTCCCAAATATAGGCTTAATTGCAGAAAGGATAGTGGATGCGACAATTTCGGATTAAACGCCACTGTTTCACTAACACGTCCTGCCATTCATGGCATTAAAAATAAAACACAACGTGGGTGGTATAGAAAGCTAGATTGTAATCCTGATTGGACCTGATGTGAATCTACATTCCAAATTGTTTACTTATGTATGTAAAAAAAATATTGAAAAATAATATGAATTTCTAAGAATTTATTATTTCTCAATTTATTCCATAAAGTTCTACAAAATAAATCATATTTTCCTATGATTCCTCATTAATATCGCATTAGAAAACACTTGTGTCCTTTACTCCCTCTCTCGCAATTCCGAGTAATATTCCTTTATTTCGTAAAAAAAAAATAAACATTGAAAATACCCTTCCTTCATACCACTTGAATAAAAAGCATGCTGCTGTCGTTACATATTATTTATCTGTTTCGCCTACTTAAATACTCTCCACACATTCCCTAGTTTTTCCGCTTCTTATTTATCAGCCTGATAACCAGACGTCGGCACCAATTGCCCTCAGGGGAAGATCATCTTCGGTTTTTTACACACATAGGACACGAACATCAACAATGTTCGTTAAAAAGAGCATAAAAATGCATTCAGTTGCTTGTCAGCTTTCAGTGAAGCAGGTTCTCGTCGCTTCTTTTTGAAATTTTTTTGTATATCAATTATACATCCAAAGAAAAATTACAGTAGGATTCACTATTTTCTAATGAGATTCACTAATAACAATGAGAAATGATCTCCATTTTTGGAAGAATATTAAGGAAGGAAGTTAAATACGCAGTCTTTAGGGATTTGGCGCTGTATATTTTCCATTTTCCACTATATAAACATATTATTAGGTTACACTTGAAAATATTACTAACAATTTTCCTCTGGGTTATGCAAATACCTCCCACAAATACACTCACATTTTTATCATGTTCTCTTTGTGCCGACGTCTGCTGATAACTGTATAGCAGCAAGCACACGCCGTTCGTGTATCACAGTGTAAATGTTTTTGCTGAAATTCTCTTAACTTCTCTTGATAAAAAAAAAACAACAACAAACAAACAAATCCTGCCATAAAAGCAACAACATTTACCGTTACGAAAACAAACAAAAAAACGACTTCAATGGCTTTGGCCTTGGAATTGTTAGCAGCAGCAAACGTCGTTCAATGACCCAGTCACATCTACATTTTATACTCTCGCTTTGTCTCTTTCTATTCCTTCCTTTGCCTAGAAGAGAGGGAAATATTTTTTACACACATATGTACATATACAATTACATTTGCTGTTATCTTTCTTGATATACGTAGTTATGCATGACTCTGTGCGTGAGAGAGAATGTGAATGTATGTGAGGGAGCTTTTATTTCTTGATTTTAATAGAAAGCAAAAGTCAGTCTGTTAATAAAGAAAATAATCAAAACATTTGCAATTTTTTTTATTGTCTTTTAATCATTTTGTATGTGACCCAATAAGAAACGTTAAAACAATTTTTCTGTGATTCTCGCTCTTCCATTTCATGTACGATATTACGACACTCATCACTTACAAATAGTGTTACCCGGTTGTTATTTGTGCACGGTAAGAATCAATGATTTGCAATTTTTTTGCTTAAAAATTTAATTCGTTTAGTTGTACCATAATTAAGCCCCTACTGTATTGGTTCAGAACTTGCCTTAAAATCTATAAATTTTTTAATTAAAAAACCTAATTAAATTGATTTCTAATGAGCTACAAAGCAGCAACTATAAAACTAGTTTTTTTTCCTTATTTTAATACCATCTTTTGTTATACCCTGTGTAATACTTTAATGCAATTAATGTTGACATCACACCGTTACAGAAACTTTTTGTGTGTCAAGACACAACAAAACGATCTTTAAACATTCTCTTTATTAGCCTTGAATATCAATAGAACAACCGTGTATAATTGCAATGTAATTGACTAATAGCAAAGAATATGGATATAAAGAATGCGCATCATGTAGAAGTAAAATTTCTTATGGCGGGATGTACCAGTAAGACCCGCTCTCACCAAAATCTCTTTTAAAAATCATTTCTTGATGAGGGAGGGAAGACAGGAGAAAAATAAACACAAACAAAGAGCGTAACAATGTGTTGCTCTCATCGTACGTATGTATATGCGTATGTACGATTATGTATGTATGATCGTTTTTATTGTTTGACCAAAGACTATAAATATGTAAAGATGTTGCACACAGTGTATTTAAAATTGACAAAATTTTGTGCTTCTTTCTTATTAGGGGGGTAGGTAACAGGGAAAGCTGAATCGTCGTTCTCACTCTCATGTTAACTGAGAGAAAGAAAACAAAAAAGACTCAGTACACTTATTGTACTCAGAGAACTTATTATACTTAGACAACGTATTGTTCTTTTCTCTAAGCAATTTATTCTCATATGCGTGTATACGTGTGTGCATGTATGTATACATACATTGCCAAATAAAATAATAAACAAACTGAAAGATGTCTTGTTGTCACAAAATGTATGTGCAAATAGCCTGTGGAAAACAAATATTACCGTTTGTTTTATTGTAGGGTAAGAATATGTGTTTTATTGTTGTAGAAATGAAATTATATCCATTCGCACCGAATTAGATATTCCTATTCAATTATGTATGTATGTATTTACCATATGTGTCTATTTTTGTATAGAATGAAGTTGTAATAAAACGAATGCTTTTTTGTTTAGTATTTATTATTTAATTTATTTATCATTTTAATGGTTCAAAATTTTAACTTTTTCCATACTGGATAATTTGAATTTGTATGTTTCCCATGTGGAATGCTTCCGTAGTAAAACAACAATTAGTAAATTAAGCATCTCCATTCTGTGTTTATAACATTCGTTATTTTCATCAAACCAAGGAATTAATTGTATTTTTTGAGCATTTTTTGTATTTTTTGGCCAACTACAAATGTTTTCTTGTTTTTTATAGATTTATTTTCTAAAAAAATTTTTTTGAAGACTTATGTATATGAATTTTGCAAACTTCAAAAAATTAATCAGATGGAGCGCACAAACTTCCAAAGTCGGAATCCTTTATATAATTTTTTGCATGAACGAACATTTCTGAAGGATATGACAAAATTTGCGCTGGTTTGATTATATCCACACGACATTTAACGCAAGATATTCGTTGAGCTATGTAACCAACAAAATATCGACTTGATGTTAATTCAATTGGCACATTGTTGGACGTAAAACAATCGGTGCCTTCATTAAAATATTCTTCATTTTCATCGTATATATCTGCGACATCTATATCAGGGGTATGTGTACTTTCTGACATATTTCCAGTCCTATCAATATCTTCTAAAAATATGATTTATGATTTTAATTATATATTATATTTATTAAACGTTTTGTTTGAGCATGCACTACAATTTTTAAATTCACACTTTTTATAAAACAATTTTTCAGTTTTTCAGTTTCAAAAGTCCACACAAAATGTGGATTTTTTATTTCGGTGCGAATGGATATAGTTTCATTTCTACAACAATAAAACACATATTCTTACCCTACAATAAAACAAACGGTAATATTTCTTTTCCACAGGCTATTTGCACATACATTTTGTGAAAACAAGACATCTTTCAGTTTGTTTATTATTTTATTTGGCAATGTACAAGCACACACGTATACACGCATATGAGAATAAATTAGAGAAGAGAACAGTACGTTCTCTGAGTATAATAAGTTCTCTGAGTACAATAAGTGGCAGTAGCCGTACTGCCATCGACAAATTTGGCACTGGCAGTGCATATATTTATAGTCTTTGATCTCATCGCGATGAGAGCAAAGAATGAGAGCAACGCATTGTTACGCTCTTGGTTTCTGTTTACTTCCCTCCTATCTTTCCCCCCGCGTCATGAAATATTTTTGAAAAATATTCCAAAATATGTTAAGATGCACATTCTTTATACTTTATTTTCTTTGCTAATAGTCAGCCATACACAGCATTGTTTAATAATCTTCAAAAACAAACAACAGTTACACAAAAAACACAAAAAAAAGAGAACAAAAACAATAACACTACATCACTTCATAAAGTTATTAAACTTCATAGTATATTTCACGGTTAAACATGATTAATAAAGCCAATATGTATAGCAATGCACTTACGTACTTATACACATGCAAAATGTTTGTGAGAGTTTTATTAACGGGCTCTTTTCAAAATTAACAGAAGGTTACCAATTCATACTCACTCCTCTATTAATAAGCAAGCAAACATAAGCCACACATGCATTATACAGCATTACATGAACTCTATCATCACTATTGGAGTGTTTTAACACACACACACACACAATAAATAGAAGGTTAACAAAACAACAACAACAACCCGTACTCAATTAATACGCAAACGAACGTATGTATCATAAACAACTCTCATACCGAATGCATTGTACACAGTCATTATTTACATTTTTGCAAACAAAACGAAAGAGAGAGAGAGTGATTTATTAGAGAGTTTATTATGCTGCCATAAATAGAAGATTTTCAATACATTATTACTTAGTTAATAACTAAACAAACATGTTTTTAATTCAAAATGTCTCACAAATACAACTCCTACTTAATAAATTCCTTACCGCACAAAGAAGAATGGGAGAGTTTTAACTACACTCGTGTCTTACTATAATGCTGTTCGTGTTCGTGTTTACTTTTTGTTTGCATTATAATTGCATGCTAACGCATACATCCAAACACTTAAAAATATTACAGCTCGTAACACTAACACACTGTTCGAGTAATAAAAGTTCTTTTCAACATACATAGTAAGAAATTTAAATATGGCAGCCGTAATTGAGTAATTAAATGACTGATTGAGTGTTTATCACTCATTTGATATAGTAAAGCGTAAATAAATAGCAGAAATAAAGTAATTTTTAAAGGATTTTAACTGTTTTCAAGTAGATTTCTTTTGTTTTGAAAACATATTTTATAATGAAATTAAATTGTTTTTTATTATTTTCATTAAAACCAAAATAATTTTAAGCAATAAATGCCAATGAAGGGGACATTTAATGGTCTGTACGAACTTTGGTTTTGTGAATAATACTGCAATGTTTATTTTATGGAAGAAATAATATTAGAAAAACATGACAATACAGTTATTTGTATAAAGAGCGGTTAATTCTGGTTGCCTTAGAAACTCTTAGGGTCTGTTTTTGTAAGACAAACAAAATTTCAGACAAACATCTGTTTGTATGGAACGAAAAATGCTCAAATGCTCAGTAGATCAAAACAAATATTTATTGATGTTTAAAGAAAAAAAAAAATAAAATTACACGTGTAAGGAAGGCTTTTTGCTTTAGAAATATATTTAAAAATTTCAAAAATCTCATCTGTAGTTTTAAAATCTATTGCCTGAAGGATTAAGCAAGTAAATATGGATTTTTAAAGCTAGGAATTGTTCATTAGATATTAATATACACGATATTATTGATGTCTAACGCTTGAATTTCTTGTGGTGGAATATTATTTCTATGCTGGTTTGTCGAAAGGCTGGTTGTTTAAAGTTGTTTGCTTCTTTTAGATTTTCTAGTTGCTGCAAATATGAGTCTAATTAAATTATTTGTATACGGTATAGATTTAAAATTGTATGGAATCAGATTCAATTCTTTAGAAACTTGCACTTTATTTTCTGGTACATTAAGCGAATGTACATATATTTGCCGTTTAAAGATAGGAGGTGTTCATTAGAACTCTCCTAATACAGCTCCTAGGCTCATATTTATTAATTTTTAAGGCTTGCAGTTGTACAACAAAATTTCCCAATCAAACGGATTCACAATTAGGCGAATGATTAACGATTTTTAAGGTCTGCAGATGTCCGCTATTGTTGAAAAGTTGATCGTTTAAGGCTGTTTAGTTTCTTAAGAGGTTCTAGTTGCTACAAAGATGAGTTCATATTGATTTATTTGCACATGAAATTCTCAAATACCTAACAAAATATTGCTGATCTTCAATCTCGACTTCTAATCTGTTTTTCATACGTTCGTCTTACAAAAATATGGCATCAAGTACCATTTAAGCTCACTCAACGCAATTCACACTCAATCTTTTGTTCTCCATGTTGCCTCCAGTGATCATATGTTTTAGAAAAGAATGCTTTTATTACATTTCAGCTGGAATAATTAAATGAAAAGTCATTTCTCGAGGTTTTCTTCCTGCTTTTAACAATGAAATTTGAAAAAACTTTTTAATTTCTTGTCAAAAACTAATTTCCTATTTCCTATTCTGTCGTCACCATCTCTCTCTCTCTCTGTCTCTCTGTCTTTTTGCAATTTTCTTAACTTTTCTTTTGTTTTTCAAAAAACATTACTTTTCTAAACTCACGTTTTTCATTTAATGTAAGGCGCTTAAAACAAAATTCTATTTGAAAATAACTGGGTTTATTACATTGAATTACAACAACAACAACATTTACACCAAACACAACAAACAACATACAAAATAAGCGCCACGTTTTTAATTTGATTTTCTTTTGCCTGGTTTTTTAACCTTCCAGCAGCAGCAGCCATATTGCCAAATTTGCACAGCACAGCACAGCAAGCAAGTCTCTTAACAAATTTCAAATAAATTGCTAATAGTTTACGTGTTTGTTGTTATACGAGAACCTGAAAACGTTGTTAAAAGAAAGAAATTCAGAATTAAAAAAATAAATTTTAAAATAAATTAAAAGAGAGAGAGACACAAACACAAAGAATTTTTTTTTTTTTGCTTTTAATTTCTACAATCAATTGAAATCAAAAGAAAGGCAGAAAAAAATTAAAAAGTTTAAGGTCCTTTTATAACACGAAGAAGAAGAAGAAGAAAAATCTTTTAATCTTTACAAATGGCTTGAAACACTCATTTTCTAAAAAAAAAATTAAAAAAAATTCATTTTCCTTTGCCTTCTTACAAAAAAAAACATCAGCGCCATAAAAAATATATTTTTTTGCTTTGATTTTTTAAACCAAATAACAACAACAACAACTACGACAACTACAACTCACATGCACTAAGAAATAAATTCTAATGTTTTTTCTTTCACTCAAATAAAACGACAAAGTTGTCAACATTTAACGAAAAGTTGAATGCACTTTTCGCATCCAATGCAGCTCAATAACCTCGATCTACATAAATACACACACACACTCACACTCGCACGCACACATGCACACTCGCCATCACAGTGAGTTAGAGACACAAAAATAAATTGCACTCCCTTACTGTTATAAAAATAAAATACAAAACACACTCAAACAAACCCATACTATTTAATGTATGGTTTGTATGGAAAACACATACAGAGGTGTTATAGAAACAGCACATAGTGTGTGTGTGTTGTTTTTATTACAATTCAAAACGAAGAAAAGCTTTACATACAGAGCACTGAGTAAAAAAGCTTTTTTGTTTACAAATATCATTACAAACAATGCTTATGTGTAAGTTTTTTTTTTTTACTTCTGCTTCTTATTAGAAAAGCTATGCGCTCTTTTTTTTTGGAGCAAATAGTTTTTAGTACAAATTAATGAACCAAAAATTCTTAAGAATCCATCTTTAAAAACTAAAAAACTCCTAAATTTCTTATGATTATGAAAATTTTTAGTACTAAAATTAAGTACTAAATTATTAACATCAAGCAATTTACAACAAAAAGTTTGGAAAATACAATTTAGTACTAAACATTTTAAAACGTTTCATTTATGTACATACTTAATAATCTGTGGCATAGTTCTGTACTAAAATTTACTACATAATACTTAGTACTAAAATTTAATTGTGAAACTTTGTACTAAAATCTCAAGTTTGGAAAATACAGTTTAGTACTAAACATTTTAAAACGTTTCATTTATGTACATACATACTTAATAATCTGTGGCATAGTTCTGTACTAAAATTTACTACATAATACTTAGTACTAAAATTTAATTGTGAAACGTTGTACTAAAATCTCAAGTGCAATTTAGTACTAAAATTTTGTCGAACTTAAATTTGGTACCAAAATTTGTTGCCTGAAAATTTTGCATGAAAATTTTGTGCCAAAAATTGAATACCAGAATTTAGTACATTAAATTTAATACTAAAGTTTAATTGTGAAATGTATTAAATTTATATGAAAATTTTTACAAACTGTATTAAGTACCGAATATTATCTGACTAATATGCATATATGAAACTAAGGGTTTAGTACTAAAAATTTAATGCAAAAAATTGAGTACCATAAATTTAGTACTAACAATGTAGTAGCAAAAAATTAATACCAAAGATTTAGTACAAAAAAAAAATTAATACTGAATATTTAGTACCGAAAGTTTGTTACTAAAAATTTAGTATTAATAATTTAGTATAAAGAATTTTGTCTAAACATTTTGCACAAGTATTTTTTACTAAAAATTTGGTACAAAATATTAAGTACATATTAAGAATGTTGTTGTACCACAAATTTAATATAAAAATTTAGTACCACACATTTGGTGTCAAAAATTTTGTAACAAAATTCAGTATTAGTAGGTTGGTGCTAAAAATTTAGTACTAAAAATTTGGTATAAAAAATTTAGTACTAAAAATTTGGTATAAAAAATTTTGTACTAAGAATGTTGTACCAAAAATTTAATACATAGATTTATTACCACAAATTTAGTGCCAAAATTTGAGTACCATGAATTTAGTACGAAAAATTTAGTACTAGAAGGTTGGTGGTAAAAATTTAGTACTAAAAATTTGGTACAAAAAGATTTTAGTATACTTTATTTCAACCTTTAACAACTTTAACCGTTATTAGCATAGAATTTTTAAAAGTTTTAGTTTAAATAAAATTTTCGTATCATTTTTAGTATTTAAAAATGAAATTGGGCTACTTTTTTTTTTAGTGTTTGAGCGCTTTTTTTTCCACCATTTTCAACAGTTGCTTGCATTTCAATGCAATCATTTTGCTTTTATTCATAATTGACGTCACACAGTGCATTGAATTTTACAATTCAACACTTAAGAATAACAAGAACAACAACAACAACAACATAGAAAAACAACACTACGAATTGAGTTCATGAACGTTTGTCGACTTCTATTGCAACGACGACAACTACAGCGACAACGACGTCAAGCAATAACAACAATGCACGAAAGCTTTTTTAACTCTAATATACCAATACGCTCTTGCTCTCTCTTTCTCCCTCTATTCATTGCAATTGCATAAACTTGAATCACAACCATGATGAGAAAAAACAGCTTTTTTCGCCTGCTCTGCTATATGTAATGCACGTGCTTTCGAAAACTAAAAATAAATAATAATAGTGTAACACACACACACGCACGCACATATACTATCGCTCTCATGGACTCACTACTCACCTATACACTTCCATTAAAGAGTAAAATATTCTGTACGAGTGTGTTCGTCATGTAAACAGTTTTGTGGATGAAAAATGTCAACAATGTTAACATTTTAGCGGTTTTTCTTCCTTTTTTTTTTTTTTGTTATAACAGGGAATTTGATTATATTTTAATACTTAAAATTTATTTAAGCGTTTAATTTTTGTTGTATAGTATTGTCGAGACTGTTTTACATTTTATTTAGTTTAGTGTTGTTGTTGTTGTATTGTGCTGTCATGTTTTACAAGGTTATTTTGTTTTAAAAAAGAATTTTATGGGTTTGTTATTGTTATAGGGGGCAGAAAGATACAATAATGGGTGATTTTTTGTGTTGTTGCTGTTTATTTGCTTTTATTGTAAAAGCTTTGCTCTCCCATGCTTTTCGTAAAGCGAATGAACTATTTTGACCCGATTTAAATTGACCTCTAAAAACAATTTTATCTGAAAACAATGATTTTTTAACATTATGTACTGCAGCCAGCTGCAGCAACAATAAACATAATGACAGCGTTTTTTTATTATTTTTTTTTATTCATTTATTAAGTATAACACATCAATTTCGATATTATGCATGCAATAAATAAAAGATTTGTTATGAATATTCGAAAACATTATTAAAATCCTCGTGATAGCCTTAGTTTAAAATTAAAAAATAAATCCTAAAGTGAATATATGTAATTGCTTAACCTTAGCAAAGTTCTGGCAGGAACACAGAAAGCCTCTCTTTACTGTTAACAAGGTTGTAAAATCCTAAAATTTATTTTTAATTTCCATCAGACGCCTTGTCAGTCATAGATGATAGATTTTGTATTTATTTGAAGCGATAAATAAATATCGTAGTTGATCCATACGTAAACTTTAATTTTAGCACATCAGAGACTTCATGTATCCCTACAAAAGAGTAGCGTAGTGGGGTCAAATTACTTGATCACAGGGTCACAACAAAATAAGTGAACATAATTCGATTATTTTATATTATTGTAGTGAAGAGTTACCTTAGTACTGCGATCATACGATCTATTGAACCCCCCCCCCCCCCTAATACCTTATAGGGTATCCATATAATGTTTGCTACAACCCTATTATCCTCATAAACTTTAGGATTCTACTCGGTCTCAACAATACCAGTTCTCTGCCCAGAATCTGGCATAAAACCATAAATTTTCTTTTGCACATCACATTGTCAGTCATGTCGTCACAGATTCTACATGTTGGCTTCCAGACAACTCCAATTGTAAATAATTGTACTCGGAGTCTACAGTGCCCTATCTAAAGACCGATTATCAACCTCAGGTTATTTCTTGATAGTCTAATGCTTGGCTGAGGTCTTCTCTTATTGTAATTTTCCAACAAATATTTTACTAAAGAAGATTCTTTGACTCACTGCTGCAACCTAGCAGAGGATAACCTTATTTGGCCTACGATTCAGCTTCTCGAGAAAGCTGACCATCTTCGATTTAACCTTATAAAAGCCGAGTGCTCGACTGGCAATCTGAATGTCCAGTAGTATAGTTATTTTGGCTAGCTGCTACTACCTCAAGTTCGCATTCTACCTTATCTTTCTAACCATAGGTAAGGATTCCATTTTATGGCGTGCTTTTTTTTTTTTTTTGATATGTTTAAGTACTGAGGCATTTATTAGTCATGAAAGTTATTTAAAATCATTGCAATTCATATTTTTCTTCAAAATTGTAAATAAAACCGTATTATTCAATGAATTTAATAAAAATTTCTTACTGTGTACACTTACATATTTATTTTAATTTGCATCACTGTTAAAAACTGTTTCTCTCTCTCTCTCTCTCTTCATAAGTTTTATTTATCACTCAGATCCTATTATTTATTGTTACACTATTCAACATCATTTAACATGCAATACTTACAAAAACAAAGTTTCAAATAACAACAACTACAACATAACATAACAAAATAACAGGAATTTCATTAAAATTTATTCTAACACACTTACTCTCTTACATAACAAACACGTTCTCCCTCTATCTCTCTAGCAAAACATTTATTAAAAATAATTTTTTTTATTAATCAAATGCATTATTTTTCTGTTACACTAACTAACTGCCAATGCAATAAATTACATTTAATAGCTACAACAACAATAATAATAATACTAAAAACAGAACAGGAATTCCATTAAAACCTGTTTCAATTCTAACACTCTCACTCTCTTTCTCTGCCTTACATCAACACTAAGCGAGCACATATTAAAAAAAAAAAATCAGAGCATGGGAATCTATGCAAAAACGAAGAGTGTAATTGCACGATTATATTTATTTGCTTCGTTATGAGTGTATGTATGCATGTGTGTTCATAAAACAACAGGACAATGCAAGCAAACAATAACAGTAGCCGTACTAGTTGTTCACAGTAGCAGTCGTAGTAGTGGTATTAGTAGTTGTAATATATTGTGTGAACAATGAACGACATTGAACTCGTTTATTTGTTGCTTTCGTGCTCTTTGTGTATAAATTAATAATGACAACAACAATGACACTTTATTTGTGTGCAACGAAAACAAATAGAGTGCAGTGCAATAAAGAGAGGGGTGTTGCATTAAAAGAAAATTTTAAGCGCTTGGCAACAGAAAAAAAAAAAATAAATTGTGTAGATTTTAATAAAATTAACACACACACACACACAATAAAGACAAACAAAAACTAAAGAACAGTGTTGCTGTCTAATGCAAAAGAGAGTTTTGGTAGTTGAAGAAAGAAGAGAATGAAAGGAATTTTTTTTTTTTTCAAATAAAGCAGAGAAGGAGAAATAAAATATCACTGTGGGTCTCAAAGAGAAAATAAGAACAGTTTTTTTCATACAAGCAAAGCTAAAAATAATTTCTAATCGAAAAGAGAGTGTAAATAAGTGGAAAAAAGCTAAAATGTACGAACTGAAAACTATGTAATGATCACGATTGTTAGATGAGGAAAGATGAAAAGAGAAAAGAGAAAATAAAAAATAAGAAATGTTCCAAGGTTTTAAAAGAGCCTGCTGAACAGAAACAGAACGAGAATGCACAAATAATTTAAGAACATAATACTATGTTCACGTATGCAAATTAATTGAGTCAATATTTGGTTAATTGAGAAAAATATTTTAACCATTCAGGTATAATAAATATACGCAATATTCAGCTTACTCAACATTCATTTGACAGCTGGAAACAAAACAGCTGGTTGTTTCAACAACATTGTTTTTGTTTTGTTCGTTGTTTTTTTTTTTTTTTTTTTGAGTTGTCAAATATCAATAGAAAGTGTTCGGAAAATTGTAATATGCTCACTGAACGTACTTATGACAGTGCTGTATTTAAAGTTTTACTGAATATTATAACAATTAGCATTTAATTGTGCAATAATTAATTCAGATTTTATATGAAACTAGCAGATTGTACCCGGCAATTTCGCGGGTTATGTAGTTTGGATTAGTTTAAAAAATAAAAAATGTTTTTAAATTAAAAAAAAAACAGTGATTATTTCTTTAAATTAAAAAAAAAATTATTATTGGGTCATTTTTGCATTAAAAATAACAATAAATAAAAAATCGGTTTATCGGTTTCGAAACCGGTTTTGAAACCGGTTACTTAAAAAATGCAATTTTTCAAATTATTCGGAAACCGATTTAACAAACAACCCAGTTTTTTGAATACTCTAAGTCCTAAATATAAATGCACTCAATTTGCCCGTTTTTCGCCCCTTTCCCCCTTTTTGGAACCCTTTTGGTCCAACTTTATAAACGTAACACCTCCAATAGCTATTTGGGAAACTTAACCAAGCTAAATCCTAAAAAAAATACCTTTAAAACAGATAAAATACAGCATTTATGCATAAAATTACTAATTTGTGTCCATTTTTTCTCCCTTTGTCCCATTTTTTTCTCCCCTTTTGGTCAAAAGCTCGATCTATATGCCAAATTTCAAGAAAATCGGTTCAGGCGTTCAGGCGTGATTGGCTAACAATCAAACCAACAAACAAACAAAAAAACAGACTTACAGAAAGATTTATAATATATACTAGGATATTGAGACCAATATTGGCGTTAATTGCGATTTACGCAATAAAGGTGCATACGTGTACATAGTATAAGACTTTATTTTAAATTATTCTCACAAGAAAATATTTCTTATAAAATCTATGTTTTAAACTAGCGCCCCTGCTTTCCACCAACCATTTTAAAACCGTTGTTTTTAACAGTTAAATGTATTATGCATGGCGCCATCTGTTGTTGTCTAGTTAACAACATATTCTTTACCTTTTAGTTTAGCATTTTTCATGCTTTTTTGAAAAGCTTTTTTTTAACAATATTACAGTGTGCCGATTAATGTTAACAACATGACGCTGCTATTTGGACACTCTGTTATGTGTGAAAGCTTTTACAAAAGCTTTCTTTCTTTATTAACATATTTTATAATTGGTTGTCTGTTAGCATGTTTTAAAACGGGAATACCGTTACAAATTTTTATATGAAATGCCGAAAGAGAAACTGAGTGCCGTAATTTTTATCAGAAGCATTTTATTGCAATGCAGCGAATTGAGAAGATTGTGTAACAGAGCATTTCTTAAGGAAAGGAAGAAAAATAATTTTATGAGCTACAAAAAAGACATTTTCTTGGTACCTTTTTTTTAAACTTTTTTAAAACAAGTAATTTCTGTTAGTTAGTGCAAAAAGAAAAACGTTAAGTACTTTTTGAATTCTTTTAATGGAAAATTCGAACTTTTAAGAGTTTTTTTTTTTAGTAAAACGTAATACAAACTACATTTTTTTAATACTCATAGGGCCATTATTACAACTTGCCGTTAAACTTGGGTTTAGTTAAAGATACCTTTAGCTAAAGGGAACAGAAAAGTTACCTTTAACTTATTTTCGTTATTAAAACTTACAGATAAAATAAATTTAACTTTTCTCAAAAATATGGCAGTGCCGGAGCAATGTCGATAAAACTGCTCAATTAAACAAGTTTTTTTTTAACGCAGTGTCAACGACGGGCTTCATTTTTTTGTTGTATATGCTCATTTTGTTTAAATTTGGAGTTGCCATATTGAAAATGATATATAATACGGCAAGTTCAAACATAAACTTAACTTTAAAAGTTATCGGCAGGATGATTCTCCCTTTAGTTTAACGCTCACTTTCATCTTATTGGGTACTCATAATAATGAAAAAAAAAATTATCTGCCCGTTAAAATCCTCCCTTTAGTTAACAGCAAATTGTAATAATGGCCCATAGGATTTTAAAAATATGTATTCCTCTTGTAAATTAAAAAAGTACTTTTTTGGTACTTTTTTAAAGCAGTATTATAACAAGAAATTTTTAGTTTTTTATATAAAATTCGAAAAAATAAACAATTATTAATATAATTTTCTTAATTTTTTTGCAGCTTTTTACAATTTTTATAAGTTTTAATTGAGAAATATGTATTTTGTTTTGGGGGGAAATAAATTAAATTTCTATACAATTTTATGCAAAACTAGTTTTACGAATGTATTTTCTTAATAATTACTAAATTCTTATTGTTTTTGGGTTTTAAAATTAAAGATTTTTATTGCAATATAAAAAAGTACTTTTTTTTTTTTGGTACTTTTTCAAAAAATGTTTAAATTCGTAATTTCTTTATACTTTACTGAATAGGAACAATATTTCTTATATTTTAAGATTTTTACACATTTTTTTTTTATTATAAAATTCAAGTTCAATGTCGTTTTATTTGATTTAATTTTTAAAGTTCAAGTTAATTTAAGTTTTAAATGTGAACAGTACATAATATTAAAAAATTGTTAAATGAGCTGAAAATTATGTGTTTTTTTTTTCATTAGGCCTCAGTTTAATTAAAACATTAATCTGAGGCAGTTTGTTTGCTTATAAAGGTACTATAATGAATATATATTTTTATTTTTTTCAACTTTATTATTTTATTTTGTAGCAAACGTATGTTTTCAATGATTTTTCTGAGTTTATTTTAAATACAATAGGCTTTAAACAAACAATTAAAGGCCAAAAGTGTCAGGTAATAAGCATAAGAAAAATAAAAATTTTTATTGTTTAACATTTTTCATACCCATAAAGGGGTAAACAAAATTTGCAAATGTATGTATGACCTCTTGAAGGTTTTCATGAAAAAATAATAATTAAAAATAATGGATTTTTTTTGGGAAACTTTTTATAGAATTTTTATTTACTCTCAAAGTTTTTGCCAGAGATCTGCTGAGAGGAAGTGCCGAAGAAATCTTTAAAAAAAATTTTTTCTTTTTTTTTCACACAAAAAACAATTTTTCCCATAAATTTTCTTTATTTTATCAAATTTTTCTATATCTTCCATGCACCTCAAAGAAATATTTCGAAAAATCTAAATTAATTACTCATTCTTTTACTTAAAACTCTGTTTTTCTCCCTATTTTCCCTTAAATATTTACTTTTTCTCGTTGACTTAACCTACAAAAATCATTTACTGTGTGTTATCATTAGTAACCCAATTTCCTTTGTTTGTGTTCTCTTTTTCTCTTTCTTTTTTTTTCACAATTTTCAAGATCATTATCGAAAAGTCGTTAAAAACAAAAAATTACATAATTTCTCTTTAAAACAACAACATTTAAGGCATACCTACCATTCACGAGTATACGAAGTAAACATTCTCACACTTATGCACGCACATACACAGCCTTAAAAAGAAAGTCGTGATATTCGTATTGCATCACTAGAATATTTGTATTTTCAATATGGTTGAGCTCGGTGAACAAGAGAAATAAACAGAGAAAGAAAGTAATAATTATTATATAATATGTTGTTGTTGTTGTTGTTATTGTTGTAGTTGTTGCCGTTGTTATAAACAACATTTACCATGTATGGTATGGTATGGTGGTCGTCGTGCTTACGAAGAAAGTAAAAAGAGCATGAGCAACAACAATACACAATATCAACATTTTAAAAACCGGTTTTAAGTTTTATCGATTCTACAAAACGAAGAAAGTAACAAAAGAAAGACTCAGTAGAGAATATTTATGGAAAATGACTTTTAATTTCAATGCAAACAAGTGCGCCGTGGTGGTAAAAGACGAATATAACGGACGCTATACAGTAAAATATTCCCTTTGTTGGAGTAAAATCGTAAAAAAAAAAATTATTGCCGTATTAAAATTTCTAATAAGTAAGCTCTGTTGTGTTGTATGCTTGTGTTGTGTATAAATATTACACCATTAACCAGTGACCTACACTGCCTTAGAAAAAAATATAAACAACACTACACCATACACATACATACATACACAACCTAACACCAACAACAAGGATACTGTGTAAACAGCATTAACAACCCAACCCAGTGACATACAATGCTTTAAAGAACTTGTACACTCTGGGTTATGGTGAGTTTTGTATATCGTATACTAACAACAACACTAACAACAATAGGGATACATATTTTGTAAACAGCATAACAACACTTAAAACCCAGTGGTTTAGATTGCTGCCTTTGAGAACTTGAACACTCTGTGTTATGGTGACTTTGCTTATCAAATCAAATACTAACAACAACCATAAGGATTGTATGCAAAGGGCATTAACATTTTAAATATTTTCTCTGTTGTAACTTCGTTAGTTTTCGTTTTCGTAATTTGTATACGCTGAGTTAAACAGCTCTTAAGTAGTGTATGTGTATGTGTAAGCATACCATATATTGCTTGTAGATTAGTAAGTGCAAGGAAAGCAATTGATCGGGGCACACTGTAGTATAGTTATGATGGCTTCATTTCGTTCGTTTTTCATAATTGCTATAGGCATTGTTGATCGTGTTTTTGATTATGGCTGCTTAGTTAAGTGTGTGTGAGTGTGTTTAGATTCTTATTTGTAGGGTAAGGAATTGTTGGAGAACAAATCCAAATGCATGTAGGTAATCTTTGTACTGGCATACTGCATTTTTTGTTGTTTTAACTTCGTTAGTTTTCGTTTATGTTTATGTTATCATAATGTATGTACGTGTGAGTGTATGTGTGCCTGTGTGTATAGATTACTAAGTAAGGAACCCAAACTAATGCTACAAGACTTCAAATTTTTTATTGTTCTAACTTCGTTAGTTTTCGTAACATAATTTTAATACACGGCATTGATCGTCTGTTTGTTTAGCACTAATTAGTTAAGTGTATACATATATATGTGTGAGTATAGCTTTTAAAAATAACCATTAAATATGGTGCCTACAAACACTAACACAACAACAACAATTAGGATACTGTGCTATATTGGGTATGAATACTTAATGTATTCTTTGTTCTTAGTTCTCGTTAGTTTTCGTTTAATAACTTGAATATCTACTCGGTGATATGTTAATCGTATAACTGATTACTAATACATATTGTGTATGTGTACGTACGTACATATGTAGTTATATGGTTGCGTATGGTTCTTAAGTAAATCTATGTTTTTGGGGAAAACAACTCAACTCTTCTCGAACAAAAGAAGAAGAGTTATTGGGTAATAGTGGTTAAACAACTTTCTGTTTCTGTGTTTCTCTGTTATACTCGGGCATAATTCTTGGTGTTTAAAATTTAAAATGTAAATAAAAGGCAGAGAAAGAGAGAAAGGGAGCTGTTTAAAAAGTTGTTGATATTTTTTTTTATCACTTAAACACGCATCTGTATTGACTTGTTGACATGAATTTATATTTTTAAGGGATTTTAGATTTCTTTTTCATAATATAAGGCTTCTTAGGAGTAATAAAATTGATAAAAAAATTTCTAAAATGTAAAAAATAATTGATTTGTTGTTTTTATAACTAATTTCAAATGATTTTAAATCACCACTACCAGCCTAAAATTTAAAAATTTTTAATTTTTTCTTCTCTCTTCTCACTTCGTTTTTTGTTTTTCTTTTTCGGTTTTAAACGGTTTTGAAAAAAAAAACCATACAGAAGAGATTTAAAATTTTATGAAATCAAAGTGGAAGAGTATGAAATAAAAATCCGCAAAAATTCTGTTTGCTTTTTTATTTTTTTGCTGTTATTTGTGGCCAAAAAAACAAAAATAACATGAAAAATGTCAATGTACGAACAACCTTGAAAGAACTTACAAAGTCAGTATTTTTTAAGTCATTGGCAAAAAAAAGTTGTTTTTTTTTTCTTTAATTCTTTAATTTGCGAAAAATAAAGCATACAAAAAACCAAAAAAAAAAAAACAAATATAAAATCATATAAAATGAAGAGCAATAATTATAAAGAAGTAATAAGAATAAAATAAATGAAAAAAGTTTAACATGTGATAGCAGTTTTACCTCTATAAACCATTTTATAAACTGTTCCCAGTAACCAAAAGTAAATTTCCTTGTGTTTATATCTTTATTTATTAGCTATTGAAACAATTTGTTAAATTTTTGCCTAATTTTAAACCATTACCACAAACTTTAATAACTGTTCCCAGTTTTAAAAACTAACATTTTAACAAATTTAATATTAAATTTCATTCAATGCATGTATTTATTAAAGAAATTCATTATCTTGCATTTTTCAATCTGTTCCCACTTGCTAAGAAAACTATTCCCAGCCTTTACAATTGAAATTTTGCTAATTTCAATGTACATTTACCAGTTAACTAAGGTAACTAATTTGAAATTTTTTGGCTATTTTAAAACTATTCCCATTTGTTTAAAAAACTGTCACCAGTCTTAAAATGCTGAAAGTACTACATTTTTATTACATTTTTTTATATTAATTTGCTTAGCAATCACTTAAAATAAACTTTTTTAAATTTTTTAAACTGTTCTCATTTACTGATCCCAGTTTTAAAAACTTTAATTTTAACCAGTTACTCGGCAAAATTGTGTCAAAAATTTTGCTATATTTTTTTTCCAACTACTAGAAAGTATTTCCACACAATTTATTGAAAATTTTGTACGCAATACAATACAAATTGTCTGTAGTTTGACAAATGGCATTGTCAAACCATTTGACAAACCATTTGACATATTATTTTTAATATTATTGTAAAGTTTTTTTTTTATATTAATTTTGTTTCATAATTTGTTCAAAATAGTCTTCAAATTCTAAGTGGTTTGACAAGCAGTTTGTCAAACTATTAAAAAAAATTCTTTAAAAATTAAATTTTTTTATTTTGTTTTTGTTGTTTAACTCATTAGTTAGAGTTAACAAGACATGTGGTTTAAATTTTTTAATTTTTCTTTAAGCCTTGTAAACGATTTCCCACTTAAAAATTATGCTTGGCATTAATTTTTGTGTCAAAAAAAAAAAAAAAATTTTTTTAGAACATTTGAAAAGTAAAAAAAAAAAAAATTAATATGAAACACGTTTAACAGCATTTGGTTATTAAAATACAAAAATATATTGGCCAAAATGCTTCAAATTGAGCCAACCAGTAAATAGCCAAACAGAAAAAAAAATTTTTTTTTTTGTAAAATTTCATCAAATATTTCCAACACGTACTTTAAAGGCAAATGAATTAAAAATTTCGAACATCATGATAACGATGATGATGATGATGATAAACATTATAATGATCATTTGTTTAAAGGGCTTCGTAAACGTATGAAAAAAAAAACGTGAGTGTTTCGTAAAACACCTTGACTTTGAAAACCCTTTTCGTACATTGTTGAACGAACGTGTTCCCGAAATTTGTTGCGTTGTGTTGTTGTTGTTGTACGAACAACAATCATCTTGTGTATTCAAGTCTCCTCCCTTGGTTTAATCACTTCCTTATGTTAGGCAGTGTTGTTGCTGTCTGTGTGTGTGTGCGTCACTCTGTGTGTGTTTGTAAAGGTACTTAATTTTCATTATTCTGGCTGGGCATGTACAACAAAATTTTGTTGTGTTTTTTTTTTCTTCAGTTTTTTTTTTTTTTTTTGAAGTTCAAGTTCGTTTTACGCATTTTAAATTAAAAAAAAAAAAAAAACATTTTTTCAAATTTCATTTCATTAACCACGTCTTCTCTTTATTCTTCCTTAAAAAAATGAAATAAAAAACGATCTTTTAATTTTTTTTTTTTGGTTTCTTTTTTCAACAAATGATGAATGATACCCCCCCTTAACTAAAATTTGATATTCTTTAACCGTCTGATGATTCTTAATTTTTTTTTTTTGTTGTTTTTCTTTCTTTTTCTTACCATTCAAGGGTAATTATTTTTTTAGGTATTGTTCTTGTAAAGAATAAAGTTCTTTTTATTTTTTATTTGTTAATTTAAATCTATTTTTAAAGTTTTTTTAAAAAAATTTTTTTTTTGTTAAAAAAGTAGGTGGTTTACGAAAAAACTTAGAAACGAGGAAGAACTGAAAGAACAATATGTTTAATTAAGCCACATACATATGTATATATTCCATAACATCTCAAAAATCATTATAACAATTTAAAACTAATTTTTACAATTTATTTTAAAAAAGTACTCTTTTGGTACCTTTTTAAAAATGCCAAATTTTGAATATTTGAACCTTAAAAACTAGAGAAACAATTTAAAACAAGGTTTTTACGCATTATTTGCAAAAAAGTACTTTTTTGTGGTGGCAAAGCTGTTTTTTAAATTGTTTTTTCCTACTTGTTGTTTTTGTACTTTTTTGGTACTTTTTTAAAAAAGTAAGATTTTGCATATTTAAACCTTGAAACCCTTAGAAACCATTTAAAACAAGGTTTTTATGCATTTTTTAAATAAAGGACTTTTTTTTTGGTACTTTTTAAAAACTGTCAGGTTTTGCACATTTAAACCATAAAACCTACTGAAACAATTTAGAACACAGTGTTTACGTACATATTTCTTTTAAAAAATACTTTTTTAGTAGCACCTTTTTCGTATTCTTTTTAAAAAATCAGGTTTTGTTCATTTAAAGCATAAAAACTACAGTTTTTACGCGGATTTTAAAAGAGTACTTATTTATTACTTTCACAAAATTGTTTTTATTTGGTACTTTAAAACAAAAGTATGTAATGGAATACCAAAATTTTTTATTTTTTGAAATTTTCAAAGAAAAATGGTTTTAGTATCTTCTTGCAAGAAAGTACTTTTTTTTGGTACTTTTGAAAAAAGTACTTCTTTTGATACTTTAAAAAGAAAGTACAACGTTTCCTCGAAGACAGCAGCAGCAGTTAGGGGTATTTATTCTAATGACTTATGTCCTTACGGTCTCTCTCAAACTGTCCGATGGCTGTATTATGTAGTCCGTGCTTAGGTGACTTGTATCAAGTTATTCGAGAGAAGAAGGGAGTTTTAATGCTATAAAGTATTCCAGTAAAGAGCCATTCTCGTTTAATTGTTCTGTCGAACTTGGCAAATAACCAGAATCCTGTGGTGTTTTCTTCGTGTTTCGATGGGAATTGACAAGAACTCTTTTGACCTTTGGAAGATAGAGACGATAAGAGGCAATTTACGGTCATAATTACTGTATGGTTGGAGGCATGTTAAGAACGTATGTATATTTTCAATGAATTGCACTTTCTGCACTTTAGTCACGAGAGCACGGGACTAACTTGGAGATCCAGAAATTCGCTCCTCAGCTCCTTAGTGGCAACTTGATGATGGAAAGTCTATCTACGCGTAAGAGCTGTCCATTTTTATCGTTTTTGTAGAAACGATTTGGCTGACGTAAAAGAAAAATTTTATTATGAATATTTGGCAAAAGGGAGTACATACATCGAGAACATCAGGGAAATGGGTTTTTTTACACTTTTTAACGCTACTCCGTTATTAAAACTTTTTTGCAAAATTATGCTAAAATCTGTGTCTCTCTTTTTATTATTCTCTGTTTTACATTTAACATTCGTATTCATTAATAATTAATCATTATCTACGTAAATGGACTACAACAACAACAAAAATTTAAAGAAAAGAATAAAAAAAATCGCTATTTATACTATTTACGCACTTTAATATACCCCCACTAGTAAAAGCAAAGCAATAAAACGATCAGGTTTCTCTAATAAAAACAATAAAATATCAAAAAAAACGAAATACCAAAAAATTGTATGACAACCCTTTAAATTCTATGGCAAACACCATTTCCAAAAATCAAAAAAAAAAATTTTTTTGGTTTTTTTTCATGGCAATTAAATCGAATTTATCGATTCATCAGCATTTTCAACAATTGGGTCTATCTTAAGGCTTATTATGGTGTACACTCGGGTCTCGTTTGATGCGGATTTTTTTATGCGAATTCGAATTTATGCGATTTTAAATGAAAAAATTTTTTTTTTGATTTTTAATAGATTTTAAAATGTTATGATACTTTTTAAACTTTTGCATCATTTTTAAATTAAAATAAATTTGCACCACTGATATAATCATTATTGTTAATCCTACCTGAAGGGTTGTAATAACCAACGCTGTTGATTCAGAAAGCGGCAGTGATTTCCCTGCGGTTTGAAAACCTTTTTTATATGGGAATCTCTTGTGAATCTACGCTGTAGTTTAAGCCTGACACCTAATACTATCAGATCTCTATGCCGAATAGCTTGTGAAAATCAATCGTTCTAGTTTGTTTCCAATTGGAAAGTCAATTGATTAGCATCAGATTGCTCTAACTATGCCAATAAAAGCCTTCAAAAGTCGATCCTTACTTATGATTTAAAGAATCTTTTAATTAAAGAAGCAGCTCCTTTTTAATAACTGGCACTTTAATACTCTTATTCAGAAGAAACAATTAAGCTTTCTAAAAATTCGTTGATCTAGTCCCCTACATATGTATGCACAACCTGATAGGTGTATGTAATGATAAAAGTGACGTCGAACTAATTCCAAAACGATATAGAATGATTGATCGTACATTCATAATATTTCAAAATTTTTTGGATCATTTTGTTTTTTTCTGTAAATAATGAATTAATATTTTATTTTTGTTTATTTTTTTTAGAAGTTTTTGTTTTTATTGTTTAAGAAAATGAAATAAATATACTTTTGTTGATTTTTTTATGCGATTTTGCTTTGATTTTTCAATTAAAATTTGAATTTATGCGGTTTTTCAGGATTTTGGAACGAATCGTTAATTTTTATATGAAGCTAGAGTATCGTTTTATGCGAATTCAATTTATGCAATTTTTTTTGGTTTATTGTTTATGTTTATTTCTGAAGGGGGGGGGGGGGGGGTTACGTCAACAAACAAAATTGTCGCCCATGTTGCATTTGGGTAACTATTTGGTACCTATTATAGTCCGAAGGCGACCTTAGGCAGTATTTTTGTCGAAAATGTCCCTTAGACAAACTAAGGGGTGATTTTTTAAGAGCTATAGAAAAAATTTTCAAAAAAAAAAACACATAAAATTCAGAAAAATGCATGAAATCTTTATTTGAATCGATAGTACGGTCCATATAATTTAATGTTTGAAGATTATTTCATGCAAATGTTGACCGCGACTGCGCCTCAAATGGTCCATCCGCTTAGTCCAATTTTGCAATACTCTTTCCAACATTTCGGCCGGTATCTCACGAATAAATGCTTCAATGTTGTCTTCCAATGCGTCAATTGAAGCGGGCTTGTCTGTATAGACACGAGCTTTAACATAGCCCCACAAAAAATAGTCTAAAGGCGTTAAATCGCACGATCTAGGCGGCCAATTGACCGGTCCCGAACGTGAAATAAAATGTTCACCGAACTCGCCTCTCAATAAGTCCATTGTTACGCGTGCTGTGTGGCATGTGGCACCGTCTAGTTGAAACCACATGTCATGCAAGTCAAGCTCTTGCATTTTGGGCAAAAAAAAATTTGAATATCTTCTCACGGTAGCGCTCACCATTTACAGTTACGTTACGATTCGCAGCATCTTTGAAGAAGTATGGTCCAATGATGCCAAATTCAATAATTTGCAAGCGTTGTTCGTTTGTAAGACGATTCATGGTTAAATTATAGACCAAACTGAAGATGTTTGACAGTGAAACAAAACACGAAACGTGCGTGAGCTGTTTAAACCAGTGTTGCCAAAAAGATAATAGCTAAAAAATCACCCTTTACATGTGGCCTTACAACGGGCCGCTATGCATGCTCATGTGATCTTAGGTATCAACAAAATTAACACTTCGACCAAACCTAACCTGGCCTTAAGCTTCCGTTTACTAATTTATTTATTTTTTTTTTTTTTTTAATTTCTATTGGAAATGGTGTTAATGTTGCTTGTCTACTCATCCATAATATTCTGTATTATAAACTCTACTAGTGCTTACTACTGCTGTTCTAATATGGAGTTTAAACTCTCCTTTCTCTTGCTTGCTGGATTTACTCCCTTTAAAAACCATGTGTTTTCTTTTTCATTACATTTCTTCTCTCTCCCTATTTAGTTGAGGCATAAAAATTGAAAAAAAAAAATTTTTTGTTGTTGTTGTTATTTGTTGTATGTATTAGAAAAACATTTATCATCACATCATAAAAAAAAAATTAAAAGCAGCAACTACAACAACAAGAATTTAAAAAAAATAAAATAAAACGGAATAGAACCAACTGACAGTTTCTCACACAATATGTATAAGGCTGGAAACAACAATAACAATGAACAAACAAATGAAATTTCATAAATTCTACACAATAATAGAAAAAAAACAACAACAGCAACAAATTTGTCAGATATAGAAGGCAGCATAAGCCATATGGTTGTAGAAATGTATGGGTTTGCGTGTGAAATGTGCCTACTTTTGTTGGTGTATTAAGGTGTTGTAGCGTTATTACTGTGTGTTGATCGTGGTGGTGGTGGTGTTGGTGTTGGTATTAGAACAACTTTACTAACCTTGAACTTCAGAAAAGAGAGAGAGAGAGAGAAAAAAAAAACAAAGAATTCATCATACATTACCAATACACTCACTCTCGGGAATATTTTAGAAAAATTGAATTTAATGTTACAGCGTAAGTAAGTGCGTATGTGTGTATGTGCGTTAATGTATGTTTACGTTTTCAAATGAAAAATAAAAACACACACACACGCACTTATAGTAAAAAAGGCGGCAAATTTATATCACAATCAAAATAATTTAAATTCTGTTTAGAAAGTAATTTTTTTTTCTAATTTAAATGCTTGTGGGGTATTTTGTTTTTTTAATGTTTTTTTTTTTCTTTGTATTTATTTTTAAAAATATGGCGTAATTTGTTTATGGGTTTCTGTTTTTTCTGTTTGTTTTTGTTTTCAAAAATTATTTGGATTTTTGAGGGAATTGGATTTTTAGGGAATATTTTCTCTTTTTTTTTCTTCCACTTCTGCTTCTTCTTTTTTTGTGGTGGTTTATACTGGATGTGGGTCTAGTTTTTTTTGGTGTATTCCTGTGTTTGTTGTTTATTTGTTTTTTTCTCTAAAAATTGAAAGGTGTGAGATTTTTTGATTATTGTTGTTGTTGTTGTTTAGTTCTATTAACACAAAAAAAAAATAATTTTTTGTTTACCACAATAAAGAAAAAAATTAAAAATAAAAAATTTTTCAATTTTTTTTAAAAAATTAATGGAAAAGGTCAGGATTGTTCCAATTTTTTAATTGCTGATAAAAATTCATAGGCATTAGGTTAGGATAGCTGGCTAACTACCTTAGGCCAGCTTTAAGAACCATTATGATACCACAATTAATTCTACCAGGAGGGGTCAACCATTTCCTAGGGAAAACCATCGCGAATCCAAAATCAATTTTGCTATTGTACAGCAATCTTTATCATCGAGAGATCGATTAATGGTGTTTTTTTTTTCTACCAAAAAATGTGCATTTTATTTTAAAAAATACAATTTTGTGTTTGTTTCTTAAAAATGTTTCGCCCTCTAAAAGGGTGGTATGTTTTATTCTAAATAATTCGCACTTGCCAATGGTGGAGGGCATTGCATTTTATGCCCTGTATAAATCGAGAGTGCTGCTAATGCCCTGTAAAGCAGATGACTTTTGTTTATTTATAGGGCTACCAGATGAAATTTAAAAAAAGTCGCCTGTTATCGTTATCCAATTTTGAAGTTAAATTTTTCATTGTTTTGTGGAGTAACATTAAGGAAACATTACATTATTAAAGCTACATGGTCAGTAATATAAAAAAAAATAGTATTCAGTGTTAGAACAGTGTTAAAAATTTTTTTTGGTTATAAAAAAGTGCTCAAAAAATTAAGTCGAAAAATTAACGATCTTAGCAACACCTTTTTCATATTTATATACATATTTTATTGAAAACAAATCAAAAAATACAACATATTTTTAAATTAAATTTTTAAATATGGATATTGCTGCATCTATTTTATTTGCGAAAATTAAAATAAATCAGTTATTAGATTCATCTTCGTTATCTTTTGAACAAATTGGCATTTCCTCATTCATTTTCTTAATAAGAGGTAAACACAGGGCATACCCTTTTTTTAAAATTTGTGTTTTGTTCTTCTCAAATAAAAAATTACATTACAACAGGGTTGGTCAGCAATTTTTTTTTAATGTACCTTGTAAGAGGCTGACATTTTCTTTGTAGAAAAGAAAACACCATAAAAGGTAGTGGGGAATTAATGCAATTTATGGTGATTTGTTCTTAAAGTTCTTACAAAGAAGAAGAGTAGTTGAGTAGATGCTCTTTATAAATAACACAACTAGTGGTGGTTTGTTTACTTATTTACATATACATACGAGTATATGTACGTACATTTTTCTTATTGTCATTGTTATTGCCTTTAACCTTCAAGTAATACGATGTAGAGTGGTGGCTTTCAGTCAATATCATACTCTTTGTGTACTTACATATTATGTTGTTATTGTTTTTGCGTTAATTGTTTGTGGACAAAGAGAACTTTGGTTTGTTCTTCTCAATGCAGTTTAAAATGAGTGTAGCTAGAGCACATCAATAGATAGATGATTATTAAAGATGGGTCAACAATTAAAAAGCATTTGTTTTTGTAATGTGTTGTTTTTATTTTTTCATTGTGCTTAAATTTTTGTAAAGCGAGAGAGTGTAGTTTTGTTGTTTTAATTTTAGGGTGTGGTGCACACTTTTTATGTTGAAGGGAGAGTTTTAGAGAAACAAAAAAAATCAAACGGTAAATCATTATTTAGTTGTTTTTGCATATGTTGTTATTGTTTTTGCGTTAATTGTTGGTGGACAAAGCAGTTTAAAATGAGTGTAGCTAGTGCACATCAATAGAGAGATGATTATTAAAGATGGGTCAACAATTAAAAAGCATTTGTTTTTGTAATGTGTTGTTTTTTTTTATTTTTTCATTGTGCTTAAATTTTTGTAAAGAAAGAGACACTTTTTATATTGATTGAAGGGGGAGAGTATTGGAGAGAATGGTGGCATCATACTGTTTAATATTAAAATGGAGTTTAAAGAATTAAAATGCAAGTGCTAAGAAAGTGTGATAAAAAGTGCATAAAAGTGTTTGTTTTTAATAAAAATCGTTGTTTTATTTATAAAATATTAAATTAAAAATATATTATCTTAATTTTAAAATGAAAAAAAGTGTTTGTGTTGTTGTGTTGTAAATAAAATAAAGCTGCAGTAATTAAATTTTGAAGCAGAATTTGTACGTGCGTTATAAGAAAAATGCAATCGAGGGGGGAGGTAAGCTTACAAGCATTGAAGAAAGTTTATGTTTCAAGATTATTTTTATTAAAATTCTCATAGTTTTATCAATAAAATTATTTTTAAACCCTTCAAAACACACACACAAATTTCTTTTTTCGCTAAATTCAAAATTCCATATAGAAATCCATTAAGAAATCGTTTGACTTACAACTTTCTCCTTAACTGTTCTCCTAGACAGTATCAGTAGAGGCTCTCTATTATTTTGAGCAGTCGTTTTGCAACGACACTTAGTAACAAGAAAGAGAAAAGAATTTTCCCTTAAAAGAGCGACTATTTTGTGGTATACAGATCAGTGTTGCAAAATTGAGATTTTGAAATGGTACTGAACTCTAACTAAAAGAGTACTTTTTTGCATCAAATGGTACTTTTGTAAAAAAAATGCACGCATATATGTATATAATTGGTCATTACAAACCCTTCAGTCGAGATTACGACTTATGTAGCTCCTCAACACCACCTATGTTGTGTGCGTTAATTTCATTTATAAGTGGCGCGGGACCTACAGTGTAAAGTTGTCTGCGAACGACAGATTTTTGAGAAATTTTACATGGCAATTTCTTCATTTACTTGCAGAGTTTTTGCCATAAATCTGTTGAGAGGAAGCCGCCGAAGAAATTTTTTTCGTATTTCATTTTGTTCGAGATGTCTCACCGGGTGTTTGAACGGTGGCCTTACGTCTAATAAGCCAACACACTACCTACGGCGACTTCTACTGTATGGATTGCATCAGTTCAGCTTCGTTGACAACATAATGGCAGTACAGTATTGCTAATGACGCTGAATTAATCTGGTTAAGAAGAGAACCTAATTGCCCTTTTCCTCGAATTACTTGGCCGTCTATAGCACTATTGCGATTCTCACAGGCCACTGTTTCTTTGAAAGATATGCCTATATGCAGAGTTTTTGCCAGTAGGAAGTCGCCGGAGAAATATTTTTTCATATTTCGTTTTGATGGAGATGCCTGACATGAGATTTGAACCGGGCGCTCATGTCTAGTACGCTAGCACACTAGCTACTAGACTATTTATTTATTTATATTAAATACACATACGGCACGGAACAGAAAAACTAACGACTTATTCGTGTTCCTCACATATAGGACAAAAAACAGCTGATTCGAAACGTAACAAAACGTAAAAGCCCCGTTTAGTCAAACGTCGACGGAACATTACATTGTGTACATACTTTCGTTTTTAGCATATGAAGAGCAATGCAAATACTTACCGAAATTACATTACAATTTGGGAAGCGTTTTGATGGCTTTTCGTGCTCTAAAAACGAATGTACGTTCCGTGGACGTTTGGCTAACCGGGGCTAAACCCAGCGTTGCCAGATTTTTTTTAAAACTTTATTTCTGGGAAAAAAAAAACTTTTTTTTACAAAAAAAAACCAAAAGTACCAACATTTTGAAAGGAAATTCCGGAGCCTGGTGCCCTCTGTTGGTGATTTTTTTTGCGTTTTTTGTCCGGGTCTAATAAAATACACAATATTTTATTTAAAAATGTAAATATTTCCTGTTTTAATACTGAATTTATTGAAAAAAATTTTTAAATTTAATTTTGTCGAAAAAACTTGTTTTGTTAGAAAACAAATTTAATGAAAACTTTTTCGCATCTCCAAAAACTTGAAAGAAAAGGGAAAACTTGGCAAATGGCAACGCTGGCTGAACCCTAATTTTACCTTTAGCATTGCATTGAACATGTTGCTAATGCATTAATAGTTGAAAAGCGCAAGACATAAATATGTAATATAATAAAAAGGTACTGAAAGCGTCGCGGGGGTACTGCGGTATTTTTGAAGTGAAAAAGTACCGAAAAAAGTTGTAAAGTACTGAATTTTTCAACACTGATACAGATGAAGCAAGGCTTACTTTCTGTTAGATGCCAAGTCATGTGGAAATTCAGGGCAATGAGCACGACAAAGTCCAGGCAAAAATTTGTCGTTCATTGTCGACATTTAAACTCTAGGTCACACGGATGATGTGAGAAGCTAGATTGTAATCCTGACTAAAGGATTGTAATGTCCATTTATGTACGTAAGTAAGCATGTTCAGGAGTTCGATAGTTTTCAAATTCTGTTTAAAGCACTTTTTTTAAAGTATTTTTTTTTTTTTTTTGCAAATTCATGATTCTAAATCAAGCAGCAGTTCAAAAAACTATTTGAAGGTTAGTTTCATAAGCTTTTGGAATAATAAAACAGTTTCTGTTGTTGTTGCTCAGATTTTAAGATGTTTTTTTTTTTTTGAATTGCCTTTATGATTTATCAATAGCCACTCATGACTAAACTCAGAACTTGAAATTCTTATCATTTCAGCAAATCAGTGATTAATTTAAAACATTTTCAGTTTTTTTTTTTAATGATTTTTTATTTATTTTTTATCTTCAATAGTAATGAGCTATTGTGAGGTTAATAAAGTTAAGGTCGATTTAATTTAAGAAGGAATTTATTTAACTTGGTATATATGTATGGATGTGTTAAAATCTAAATAAAAATGTAAATTTAAAAAAAATATAAATTAAAAATTTCTAAATTTAATTTAAAAAATATAAAAAAAATGAAATCTTTTATTAACAATAATTAATTAATTTTTTTTTATTTTTTCTCTCTCATTTTAGGTAAGTGCGACCAAAACAAAATATTTATACAAATAAATTTTGAAATTTTAAATTTTTATTAAGAAAAGTAAGTAAAAAATTAAAAAAAAATATTTTAAAACTCATTAAAATTTCTTGCTTTACATCCTAAGATCATAAGTTGTCTGTATATGAAGCGTTTAATGTGATTCCAAGGTGAGACAGTTTCAATATTGCTTAGGCTGTTAGCTTGGTTCCACACCATTTGCAATTTGACTTCTCCTGGTGCCTTAGTACTTCCACCATACGATCAATTGTACTTCCCTCATACTTTATAGGGAATCCTTATGATGTCTCCTTGAAGCCTATTGCCCTGACAAGGCCCAGGATCCTGCTCGGTGTCTACAATGACAATTTCCTGCCTAGCACTTGATAGGGATGCATTAATGCCTTACATGTTCAGGCTCATCGTCACAGATTGCACACGTTGAGCTTGAGACACACTCCCTATTCTGAATAATAACAGTATGCCACAAAATAAAAAAAAATTAAATACACCCGGCTATTGACATAGTGTAGGTTGTGAGTTTTGTTGAGTAGATCTCAAAAATAATTTTTTTATATTTCTCGAACCCTCCAAACTTTTTTTATTTGACAAAAACTGTTTTTTTTAGACTTTACGCACAAATTTCCGGATTCTTCAAACATTTCTGACCCGATTTCCAAAATTTAGATCTTGTTGGAAAGGAAAAAGATGGACCTTTAAAACGGTATACATATATCTATTTTTTGACTTAATATGCTGTGAATTTTGATCAGGTAAACTTGGAAAATTCTAATTTTTTTCATATTTTTTCAAGTTTGTTCGTTCATAGTAGCAAACTTTACTTAAAAAATTTGAAATAAGTGATGACATTCTGAAAGTACATTATCTTGTGAAGAGATTGGCTATTAGTTTGATCAAATCGGACAAAAATTACCGTAGTTTTTATATAAATAGTATAACAGTCGTGTAATATTTTTTATATGTCATCTCATCAAATGAACTTTTAGTTCAAAAATGTTCAGAATTTTTGATGAATCTTGATTGTTTATTACAAAATGTGTCAATTTCACGTTTAAGCGACCACCAGCAGTTGGCCAATATTTGCGCAAAGAGAAATAATAATATTTGCAAAAAACACAAATATTAACTGACTTCTGGAAGTCGTGCAAACGTGTAATTGACACATTTTGTAATAAACAATCAAGATCCATCAAAAATTCTGAAAATTTTTGAACTAAAAGTTCATTTGATGAGATGACATATATAAAGAATATAACACGACTGTTATACTATTTAAATTATAACTACGGTAATTTTTATACAATTTTATCAAATAATCACTCAATCTCTTCACAAGAGAACAGGCTTTAATAATATTATCACTTATCCTATATTTTTTTTATTAAAGTTTGCTACTATGAATGGACAAACTTGAAAAAATATGAAAAAAATTCGAATTTTCCAAGTTTACCTCATCAAATCTCATAGCATATTAAATCGAAGAATACATATATGTATACCGTTATAAAGCTGCATATCTCCCCTTTCCAACAAGATTTAAAATTTAGAAATCGGGTCAGAAATGTTTGAGTAATCCAGAAATTTGTAAGTAAAGTCAAAAACAAAATCAGTTTTTGTCAAATAAAACAAGTTTGGAGGGTTCGAGAAATATAAAAAAAGGTATTTTTAAGTTCTACTCAACTAACTGAACAACGTAGACTATGTAGTTACTCGGGTGTATTTTCACTGTCGCATCGTGTAATCAGCGAACACTTTTCGGGCCACATTTATGTACATGGTGATTCCGGTCTTCATAATTGTTGTACTATCACAGCGAATTGGCAAGATTTTGGTGAGACTATAACACATAGCTACAGCTGTGCTTAGCCCTAAGCATCAATGCCATGTACACTTACCCTGATGCTAACAATTAAGTCACCCACTCGAATAAATAGTAGTTGTGACGTCATTTATCCTACACATACAGAAAATTAATAAAAAAAAAACTTACCATCGATCACAATGTTGTGCTCGAAACAAAACAGGCATTCTGAATAAGTGTTCACTGAGTGCCCTGTCAAAAGACTGATTAACGACCTAGTTAAGCAAAGCTGTCGAAACATACGCTACTTGTCCACAGAAGAGTTCTAGAACCTATCAGTGGCATGGAAGCTCTCCTCCCTGTAAGCATGTCAGCTTTCTTGTTGCCAGATCTTCCCTTTTTCAAGAGCATTTAAAGTTTTAAATCAGTTTTTGTTCAAGTCGCCAGACAAATACATATGCTGCATAAAGTATTAAAGTAAGGTTTGAAGCTATTTTAACTTACAAACCATCAAATTACTTTGCTTAGACTGCAGAGAATAAAATTCTTGACTAGATTAGCTACGAAACTCAAAAAACTAAAACAAATTTGGTTGCATACTTTGCAAGTTATAGGCCTATAAGCAAATATGCCTTAAAAATCAATAATCAACACGCTTATTTTATTAATTAAAGTTTAACTTGCTATAACTTCCAAACTGATGAATAGATTTTCTTCAATTAAGGCTTGAAGAAATCACAATTAAGTTGTGTTTCATCACCAGGAAACCAAACCTAATTTGGTTTTATAGTTTGGGAGTTATAAGCCAATAAGCAAATATGCTTTAAAAAAATAAAATCAAGTTTTTGATGATATTTTATGATCAAATAATGGGTGAAGTGGTTTGAGTTGTAAAGTTACAATAAACTTAAGGATTAAAACATGTTTTAAATACAAAAAAATTTTATTAAATTAGTTCTAATGTTTAAAAGTTATACAGTAATAAGCAAATATGCTGCATTAATTTTAAAGCAACCTTATTATGGCAGTGGTGAAAATTAAATCTCTCTGGAAACATTAATTTTTAAATATTTTTATTAATATTTTTTTTTTTTTTGTTTTAATACAAAAAAAAAAACTTTTTTCTAAACACCTACTCCCTTTTTTAAAAAGTGAATTTGAAATAATAACCCAAAGAAACATAGAAATTGCCTTTAAAAAGTTGGCTTTTTTAAACAAATGAAATTCTTCTTTTTTTTTTACCAAAACTAATGCTTTTTAACACATTTTAATACAAAAAAAGTCAAATTATAAAATATAAAAAAAAATCATTAAAACATTAAGCATGCCTAACGGCCATACATAAATTAATAAAAAAAAAAGCAGTGGCAACACCACTTATACCACCAATAAACAACCAAAAAACAACAACAAAATTTTACATTATTTCGTAAACACACAGAGCCAGAGAGCAACAGCATAAGCAAGAGATTAAAAAAGAAAGAAGAGAAACAACACACACACAACGAAAATTTGACAATGAACTTGAAACACGTGTAAAGTATATGATTAAATACGACAGACTACTCTGTCTTCTTCTTCTTCTTTTTCGGGCAATACTAAGAAATTACATGAACACACACTGAAAGCAAATACTGAGGCAGCACAACACATATGTACATATGAGTATGAGAGATACTAAAGGTGTATCAAGTGAATAAGACAGAGAGAGAGAGAGAAGGAGGCATAAGCATACAATGAGTAAAATATAAACAAAACCATACATTTCGCGTGTAACCCTTTAAGGTAGGTTAAAGAAATAAATTGTTTGTGTTTGATTGAATGATTTGCAAGCAATATTTGTGGAAAAGAAAAAGATTATGTTATTAAAAATTTAATAACTTTTGAATTGACCAAACGTTTTTAATGACATTTTGTACCATTATAGCAGAGAGTTTAACAGTCTTATCAAATAAAGAAAAAGTTTAAAATTTAAAAAAACACCAAAGTTATGGCTTCTCAAAGTTAGGTAATTTTGTAAGGAAAAATTTTACAAAAATTTTTAAAAATAAAATTAAGAATCGCTTATTATGTTAGGAAGTTTACAAGTGATTTAAAAGAATTTTCCGTTTTGATAGCAAAGAATTATAAGCTTCCATATGCACAAAAGGATATAAAATTTTTCCATTTTTGCATATTAAATACATTAGAATGTATAAATGTATTAGAAAACTATTTAATTATAACTTATGCTAGATTTCTTACATGAAATTTTTTTAAATTGTAGTTTTTCCAATATTTTTAACGCATTTATAAATTAAATTTAATTTTGTTTATAAAATTTATGCCAATAATGGGTTAATTTCATTACAAAAACTGTAGAATTTGAAGTGGCAAAAAATATTTTAAAGAAAAAAAAAAAATAAAAAAAAAGCATGGTGGAAATATAAAAGAAAAGAAAAAAACGATAAAAGAATTTAAAGTAAAAAAAGAGTTTTTTTTTTTGCTAAACTTTGTCCAATTAAATTTAATGAAACTGAGGTATACAATATTTTTTTTTATTGTTATTGTAGTTGTTTATTTAAAATTTATTTTCGACGTAATAACCTAAATTCGTTTCCTTTTTTTTTTCTTTTGCTGTTTACAAAAGAATTAAAAAAAAAATTTTCAACAAAAAAAAATTATCTTTTTTTCTATAAAAGTAACATGATTCTTGAAATTCTTACCCCTGTTTCATGGCAAATTGTGAAAGAATTTCAAATTTCTTACATAGACATACAGTTACACACACTTTGATTATTTAAAAAACAAAAAAAGGAAAAAAAATTTCACTGAAAATTGAATTGTCATCGGATTTTTTGGGTTGTCTTGTCTTTGTCCTGTAATCAGATTACTTTAGCTTGTTATTTTATTTAATTGAAAATACTTAAGAATTCTTCAAAAGATTTTTTTGTGCTTAAAAAATCGCTAAATTAGCTTTATTTTGCAAAAAAAAAAAGGAAAATACCTGCAAACCTACTGAATTTTAATTGTTTTTCCTTTTTTTCATATAAATTTAATGTTTTTTTTTTGTTGTTTATTTATGCCATTATTATTTAATCTTTTCTGTATGAATCATTTTTTTTATACAAAAAAATAAATCAAAATTAAAAAACAGCGTAAACAAAAGAAAAAACGCGTCATTGATTTGCATCACAGTAAATATTCTCAAGCCGTAGGCCTAACAACAACAACAGATCAAAGGGAATTGACCGTTTTTGCAAACAGACACGAGAGATAGCAACAGAAACAATCAAATGCATTTACTTTTTCATTTACAAACAAAACAACAGCAACAATAATAACGACAAGAAAGTGGTAATAACAACAACGTAACAACATGCAAACGTCCTGATGACATTCACCCCAATTTGTTTTTGTTTTTACAAAACAATGCAAACATTCATATAGGTATATACATATATACACTGACTCTGGTGTGGTGCATAAAAATAAAACCACAATAAGAACAACAACAACAACAACAACTCAGAGAAAAAAATATATAAAAAAGCCATCTCATTCAACCAGCTACACAGCCAGCCATCAGCCGAACAAAAGTGGAATGACTGCATTTTATAAATCATTAACATCATTATGATCATAATCAAATCATTATGATGATAAACAGTAACATAGAACATACATATAGCAGCCTTAATATAGAAAGACTTTAAATTATTTTTATTTTTTTATAAATATGGGACCACATTTTAGTCTTAAAGTTTTTAAACAGAATTAATATTAAAAAATAAAAATTAAAACAGGCAATTAAATTAAATTAAACTACAAAACTTTTAATTTATTGAAAACTATATTAGTTTATAGACTTTCTGTCTTAAGCCTACGCTATGTAATGTAAACAATTGCAAATGCATTCATTAAGACAACAGAATGTAACAGAGATGTGTGAATATTTTACATGGAGGTGGGCTAACGGTTTACTTCTTTTGCTTAGGGTTTGTATAATTGTTTACATTTAAATTTTAATTTAAAAGAAAACCCTGAAATATTGTATTGTGCTCGGCATTAAAGCAATTTATGGGGAATTTAAAATTCCTAAAGAAAGGTAGAGTAGTAGGGCGCATTCTTTTACAACACACCACATAACTGGTGGTTGTCTGTAGTAAAAAAGTGGTGACTATTAGTTGACATTCTAATTCTTGTATGCTTACACATATATTTTCCTAATTATTATTGTTTTTGATTTAATTGTTCGTAGAGAAAAAGAAAGTTTATTTATTTATTGTTCTTCTCTAACGTAGTGGGGAATTAATGCAGTTTAAAGTGATTTGTTAAGTTCTTAAAGGGAAGAAAAGTAGTAGAGTAGATGATCTTTATAAATAACGCAACTAGTGGTGGTTTGTTTACTTATTTACATACTTATATATGTACGTACATTTTTCTTATTGTCATTGTTATTGCCTTTAACCTTCAAGTAAAACGATGTAGAGTGGTGGCTTTCAGTCAATATCATAACCTTTGTGTACTTACATATGTTGTTATTGTTTTTGCTTTAATTGTTTGTGGACAAAGAGAACTTTGGTTTGTTCTTCTCAATGCAGTTTAAAATGAGTGTAGCTAGAGCACATCAATAGAGAGATGATTATTAAAGATGGGTCAACAATTAGAAAGCATTTGTTTTTGTAATGTGTTGTTTTTTTTTATTTTCTCATTGTGCTTACATTTTTGTAAAGCGAGAGAGTGTAGTTTTGTTGTTTTAATTTTAGGGTGTGGTGCACACTTTATGTTGAAAGGAGAGTTTTAGAGAAACAAAAAAAAAATCAAACGGTAAATCATTCTTTAGTTGTTTTTGCTTCTTTTGATTTTTGTTTTCGCAAATTGAAATTGTGCGTCATACTGTTTAATATCAAAGTGGAGTTCAAAGAGTTTGTTGTTAAAAGTGTTAAAAGTGTGTTCAAAGTGTTAAAATAAGTGAATAAAAGTGTTTGTTTTAATAAAAATCACTGTTTTATTTATAAAATATTAAATTAAAAATATATTACCTTAATTTTCAAAAGATAAAAAAGTGTTTGTGTTGTGTTTTAAATAAAATAAAGCTGCAGAGTTTAATTTTTGAAGCAGAATTTGTACGTGCGGCGTAAGAAAAATGCAACCGAAGGAGGTAAGCTTACAAGCATTTAAGAAAATTTTTGTTTCAATATTATTTTATTAAAATTCTCATAGTTTTATCAATAAAATTATTTTTAAACCCTTCAAAACACACACACACGTACAAACAAATTTCTTTTTTCGCTGGCTTCCCCATTCCATACGGACTGAAACACATTGAACACGAGAAGTAAAAGAATTTTTTTTAGAACATGAAGTCTTTAGAGAAGAGAGGTTAGGGAGAGAAAAGAAAGAAATTATTTAAAAATAACTTGTAAAACAACAATAACAACAATACAAATACAATAAATAGCAGGCAGCAAGCAGCCTTTGCATACATTAAACTTGAAATTCTTTTGCCGATTCACAAAAAAAAAAAAAACAACAAAACCAGCAACAGACGACTTGAACTTGTATGCATTCGTTTTCATACACTCTGTCTGCTATAGAGATAGCAACAACTGCATTTTGCCTTTTAATAATACCGGGAGTACATGTATGTATGTATGCATGCATGTATATATATATTTTTAAATGTTACACATCATTGCTCTCCAAAAAAAAAGCATCATCATTTTTATTTTGTTTTTGGAATGCAGGAGAATGTTGAAGCGTAAAAGAAACAACAAACATATGAGATTACTGCCGGTTGAGAGGGCATTCACTTTTCACCACTTTTTTGTCGTTTTTTCTTTTTCCTTTTTTCATTGAATGGGGGATTCTTTAACTTATTCGTCGTATACGAATACTACTCCTGTTCCTGCTTTATTGAGAGTAAAACAGAATGGTAGACATTCGTTTAAAAAGAAAAACAGGGTGTTAATAGAGGGATTGAATTTTATTTTCTTAACACAGGTTTATTGACCCCGTTTTTATGGTTTTAAAAGATTTTTTTTTGTAGGAAAATAAAAATGTTTTCTTAAAATCACTTTCCCTTTTAGGCAAGATAAAGAGAAAAGCTTTTGTTTTGATAAGTGAAGGAGTTTTTTAGGGGAAATAAAAATAGAAAAAAAAACGCTGTAAATATTGTAATAAAAGAACGTGAAATTTAAAAACGCGATATTAATAAAACGCTTAAATAGAAACAACTGTTCTGGAATTATTAGAAATTAAAAATTTAAAGAAATGTGTTGCCAAGTGAACGCAAATATATCGCTAAAATAAAAAATCTCAAAAACATAATTTGTTGAATTACAAAAAGCGCTGAAATAAAAATACGGCTGTAGGAATGTTGAAGAATTGTAGAAGGAAACATTTGTCGAGATAAAAGGGGAAATTATATGTTTTTCGGTTGGCCTTTATGTAGACAGTATAAGGTTGTTTAAATGATTGCCTCAGCAGTTGATCATGTTTTGAAGTATGTAGTTTAAAACTACATTTTTCAGCATTCGGGGGCGATATTGTGGCAATAATTTGAAGGATGTTGGTTTCCCAATGCTGTAACGTTAGGAAATTTATCACATAGAGACGTTCTTTGACGTAGTCCAAGAAAACAGCGGTGTCAAATCACTTGAAATTGGTGGTCAATTAAAGTCGCCAAAACGCGATTTCACTTTTTCTGGAAACTTCACAAACATTAACTCCAAATTCGCTCGTGATATATGGTTTGTAGCACTGTCTTCTTGGAACGATTTCTGGGAAAAAACGGCCTCCAAGAGTCTCATTTGTCACTTCAAATTTCTTCACAATCTCGCCTGTGCCTTTGCACTGTGTAGGACTTTAATCACTTGTAACGTTTGAAAAGTGGACACGTTTGAAGAAAAACTTTAAGATTCTGACTTTATTTCTTGATAAAAAACAATATGTATTTCTGTAACAGATTTAATGTTTGTATAGAACATATTTTAGATTCGCAGTCTATTTCCCAATAGAAATCAGACACAATTTTCCCTTTACAAAATATTTAAAAATGTTCACAAATTTTCATTTTTTGTTAGAAAATATCGTGACGACTCTAAATCCAAATTAAATAAAAAACAGAAGAAAAACTTTCCTTTTATATTTTTCTTTCATTCACTTTTTTTGCTCTCCATTGAAAAACCTTTAAAAAATTAACGTTTCCCTACATTTTTAAACGACTGTGTTTAAGAAAGAAAGCAAAAAGAAAGAAAAAAAAAATTCAATGCCTAACAGCCTGCTGATTACGAAAGACTGAGTGTAAGAGATCAATGCACTTTTGCATACAAGAAGAAGAAAACATTCAGTAATAACAGCAACAACAACACACAACACTTAACATAATAAAATAAATGGAACTGTTTATTCAAAAGGAGTAAAAGTCCAGCAAAAAAGAGACACTAAAACTCAATTACTTTTACTGACATTACTCACTCTCACACTCTCTCTCGTTCTCTGAAAAAAAATATACGGTACGAGGATAATTATTATAATAATGAGAGTTTTCTTTTAATGACAATTACTTTGTATTTTTGTTGTTGTAATGTTTGCTATTGTAATTCATTCGCGTTGTCTGTCTGCCTCTCTTCATTATATGGTGTTGGTTCGTTTATCGGTTTTTATTGATAATGATGCCTGTTGGTTGATAAATAACGAGCATTTTTTTCCAATGTTGTTGTTGTGGTTATTATTGGTCTTTTTTTTTTTGCATTATTTTTATTTTTTCCTCTGTGTTGTATTAACTGGTCATTGGTGCTCTGGTTCATTGCCATCAAACCAAGGGGTAACTAACCCAACAACTGAGCAACAACAACAACACAACACACAACATATTTTAGCGATTTTTTTTCGCTGACATTTGAAGGCGAAGAAAGTTTTTTCAGAGCAACAATAA
The DNA here is from genome assembly GCA_927399465.1 of Sarcophaga caerulescens. Classification (NCBI taxonomy): domain Eukaryota; kingdom Metazoa; phylum Arthropoda; class Insecta; order Diptera; family Sarcophagidae; genus Sarcophaga; species Sarcophaga caerulescens. The sequence continues at coordinate 8,969,783 of OV656867.1, read as the reverse complement.
CAACAAGGACAACAATTTCTGTGAGTAGTTGTGGGTTGTTAACAACACCAAGTGTGTAAGTGAATGTGTGCGAGTGAGTGGGCTGCAGGCATATTTCCAAAGCCAACACTGTTTCATAAAGATTAGTGTTGCCATCATTGCATGCTAAGCTGTGGAGTGTTTGTTTTGTGTCTTTGACTAGGCGTTTAAGCTCACGTTATTGAACTTTAATGTCGTTTTTCGTTTATTTTCCATTAATTTTGTTGGCCAAAAATATTTCTGTTTTTTTTTTTTTTAATTTTTTTGGGTTTCATTTTTAGGTTTCTTTTTGAGAAAGTTTTTTGGCCCATAAGCCAAGTTTATTTAAGTTGTACTGTCAAGGCAAAATAAAAGACCAAAAAAAGATAAGAAAAACGTTCATAAATGAAGGCAAAATGAAAATTTAAAATGTCAGCATATTTGTTATTTGCTTAACAATTATTTTTCTATTTCAGCGATTTTTTCGATTATTTTTTTACTCGGAAGCTTCGAAATATTTTCTAGAAGCAAAAGTCTTTGAATTTGTAATATTTTTACACTCGGACATATTTTCTAGGAATACAGAGCTGTGATTGTAATATTTTTTTTACTTCGAAAGCTGAAACAACGAGTTTTGGAAGGAAAAAACTCCGAATTAAAATTGTGTGAATTTTAAAGTATTTCTCAAAATTGTAAGAATTCAAATTTGTAATATTTTTTATACTCCGAATATTTTTCTTAGGGTAAAAGAGGTGCAGCAAATTTATTATATTTTTATAAATCGAATGTTGGAAGTATATTTGCAATATTTTATATTACTCCGAAAAAATTTCGTTTGAGAAATGATTTCGAATTTAAGTTATTTATTATTTGTATGCTCTAATTGGTAGAAAATATAGCCAGGAAAAAATCCTACGGACTTACACTAATTTCAATACTCCGAAATCTTTTCTAACGGGAAAAAAGGGAATCTATTTTATTTGCTATGTATATGTTGAATGTTGGAAATATGTTCTAAGCTCTCTAACTGGTTTTCCAAAGTAAGAAAACTCTGATTTTGCAATTTTTTTATTACTCCGAAAAAAATTTCTAGATAAAAAGGCTTTTGAATTTCAATTATTTCTATGCTCTAATTGCTGGAAATTATAGCCAGGGAAAAACCTAGGAACTGTACACTGATTTCATTACTCCGAAATTTTTTCTAAAGGAAAAAATTACAATTTCTTTATTTGTTATATCTTGAATATTGGAAATACGTTCTGAACTCCTCTTTGACGTTTTTCCAAAGTAAGAAGAATTTGAATTTGCAATGTATGTTTTCATTACTCCGAAAAAATTTCTTGAGAAAAATGCTTTTGAAGTTGAATTGCTTGTATACTTTTAAGCTTAGATGTGTTATTCCATGAAAAGTTTTGCATTTTTAATGGTTTATTTACTCCGAAATTCTTTCTAATGGCAACACTTCGAATTGGAAATATTTTTTGTACTAGAACTGTTGTAAATATTCTCTGTTAGTTTTTCTATAAAGCTAAAAAGATTGTAATTGTAAAAAGACTTCCAATTTGAAATATATTTTACTCTGCGAAGTTTTTTTGGAGAAAAATAGTAACGAATTTAAATTCTTTTTATGCTGTGACTAGTAGAAATATTATGTCATGTAGAAAACTCTGATTTTGTAGTGGTTTGTTTACTCCGAAATCGTTTCGGAGTAAATTTTTTTTAAAAAGAATTTCATTTTTTTTTTTTTTGAATTGTTATGAATTCCAAATTTAGTGCAAATTTCAGTTCGGCTTTAATTTGTTGAATTTTTAATAATTTTTTCCCTCTTTTTCAATATGTTAATGGCTGGCATTGGATTGCATTTGAAAACTTTCATTTAAACACGATCATTTTTTTTTTCTGTTGCATTTGTAGGCATAAATTTTGAATTTTTCATTTTGCCGTTGGTTTTTTTTTCACTTTATTTTCATGGCTTTCAATTGAAATTAAATGTGAATAAACTTTTACAAAATGTTTTAATGTTTTTTAATAAATAAAACACACACAGAAAAACAAAAAACAAACAAACAACAAAAAAAATGCCAAAAAACTTTCACGTTGTTTCTGGCATTTTGTTTTTTTTCCAACTGCATTGTTACACAGTGTTACTGTTGTTGTAGTTGTCGTTATTGAAATTTTTATTTTCGGTTTTTTGCATGAAACATTAGACAACAATAGACATCAGAAAGGCACATACACTCTCGCACACACAAGCACTCGTAGACCTTGTTGTGACTTTTAAATTATCAACTCTTAACACTACAACAATAGCAAAAACAACCAAACGAAAATAAAAACTGCAACGGTTTTATTTCTATTTGCAGTTGTTGTAATTGGTTTTAAATTGCAGTTACAAAAAAAAAAAACCAAAGAAAAAAAACAACAACAATAATTGAAAAGAAAATTTTGTTTTTTACCTCAAGTTTAACTGCCATGAACTCTAGAAAAACCCAAAAGTGGTGACTTTCAAAACGATTTAAAAGAGAGCAACAGTAGTCGTGAAACCTTTTGTATTGTTGTTGTTTTTTTCCTATGTTATGCTGTGATAGAGAGGGAGTGTGGTGGGTGGTAGTGTTTTTATGTTAAATGGAGGGTGAAAACAGCATAAATGCCATGAAATGGAGGCATTTATTAAGTGGCGTTAAATACTAAAATTTTTTTTAAATGGAAAATGTTTAAAAAAAGGGAAAATCTTTAAATTTTTTTAACAATTTCCACACCATAAAAATTCCGTACATTAAAGTAAGCTTTAATAAGACACAAATTGTAGGCAAATATCTAAAATTCTTTAATAATAACATTTTATCAGTTATCGAAAAATCGATAAATCCACAAATTAGCTCTATAATGTAATCTACCTTGAAATTACCATTAACAAGACACTTGAACTAGAAAACGGCCTTATAACATATCAAAATTTCTATAAATGTTAAACTTATTTAAATAATAATGTAAAAATACTCCTTACTGGATCTGCCTTAAGAAAACATAGAGACTAGGAAATATCGGACTTTTGGAGCTATCGATAAATCCAAAAATTATGTCAAAAGTTAAACGAAATCGCTGTATTGCAATCTACTTTAAATATGATAGTAACACGCTTATTAAATTATCGAAATTTCGATAACTCCCTTACTTTTTATTTACAACTACTATAACTTTAAGTAATTTTATTAAATTTTTATGTTAATCTAGCATTTATCGAAAATTCGATAACTCTATAACTTTGCGAAAATTATGCGAGAGTTTCTAAAATTTTCGATTAAATACAAGAGGAAATAACAAAAATAAACTTTTTTTAAATAACTTTGGATTTATCGTTAAAAACAAGTTATCGAAATATTGAAGTACAAAAATTATATAAAAATGAAGGAAAATATCAGAAATAAAATTTATTTGCTAAGCAAATATTTCAATTTATCGAAAAACACCAGTTATCGAATGTTCGATAAAATAACATTACAAAACTTAATAGGCAATATTAGAGAAAATATTAAAAATAAACTTTTTTGTAATATCTGGCGTGTATTTATTATTAAAAATTGTGTTTTTCAATTATAAAAATCACAAAAGAGGACAAAAATTATGTAAAAATAAGTAAAATTTAGTTTTATGTATTAAAAAATAATATACAACAGAAGTTATCGAAAGTTCCATAAGTAAAAAAATATTTTTTTTTAATTAAAAAAGAGTTTCTTTGCGAAAATGAATTGTACCGGTTTAATTTTTTTGGCCAAATACCATTTATTTTTATTTTTTTATAACAATTGTTGCCATTCACAATTTTTTTTCATTTTTTTTTCAAACCAATTTACCACCACCAGTTGCATATTTTCACTTTAGTTTGGAAGGTCAAAATCCTCTACAATGTTTACAACAATAATACTTAATAACCACAGCATAGAGTACATACACACCACACACTACACTACACTACTGCATATTATGCAGTGTATTAACCCCGCTTTAAATTGTTTTTTTACTTCTCCTTTTCCTTCGTGAAAATTCGCCAAAAACATAAGACAAATTGAAGAGAAAAAACTAAAAAACTGCAATAACAACAACAAACAACAATTTAGAAAAAATAGTTATAATTTAGCCAGTCAAGTCATTTGTTTATTTTTAATAGGGAATGTATAGGTGCATAGATAGTATGCATGTGTGTGTGTGTGCATGCAGGCCATACTATTATTATTACCACCACTACCATGACATTATGCCATCGCATACCACTGTTATGCCAGGTCGGTTCGGTGCATTTTTTCGTCTCTACAAAGTCACTCAACTTTTATACAAAACAGCGTTCAGTGACTTTGTTGTAGAAAAAAAAGCAACATTTTTTTTTCTTTTTTTTTCCAAGAGAGTAATGCTTTGTTTTTTTTTTTGTTGTCATAGGCCCAGGTAAGGAGTTTAGTTTAACTGGGATTCCAGCCATAACTTACTCATATTCTTTGTTTTTGTAGAGAGTGTGTTGCTATTGTAGAAATGTTTCTATAGTTTAAGAGGTCTTTTGTTGTGGTTTGACTGCTGCAACCAACAACTACAAACAAATTTATTGGCATTGGCACAATCTTTCTCTCTCTATATGTTTACTTGCATGCATATACTCTGATAAAGAGCGTAGAGTAGGCAGGCAGACACATGTACTGTAAGCAATCGTAAAGTAAAACTTTAAGCAGAAGAAGAACAATGTGGGTTTGTATTATTTTTTGTATTTTTCTGGTTTTTTTTTTTTGTTTCCAACTCATGGTGAATGTCTCTGTCACTAGAGTGCAGTCATTATTGTTTATCACAACAAATAAAAAGTTTACTCACCTCTATTAAATGAAATACAGAAAAAGAAAAAACAAATAGAAAAATAAAAAAATAAATAAAAAACGTTTTTGTGCAATTGGCGGCACCTTCACTTGGCAACGCACACTGTGTGTGTGTGTGTGTGTGTGCGATGCGTAACTCATAATTTTGATGTTTCAATATGTCTATTGAACTCTGGGTGATGGGTGTTGTGATGTGGTGTGGTGTGGTGTGCTTGTGAAAGTTTTTTATCTTTCTAAATATATTTTTTTTTGCTGGTATCAGATAATATTACAACATTAACTGTTGTTACTACTTTATGTAGCTACTACTACTACTATTACTGCCGCTTAATAACAGCTTTTCATTTATAATAAGATTTTACGGGGCAAAAAGGCAAAAAAAAAGAAAAATTTAAATTTCGTAATTGTTGTTGAGGGGAAAATAAATGATTTAGTTTTACACCAAAATGCCAATGAATCCGGGAAGGATTTAAAACTGATGAAATAGTCTTTCAATAAACGATAACAATTTAAGATGCTTATTTTTGTGAAAAAAAAGTTATTCTTTAATTCATAGCCTAAAGTTTAGGTCCTAAACAGACATCTTTAGTGTATTTTTAGAAATTTATGGTGTTTTCTTTTCTACAAAGAAAATGTCACCCTCTTACAAGGTACATTAAAAAATTGCTGACCAACCCTGTTGTAATGTAATTTTTTATTTGAGAAGAACAAAACACAAATTTTAAAAAAGGGTATGCCCTGTGTTTACCACTTATTAAGAAAATGAATGAAGAAATGGCAATTTGTTCAAAAGCAGTTCAATGTAAATAATAATATTTAAAATTAATTTAAAAAAAGTGTTTTGCAAGTATTAAATGTTTTATATTTATTAACGTTAAGGTTTTAGATTTAAAAATATGCTATATTTTTTGATTTGTTTTCAATAAAATATGTAAATATGAGAAAGGTGTTGCCAGATAGCTAAATTTTCGACTTCATTTTTTGATCGCTGTTTTTTATAACCAAAAAAAAATTTTTAACACTGTTCTAACACTGAATACAATTTTTTTTTTATATTACTGACCATGTAGCTTTAATAATGTAATGTCTCCTTAATGTTACTCCACAAAAAACAATGAAAAAATTAACTTCAAAATTGGATAAAGATACCATGCGGCTTTTTTAAATTTCATCTGGTAGCCCTTTAAATAAACAAAAGTCATCTGCTTTACAGGGCATTATCAGCACTCTCGATTTATACAGGGCATAAAATGCGATGCCCTCCACCATTGGCAAGTGCGAATTATTTAGAATAAAACATACCACCCTTTTTGAGGGTGAAACATTTTTAAGAAACAAACACAAAATTGCATTTTGCACATGCACAATGCACATTTTTTGGAAGAAAAGAAAACACCATTAATAATGCCTTAGTTTACATACATACATATATGTATATCGACTTTTCGATAACTCTAAAAAGTTGGTTTTTAATTTATTTTGATGGGTTTTATTTAAATTGTATTGAGTTTCTCCCATAGCGGTTTTTGAGAATTTGTAATTATCGAATTTTCGATAAGTTTCTAAAGTTTGTTTTTTATTTACTTCAATGAAATTATAAAGTGCTTTTCATAATTATAGCACTAATAACAAACAATGAATATAAAATTGTCTTCAGGTCATAGTCTCTGATGAAAATAAGTGGAACTTAGATGGACCAGATGGCTATCGATACTACTGGCGTGACCTTAGAAAGCAACCAAAGTATTTTACTAAAAGTAATTTTGGGGGAGGTAGTCTCATGGTTTTGGGGGCTATTTCTTTAAGTGCTGGCCTCGAATTTCAGTTTCCATCTACGCGAATGAATAGTACAGAGTACAATACTGTTCTTAGCTGTAGTTTGCTTCCCTTTTTGAGAGAAAATAATGAAAAAAAAATATATATTTTCCAACAGCACAATGCCAGAATTCATGTCAGCAGACAGAGGATGGAATGGTTTCGTAATCAATCTATTGAGGTATTATCGTGGCCAGCTTGCTCTCCTGCTATGAATATTATTGAAAACGTTTCCCCAAACGAATTCCCCATTCTTATCCGAAGAGTATATTAAAATAATAGACAATTTACCACTGTTGAAGATTTGAAATTAAAAATAATCGAAGAGTGGAAGAAAATACACGGAGAAATATTAAATAATCTTTATAAGAGTATGAAAGATGGAATATTTAATTTAATAAGCTCTAAGGGGGTGGTTTACTAAGTTTTGAGTATCAATATTTTTGGTAAATAAAGCTTCTTATTTAACAAAAATGAGACTGGTGCTATAATTATGCAAAGACGTAGTAAGTTATGAAGTAAAAAAACTACGCTAATAATTTGAAAAATTTACTGTTATTTTTTCTTTTACGTTAACACTACACATAATGAAATGTTGTGATGTTGTTGTTATAAATGTACTTTTTTAGAAATTGAAAAAATTAAGGTGGTTCTATAATTATGAAAAGCACTATATTTAAGATTTAACTTTTTTCAAGTCTTAAGTCTGAAAATTTTACCTCAAGTAATTTTCGATAATTCGATAATTTTCCAATTATAAATTAATTCTTCTGTAAGTTCATCAAATTCATTGTTTTTCATTAATTCATTAAGATTTTAGTTCAAAAAGTCTATTCTATAATTCGATTACTTTCTTTATCGACAACTTTTCATTTAAAAATGAAATATTTTTTATAAATCGACAAGTTTTAAATTAAAATTTAATGCATTTTTGATAATTCGATAAAAAGTTTAAACTGAATTCATTTTGATAATTCAACAATTTTGCAATCGATAACTTTCCGATAACATTTTAGTTGATAAACTTTACATTTAAAAATGATTGATTTTTAATAATTCGATAACTTCTTACGATAAAATTTTTGATAATAAACTCGGAAACCTTTCAGTCGATAACTTTCCAGTTACAAATTCGATAATTCTTATCATTTTAAAATTTTTGGTTTTTGATAATTCGATATCTTTTTATGTTGGAATTTCCGATAATTCGATAACTTTTTACGTTAACATTTTCGATAATTCGATAACTTTTAATTTAAAAAAATGTTTAGAATTTAATTCTTCTGTAAATTCATCAAATTCATTGTTTTTCATTAATTCATTAAGATTTTAGTTCAAAAATTCTATTTTATAATTCGATTACTTTCTTTATCGACACCTTTTCATTTAAAAATGAAATATTTTCTATAAATCGACAAGTTTTAAATTAAAATTTAATGCTTTTTTGATAATTCGATAAAAAGTTTAAACTGAATTCATTTTGATAATTCAACAACTTTGCAATCGATAACTTTTCGATAACATTTTAGTTGATAAACTTTACATTTAAAAATGATTGATTACAAATTCGATAATTCTTATCATTTTGAAATTTTTGGTTTTTGATAATTCGATAGCTTTTTATGTTGGAATTTCCGATAATTCGATAACTTTATATGTTAAAATTTTCGATAATTCGATAACTTTTAATTTTAAAAAATGTTTAGAAATTAATTCTTCTGTAAATTCATCAAATTCATTGTTTTTCATTAATTCATTAAGATTTTAGTTCAAAAATTCTATTCTATAATTCGATTTCTTTCTTTATCGACAACTTTTCATTTAAAAATGAAATATTTTCTATAAATCGACAAGTTTTAAATTAAAATTTAATGCTTTTTTGATAATTCGATAAAAAGTTTAAACTGAATTCATTTTGATAATTCAACAACTTTGCAATCGATAACTTTCCAGTTAAAACTTTCCGATAAGATTTTAGTTGATAAACTTTACATTTAAAAATGATTGATTTTTAATAGTTCGATAACTTCTTACGATAAAATTTTTGATAATAAACTCGGAAACCTTTCAGTCGATAACTTTCCAGTTACAAATTCGATAACTCTTATCATTTTAAAATTTTTGGTTTTTGATAATTCGATAGCTTTTTATGTTGGAATTTCCGTTAATTCGATAACTCTTATCATTTAAAAATTATAGCTTTTCGAGAATTCGATAACTCTTATCATTTAAAAATTATAGCTTTTCGATAATTCGATAGCTTTTTGTGTTAAAATTCTCGATAATTCGATAACTCTTATCATTTAAAAATTATAGCTTTTCGATAATTCGATAACTTTTAATTTAAAAAAAAATGTTTAGAATATTTTTTGCGATTTTTTTTCTTATTTGATGAGTAACTTGTTTTCAAGTTACCTTATTTGTTTCGCCTCTTTTTTTTTTTTTTGTCTTGTTTCGATAATTTTAAATTGTTTAAAGTTTTGTTTTCATGTTGTTTCTTTTTTTTAAATTTTTTTGTTGTTGTAACTATGAGCCGTTAAATGTTTATTAAAGAAACCATTATTAACCAGAATATTTTGTTTATTTGGGTTATGAGGATTTGTTATTCTTCTTCTTGTTTGTCTTTTTTTTACCTATTATTTAATAGAAAAAGAATAGAAGAAGAATAACAAAAACAAGAAATAGTTGAAGTTTTCACTGCCCTGTTTTGGGAACTACAGGTCTTTTTGCGTCGTTTTTTTTTATGAATGTTACAGCCATCATCCACATCGTTGATGTGCCATTAAAATTCTCTAGAATTTCAGTTTCAATAGTTTTTTTCTTTTTTTTTTTAATAATTTTTGTTTGTTTGTTGTTGTTTATTGTCTATTATTTTCATTTTCGTTTTCTCCTCATATTTGTTTACAACTTTTAGTTTTTTACACTTTTTCTGTGTTTTGTTTCTGGGGCCGAATTTTTTTTTTTTTACTTTCAAAAAAAGTTAAAAAAAAAATACAAATTATTCTGACTGATGTCATAACAGAATTTCATTCATTTCCATTACCAACCAACCAACTAGCCGGGCCGGCTATAGACCAAATGGCTTTAATTATACTCACAAATACACACGCTTAATGAAGACAAAAAAAAAACATTTTTTTTTGAAAGTGTTTCCGTAAATTCTTAGAAGACACGTCAGAACAATATATGCTGTGTTTTGGGCAAAATCTTATTAACTTGTTCGTTCTATTCCCCACGTTCTTCTTCTATTCTCTAATATTTCCATTTTCTTTAATGTTTTTTCTTTTAAAACACACACAGAAAGAAAGACAAAGAGAGAGGAAGAGAGAGGCTGATTGTGCTCACGCGTAGCTATAAAGCCGGCTTAATTATCAAACTGTGATCACGAAAAAAAAAAAAATCGAATTGCGTAATTTAATAGCAGTGGCTTAAATAATAATAAAAACAACAACAATAACAACTTTTTTGGTTGTTGGTTTTTGGTCAAAACAAAGTAATTAATTTTGGGGGAAAAAAAATAAAACGATTACACAACAACCAACAATTCTTATGAGATTTTTTGCTCGTTTTTATTCAAAAAAAAATTTACTTAAAACCCACAAAAATAGAGAAAATACTGACAGTATTCCCAAACAAAAACTGGCCTCTTATTTGGATGCCTTACTTCACTTTCAGTTCAGTTGTAACAATAATTTTTATATACTTAAAAATTATCGATAAATTTCAATAAATGATCAATTTTAACAACATTTACACGACAAAAATGCAATTTTTAAATATTTTTTTTTTAATTTAGAGAAGTTATCGAAATTTCGATAACAAACAAATTTACATAAAAATGTAAAGAAAATAAATAAAGATCTATCAATAACTAAAGTTTTGATTAAAAAGCGGTAACTTAAAGAGTTATCGAAATTTCGATAACTAACAATTTTACATTTACACGACAAAGAAATGGGATTTTTTAATTTTTCTTTTTACAAATTTATAGAAGTTATCGAGTTATCTAAAATTTCGATAACTAACAAATTTACATAAAAATTTAAAGAAAATAAATAGAAATCTAATAATAGTCCACTATCAATAACTAAAATTTTGATCATAAAACAGGTAACTTAAATGGTTATCGAAATTTCGATAAGTGTAAAATTTAGATCTCTATTAAAGTGTAAAGTTTTAAACGGATTTAATGCAGCTAGGTAGTTGTCGAATTTTCTTTAAGTCCAGAAACTATTAAAAAAAAAAAAAATACGGAGCAACGATGGTATGCAGTTATCGAAATTTCAATAAATGCAAAATTTTCATAAAAATTACAAGAAATTCATTAAAAAAGTTCGGAAGTTATTGAACCACACTTTTTCCGCATTGTTTTTTTTTTATCATTTTTATTGCATCTTCTTCTTCTCTAAAACTGTATTTTTTTATTGCAATTTTCACGCTCTTTTCATGCACACATAATAAATCTAGCGTTTTCAGCCTTTCGCGCGGCCTCTTAAATACTGTAATTTTGTACGTTTTATAAGCAAAAAACAAGAAAAAAAAAGAACAACAACAGCAGACGTCAGATCATAAGTTCATTCCCTTTTTTGCATTTTGCAGCCATCATTTCTAACACAGGCTATAAAACGCTGCCCCAGTGGACTTTAGGAGAAGTTAAAATGCCATAAAAGCCAATAGAAAACAGCCCATATGGCTCAATGGCTCACTGAACTGTGAGGACTAATGCATGCGTTGCAAAACATCACGTGCATAACACTTGTAATAATAACAGCGACCAACAACAACAAGAACAACAAACAGAAACACAAAATCAGGTCCGCATTAGAAACCAATATTGCTTTGCTTGCACCACACCACCACTGGCACCTTCTAGACCAAGAACAAGAACAAGAAAAAGAAAATTCTTGTTGGGTAATGTTGTCTAGAAAATTCTAAGAATTATTGGTTGTTAGAGGGAGAGGGAGAGAGAGAGATAGAGAAATCAAAGAAAACAGTTAGAAAACTGTGTTTATGTGTGAAATTCTCTTCTTCAAACAAAATGGAGTTGCTGCTGTTGCAGTTGTAAATTGTGTGTGTGTCGACGTCAGCGTCAATTGCAAATTGGACGTGGACGTGAGAAGCAAACGAAACGAAAACGAAGGCTGTTAGAGGCAAACAGGCGATGATCCCGACAAACGTTAGCCAAAGTTGTGTAATTATTAGTTGAGTGTGGTGGTGGTAAATCCCTTTCAGTTTATAACACAGTCGGCGAAATAATTTTAGGAGGACACTTTAATAACGGGGATAGACTTGCTTACAACCCACTTTAGTCAGGATTTCAACCACTAACTTCTCCCACTACCGCATGTTGTATGTGTTAATTTTAGCGATGAGTGACGGAACCTACAAACAGTTTAACGTCGACTCTGAATGGCCAATTTTTTTTGAGAAACTTTTCTTAACAATTTTATTTACTATCGAGAATTTTTTTTTTGTTAAAAAAAGAATTATATTCCTAAGTCAATATAACGGGTTATCCATTTCGTGGTTTCAAAAGTAAACGTAAATAAAACACATACTATAAAATATTTTTTTCATGATATTTCTTTTTTATTGTAAAGTTTGAACGTTGACATTATGTGTGAAACACTACATCATTTAAATGACCTCCTCGCGAAGTGTTGCAAGCATTGATTCTTTTGAGGTAATTTTCGACCACTTTTTGACACATATTGGGCGGTATCTCAGCCAAAACTTGACGAATGTTGGTTTTTAAGTGCTCAAGAGTTGAAGGTTTATCTGCAGAAATACGGTCTTTCGCGTAGTCCCACAAAAGAAAGTCTAATGGTGTCAAATCGCATGATCTTGGTGGCCAGTTGATATCGCCACGACGAGAAATTTCGCGACCAGGAAATGTCTCTTGCAATAAAGCCATATTCTCTCGAGTTGTGTGGCATGTGGCACGGTCTTGTTGAAACCACATATTCTCCAAGTCGTATTCTTCAGTAGCAGGCAAAAAAAAGTCGGTTATCATATGACCATAACGCTCCGAATTGACGGTGACAATCGTTCCATCGTCGTTTTCGAAGAAGTGAGGTCCAATCACCCCTTCGGACCAAAGAGCACACCAAACAGTGACTTTTTCTGGATGTAATGGCCTCTCTTCAATTACTTGAGGATTCTCAGAACCCCAAATACGACAATTTTGTTTATTAACATACCCACCGAGTGTGAAATGTGCTTCATCGCTGAAGAAAATTTTGTTCGATACGTGGCTGTGGCAGAATCGCCATTTTTGTAGTAGATTTTGATAATTTTTATGCGTTGTGTGATAGTTAAGTGATCCATTTTCGTCAATGTCAGACTTTCAACTGAAAAGAAAAAAATTGATTTCACAACTTAGTTCGACAGATGTCGAATTCCAGTCCCATACTTTTGAAACCACGAAATGGATAGCCCTATATTTTTGTTTTCTTGACCAATATTTCTTTTGATATTTTGATTTTCACAATTATCTTTGTTTTTTTAATAAATATATCGCATGCAATAGATTTTTAAAATTCATATCCATGTCCAGGTTCTCTTTATTTACCTAATATGACCGTTTATTTATGAAACACAGTGTAACTATAGCAATAGAAGTGTTTCAACGATCAGAACTTGTTTATGAACACAGCGAACATATTTAATTGGGTTTTACACAAACACACATGTAAGTGCACATATAAATGCACTGTGTGCTAAGAGAAAGAGAGATATAAGAGATGACTAGTGGAAGCACGTAAAACAAGAATATTTTTGCAATAGAGAAGCATTAAATGATGACGTTTTTCTTTTAGTAAAGCCTACTACAAGTATTATTACTACAAATACTACAACTACTACTACTACGACGACGACGACGAAGACGAAGACCATCGCTGGCTACTACTCGGCAAATACAATGGCAAACTATTGCAAATAGATGTGTGATGATGTGTTTTGTTTTGGTTTTTTTTTTATTGCAACAGCGGCAGCAAAAGTGCATTGAACGCCAGCCAGTATTGCATGTTGGCAAAGGGTTAAAGACCCTTGTTACAAGCAAAAAAAAAGAAGAAAAAAAAAACAATAAACACAGTAACAGAGAAGGTGGCTAAACACAACTATTTAATAGATGAGAGTGTGTGAGAAGAGTAATAATGATGAGAATCAGAGAGCAGTGAGTAAAAAAACGTGTTTTATTGCACATTTTTATTGTAAAAACCAAACAAAATAAATCTTAATTTATTGTTGTTGTTGTCGTTAGTAGAAACAGAAGAAAAAGCAGAAATAAACTGTCGATCATTGGCTTTTGTTGTTAATAGCAACGAGAGATAAGATGCACTCACTGCATCACTACCATTACCATTGAAATTCTCTCTCTCTCTCTCTCTCTGGAACAAAAACAGAAATAAATCTTGTTCCTCTTGAGTTAGTATTTTCTTTTCATTGCTGTGTTGTTATTGTTGCTGCTGAACCTACATCAACATACGAGAGCAACAGAAACACAGAAACAGAACATGATACTGACTGTTGTGATTCATTTCGAAGAAGTAGAAGAAGAAACAAAAAAATAAATATGATGATAATGAGGCTGATGCCTTTGAAAAAAAAAAAAAAAAAAACGAAACAACGTCATGATGATCATCTTGAACTGTTGCTGTTGCTGCAGCCAGCATATGTACATACATATATGCAGTCACACAAATGAAAATGTCTGATGGCTTTGAACTTCAAATGAAAGAAAATTAAGTGGGGGAAAATGTAAAAAAAAAAACGATTTTTTTCTTTCTTTTCTTCTCCTTTGTTTATATACGAACATGGTAGTCTATATGGGGTTTAGGTGGATAAGGATGTGCACTACACTGCGGAGTATTATTGTTGAATACAATTTGTATTGTTTTGTAAAATGAAATTTGGTATTTTTGTACACACACACACACACACACCAACACGCTAATTGTTTCGCATGTTATAAAATAGTGCTGTAGGCTGTCTGTTGTGGTTTTGTATAGCATTCACTGCAAACGCCATGCCGTTACACTAATCTATTTCTTTATAAATTTTTTTTCTCCCGTGATATATTTTTTTCCTCTCACCCATGCTATAAATTATCTTATTTTACTATTTCTTATTAAACAATAAGAATATGGCGGCATAAACGTTTTATAAATCCTTTTTTTCTCCCATGATATACATATGTATTTTTATTTCACCTCATGCTACAAATTTAATTTATTTTACTGTTTCTGCTTAATAAAAATATTTCATAAATCCTTTTTTCTCTTGATATATTTTTATATTTTTTTTTATATCTCATGATATATTGTTATCTTTTTTATCTTTTACCTCATAATATATTTTTATTTTTTACCCTACAGTAAATATTGGTTGTATAAAAAATGGAGAAATTTATATCATGATACATTTTTTTTTTTTATCTCATGATATATTTTTATTTTTATCCATATGCTATAAATTTCTTCCCCTTTTTTTATACAACCAATATTTACCGTTTGTTGGTAGTTTTATATGTTGAAACATAATTTTTCCATATTTTATGTTTTCCTTTTTTGTCTCATGCTATTACTTTTCGTTTATTTTGATCTAAAAACCTGTGCTTGCTTACATATGCCATATGTAGAGGTATTCCAATCAATTGAATTTTGTTACCATTTTGTGTAATGCTTTACCCCTATTGAAATGGAAAACTCTGAAGTGAAAATGATTTCGAAACGAAACGAAACACACAATCCATTCAATTATTATAATGACGTTAATAAGTGTTTAGTTTAGTGTAGTTGTAGTAGTAGTTGTTGTTGTTGCTGTTGCTGTTGTTGCTTTAAACATTTCTTTAAGATCAATGGCTTTCGTTAGTTTTTAGTTGCAGCGGAGTGGCAATGTATGTTGAAGAAATGAAATCGGGTTTGCTTTTCGGATGCTACAGGCTCTTCTCTTCTAAACACGATGATTATATGAGAAGAAAAATGTATACAGCGTGTGAGAGAGTTTATAAGAAGAGAAAGAAAATACACAAATTATGTGTGTATTTAGGCAAGGAGTGCAATGACGCTGTGTAGTTGTTGTTGTTGTTGTTGTTTATTTCTTGTATTACAAAATGATGTTGATATTATTATTATTGTTGTTGTTGTTGCTTGTGTAGTTGTTGCATATTGTTTTTTATAGTTTCAATGTCGAGTTCATTTATGTTTTGGTTTTTCCTTCTTTTTTCCTTTTTTTTTTTTTGTTTATTTGTTTCGTTCAGAAACAAGCAACATCACTTTTTATTTCTTTACAAGAAAAATTATTGAGCAGCACTAGAGGAATGTTTGGTTGGTTGTATGAGAGTGTATGTGTGTGTGTGTGGAAGTTTATTTAAAATCTGAAAATCTTGTTTCCCCCAAGTATTGTTGTCAGATCATTGAACGTTACCATGTGGTGAAACGTAATCGTTTTTTTTTTCTCTCTCTTCGCTTGCTTGTTCGTTTTTGTACGACGAGGAGATGAGTTTGGCTTACTGCTACTGCAGTATGCATTGCTGCATTAGCGCAGAGTACAATGATCCACATTGTATGTATGGGCATACATACATATACTGTGGGGACTGAACTCCAGAAGTATTTTCCTTTTCTTTTTTTTTGTTTCTTATCAGCTACACCAACGCAGTTTATTTTTAATTTTGTTTTTTAGTTTCCTTTATTCGATCTGTGTGTGTGCCTGCATTTTAGAAGAATTTTCTTGACATTTTTCGTCAAAAAAAAAAAAAAAAACTTGTGAAAAAGAAAATTTTTTTTGTTTCTTTACCTTCGGGAAACTTCTCTTGTTTATGATGTAGAGTTTTCCCCCATTTCCTTTTCTTTTCTTTTTGTTTTTTTTTTTCAATTCAATTCAGCTTCGTTAGAAGTTGTGTGTGGTGTGATGTGATGTTGTGCTGGTTGTAGTTATTGTTGGTCTTTCCTGTAATCTGTGTTGTGTTGTGTTGTGCTGTGGTATTGAGTTCAAGTGCACCACATTGTTTAACGAAAATCTAGAATCTCTCTATAGAAACCGGTGCAAAAAGTAGAAAAAGCTGCAGAAGAAGAAGAAGTAAAAGGCGAAAAATTCTATGTTGGAAAATGAATTTCAATGTTATGGTCCGTTGATCTTTGAAAAAAAAAATTCTTAAAGTGCAAAGAGGAAAACCGATTTTTTTTTTATTGAATCTGGTTTGTTTGGTTAGTGAGTCAAAATGTTTGGAATTGTAAAATGTTGTTGTTGGTGTTGTTAGTAATAAACGGTTAAAAAACTCTTAAAAATTTAAACCACTAGCATCCTAACGTTTTTCCTTCTTAAAGTACTGAATATAACGAACAATTCACTTGGACGAATAGGCCTGATAACAATTTGGTTCGTTTTAATGGAAAGCTGCTGTATTTTTAGGCATTTTTCGTTTGTAAAGTTATTCAGCGATTCGTAAATGACACTTTAGATGACAGTTGATGGCCTTGCCTCACATTTGTTTTGAATGGAAGCCGCTAAAAATGTCTTTGAACTTTAGTTTTATCACGGAGAATTTTATTTCAAGCCAATCAAAGATATTCTAATGAACTCGGCTTAATTACGGAATTTATACACAAGATATGTACGTAAATACTTGAAGGAATTTTTGTAGGTGGGGGTTTTTTTTTACTGCCTTTCGAACTTAGGTTTCTTTATCTCTAAGATTTTGTATCTCGAATGTCGTTAAACGAACGCTTTAATAGAATAAAAATTCTTTTTTTGCCAAAAAAAAATTTTTAAGCCAAAAAAAATTTGAACAACAAAAAAAAAACTTTTTTCTGTTGATATTGTTGTTGTTGTTTTCTAAACATTAAATAACACACGCGAATTTTTTTTTTCAATTTTTTTTTTTTTTTGCAAAAAAATTCATGTTTTTTTGATGCTTTTTTTTTTTTTTGATTTTTCTGGTCTTTGAAATTCTCTTTCGATTTTTATAAACACAACCTAATAGTGTATAAGGGGCGCCTGTTTTTGTAAGACAAACGATTTCACCGACGAACGTCTGAATGTGTTTGTGTTTTCCATACAAACAGACGTTCATCTGAAATCTTTTGTCTTACAGAAACAGCGGATAAGCTTGCATAACATGTGAGTGTTTATGTGTGTGTGTGTGTGTTGAAGTGTATTAAATAATACCCACATTTGAGTTCTAAAATATTGTTTGATTTGCGTGCGTGCGTGCGTGTGTCTGTCGTCTCTATGTTTATTTGTTTAATTCAATTCTGCTGTTTTGGCTGTCTGTCGGTCTCTGCTGTTGGATAAATTACTCGTACTTGCCATATATAAACATGAGTGTGTGTGCATGTGTGTGAGATTATTTGCAAAAAAATTTGTTTTATTTTTATGTGCAAAAACATGTACATATGCATGTGTGTATGAGTGTAGTTGTGTATGTTGTGAATTATAATGGCGGTTAATGGAGGTCATTCACTTTCGCACGAATTGTAATTTTTCTGGCTTGTTTTTGCAAAGAAAAAACATATTCTGTGAGTCTTCAGTTGTATTCTCTGCTGTTTTGATTGTTTTTTTTTTCTTTCTTTCATTTTTGCCAACCATAAGGCGGACTTTGTATTTTTTTTTCGCAAAAAACAAAAAAACACAAAAAAAACGAAGAAGAAGAATATCAAATCAAGACTTGGTTTCATTTAACGTGTGATGGTTCTTTGTAAGTTATTGGGTCTTTTGACTTCTTTATTATTGAAAACAGCAAAAACAACAACGACTTCAAACGACTTCTCTCCCCCTTGCTTTTTATGATTAAATGGGTTGGGTTTTCAAAGGAAATTGTTGGAGGCACAATTTCTTTCTTTAGCTGCTTCAATTTCAAAACGATTGCAAAAATAAAAAATAAAAGGATGAACAGGTGCCAAGGCAAGGTTTAAAAATGAACACATAATAGGCGGGTAGTTAAAAAAAAAAAAAAGAAAAAAACTGAAACATTTTCTTGCACAAAACTAATGTCTACATAAGAGTCCAAAGACAGATCTTCTTTTGAATTCTCTGGAAACATTCATCGACAGCTCAAAATTGGTAGAAAAAACAAAGGAAAACCCAGACAGATTCCCGTATAACTGAAGGCAGTGCCTTACGAGAGAAAGTGGCCTGTTCTGTAACGTTCTTCCAGCGTTGCCAGATTTTTTTTTAAAACTTTATTTCTGGGAAAAAAAAACTTGTTTTCTACAAAAAAAAACTTGTTTTCTACAAAAGTACCAACATTTTTAAAGGAAATTCCGGAGCCCGTTGCCCTCTGTTGGTGTTTTTTTTTTTTTGCGTTTTTTGTCCGGGACTAATAAAATACATACACAATATTTTATTTAAAAATGTAAATATTTCCTGTTTTTTTAATACTGAATTTATTGAAAAAAAATTTTAAATTTAATTTTGTCGAAAAAACTTGTTTTGTTAGAAAACAAATTTAATGAAAACTTTTTCGCATCTCACAAAACTTGAAAAAAAAGGGAAAACTTGGCAAATGGCAACGCTGCGTTCTTCCCGAAAAATATATACAACAGCGTTGCCACTGAACAAATTCTAATCCTTTCAAATTTTTGTCAAAACCTACAAAAATCGTTAAAAAACCTACCAGTTTTTTAAATAATTTAAATATATATATTTTTTTGAGAAAAAGTATGACTTTTTTATTAAAAAAATATTACATATAATTGTACATGTATTAATAAGCAACAAAACACAACAATATAACAAAAATAATTTATAAAATTCATTTCTAATAACATTTTTAAACTAAAAAAATACTTTTTGATCCAACCTACCAAATATCAACTTTACCTACCATACTACCAAATTATAAAAATCCTACCAAATTTGGTAGGAAAAGCCCAAAACGGCAACGCTGATATACAAGCACCCAGGCTGCCACAAAGTCATCGAAATCGCCGTAGTATATAGTAGGTAATGTGTTGGTTTACTAGACACGAGTCTGTGGTTCAAACCCCTGCTGAAATGTGGCGTCTTCCCACTCTGCAGCCTTCTAGAATAAACTCTGAACGGAAATAAAGTGCCCATCAAAATGGCCGTAGTGTAGTAGGGTAGTGTGTTGGCTTACTAGACGTGAGTCCGTGAATTAAACCCCAACTGAGACATTAAGAACAAAACGAAATGCGAAATGCCACTCAGCCACTCTCTGGGAAAAAAACTCTAAGTGGAAATAAAATTTTTTCAAAAAACTCTCGTGCGGAGTCGACTTTGAACTGTAGGTCCCGCCACTCGTTGTTAAAATTAACATCCCAGTCGGATAGGCACGAAACGCTTAGGACGTCGTCCCTTTCCTCACCATCTCCACCATTATACTATGTTCAGACATGCACTTATATTGAGTAAATCGCAATAAACGGCATTATTGATCTCAATATTTCATATAAAATGTCAATTAATTATTGCTCAATAAATTCATAAATTGTTATAATATTGATAAAAACTTGAAATACAGCACTATCATAAGTACGTTCAGTGAGCATATTACAATTTTCCGAACACTTTCTATTAATATTTGACACTCAAATATCAACAACGACAAACAGAAAAAAAAAAAAAACAAATCAACGAACAAAACAAAAACAATGTTGTTGAAACAAGCAGCTGTTTTGTTTACCAGCTGTTAAATGAATATTGAATAAGCAGCTGAACTGCGTATATTGTTATGTCTAAACACTTAAAATATTGTTATCAATAAACCGAATACTGAGTCAATAAAAGTGCTTGTCTGAACATAGTATTACGTTAACCTTCCAGTTTAAAAAGAGGAGAAGAAATAATTGTGGATAAATGAAGTTCCTGCACAAATAATTTTTTTTTTTTTATAAATTTAATACCTACAGAATTAATTAATTTTCTATTGTGGAATCTACTCCAATAACTGATTAGAAAAATACTGATTCTTCATAAATGACATCATGATTTATAGTGTTTATCTGAAATAGAAAAAAATATTGTGTGTATATGAAATGAAAAGATTTTTTTAGATTGAAATTAAAAAAAAAAAAAAAATCTAATCGAAAAAGGTTCTTAAAATCAAAGCCACAAAAAAAGAAAAAAAAAAAAAAAATAAACGCAACCAATCGTTTAAACTAATTGTTGTCTAGAGAATGAGTTTCTTTTTTTTCTTGCGATATACGCGCGTCTTTTTTCTGTTTTCATTTCAAATGAACGTTTGTGTGAAATTCAACACAAATGGCCTTCAAAATTGACCGAGTTCATGGGACTGGAATAAAAGTCTAAAGAGCCACCGCCGCAATATAACAACCAAAAATTATATGATAATGTGCGTAAATTGTGTTTTTTTTTTTTTGGTTTTTCAAATAGAACCTTTAAAAAATGCGTAAAAATCTAAAGCAAGCGTCATACATACATATTAGGGTGGTTCACAAAAGAAGAGAAAAATCAGAAAAAAGCTTTTTTTTAATTAAATTATTAACCTACCTGGGCATATTTTTGTGCTTGGAGTTTGCTAGTCAAATTATTTGATCTAGAACTAAACCAAATCCATCAAACGCACAAGAGATTGAGTCCTTACCTCTTCAGTTCAGTGGCGGTTTATTGTAATATAGGATGATTTTTTAAGAGCTATAGGAAAATTTTTCAAAAAAAAAACACATGAAATTCAGAAAAATGCATGAAATCTTTATTTGAATCGATAGTACGGTCCATATAATTAAATGTTTGAAGATTATTTCATGCAAATGTTGACCGCGACTGCGCCTCAAATAATGGTCCATCCGCTTAGTCCAATTTTGGCATACTCTTTCCAACATTTCGGCCGATATCTCACGAATAAATGCTTCAATGTTGTCTTCCAATGCGTCAATTGAAGCGGGCTTGTCTGTATAGACATGAGCTTTAACATAGCCCCACAAAAAATAGTCTAAAGGCGTTAAATCGCACGATCTAGGCGGCCAATTGACCGGTCCCGAACGTGAAATAAAATGTTCACCGAACTCGCCTCTCAATAAGTCCATTGTTACGCGTGCTGTGTGGCATGTGGCACCGTCTTGTTGAAACCACATGTCATGCAAGTCAAGCTCTTGCATTTTGGGCAAAAAAAAAAAAAGTTGGATATCATCCCGAATAGCCGCTTCAGTGGGTCGATTAAACTGACCATAAAATGGAAGAAGCGCGCGATGAACTTTCTTAACAGAGCACGCATTTTGATAATAAAATTCAATGATTTGCAAGCGTTGTTCGTTTGTAAGATTAGATTTGTGGTTAAATTATAGACCAAACTGAAGATGTTTGACATTGAAACAAAACACGAAACGCGCGTGAGCTGTTTAAACCAGTGTTGCCACAAAGATAATAGCTAAAAAATCACCCGATAGTTGAAGGGTTTTGAAACGCAAGGCTTTGATGATCATGGTGGCATTTGTAAGGGGCTGACACGAGGACACCTTACTGGAGCGCATGTACAAGCCAAAAAAGAAAGTGTACACTATGGATAAAATTCTAATAATCTCAACTCAAGTTTTCCACTTAAGGAGAGTGCCCCAAAAAATTTTACAATATATCCAAATTTTTTTCTAATTCTTTTCTTGTTTCAATTTTAAAAACTGGCAATAAAATAATTTGAAAAAAAATTAACCGTAATTTATTAATGTATACCTATTTTTTTGAATTGTACACTTTCTTTTGACGCTCACAGTATATAGAGGTGATAGGACCACATAGGATGATGCCACAGTTTTCTGTTATCCCCTAATACCGGAACTACTCGGAGTTACTGACAAAGCAACTTAGACTGCCAATACGTCAATACGTGACAGTTGCTCCAGATCCTTTGCCAAAGTGTGCCGGTCATGCACCCAGTAGGTAAAGGACAGTCTACTCATCTATGTAGCTTCTGCAGAAATCATTAGCAAAGTGTCTAAGACCAATGCCATAATGCAATGACCCTTAATGACTCTGATTACCATACTTATTGTGCTCCTCGGAAGTTTAAGCAGACTTGACGCGCGTCCCCTCATCAAGCCTTGGTCAGATTTTCTGCGCTCTTTTACCACGTAGACATTTTAGAAGTCGCCGTAGTCTAGTAGGTAGTGTGTTGGCTTATTAGACGAAAGGCCCGAGTTCAAATCCCAGGTCAGACATCAAAACGAAAATATGAAAATATTTCTTCGGCGACTTCCTCTCAGCAGATTTCTGGCAAAAACTCTGAGAGTAAATAAAATTGCCATAAAAAGCTTCTCAAAAATCTGTCGTTTGGAGTCGACTTTAAACTGCAGGTCCCGCTACTCATGTATTAAATTAACGCACACAACACGAGTGGTGTGAGAAGCTAGGACGTTGTACAATGGGTCAATTCGACACAGTTGACAAGTACACGTCCTCTAACCTAACCTAACCTACCACGTAGACAACAATGCCACATGCTTTGCTTTGCAGACTGCTCATGGATACAACCTAGGTTTGGGAATCTTCCGAATAGTCTTCTAAACAAATTGACTTCAATTGTACAATATGTCTTGGTCGTGATAAGCAAAGGCTATGCAAAATAAAAAGAATACATAGAGACATTTTGTGAACATTTTGGACCCTGATGACAATGTTTCCGCCTTGTAAAGAAGGAGGATTACAGAGGGGTGCTTTATAGTCAAACTATTTACCTTTGCCCTCTGTCACTCTTAGTCGATTTAAAAAAATTTTTTTGTACTCCTTCAACTATGAACGCCCCTAATGTCTGTCTTGGAGAATTCAAACTGGTCTTTAATTTTTGCAAAAAAAAATCATAGAAAAAAAAAACTAATTAGACATTCAAAACCAAAAAAAAAAACAAATCTTTTTTATTTCTTTCTATGGGCAGGCAGCAGCGTATCTAGGAAGTCTTCAACTCTTGCTGCTGCTGTTCGGCTAAAGAATGTTTGCCAAACCTTCGACGTTTAGAAATTCCCTTTTTCAAATTCCTCTATAAAGACTGCGTGCGTGTGTGTGTGTATGTATGTGTGTGTGTTTCAATAATAAATTCTTCTTCTTCTTCTGCTTTAGTTTGCTTATCTTATTATCGCACAGTTTTTTTTTTTGCCAAAATGAAAATGAAGGTCACCAGAGCACAAAATTCTTGTTGTTGGCTGGCGTACGTACGGATGGGGCATGTGTTGTGCTGTGCTGTGCGCTTCAAAAATTCGATTCCCTTGCCTTATCATTTAATAATTAAACAACATCAAGAATTTCTTTTTTGTTTTAATATTTTTTATTAGAAATACTTTCATTCGTCATTTTAATTTCTATTTTCTAATGAATGATTAGAAAATAGTTGTTGTTGTATTGAAAATCAAAAACCTAAGGGTTGCCATGTTTCAATTATTTGTAGAAATAAAACCAGTCTTCTTCAGTTACTTCTTTTGCTTTCGTGTCGAGATTACAATCTGATACCCAAGTTGGGAATGGTTTTTGACATTGATTGAATTGCCTGTCTCCCCGCTGGAACTCAATAAAATCCTCACGCGTGACACTGGTAACTTAGTTCTTTATTCTACAAGTATAATGTCAGGTTACTGACGAGGAACTGCCGAATTTCAGAGGCATATCAGATGGTTTTCTGCAGTATACGTGAGGATAAAAAGGAGATCGAGAAAGCATTGTCTCTGTTACTCTTCAGCTCTTAATAGAAGAAGGAGGAGGGGGGGGGGTGGTTTGTTTCTTTAATAGTGTTACGTTTTACCTTTTTGAGCTCGTAGATTGCAAATAAAAATAAATTTGTGTTTAGTTTTAATTAATTTCTTTATTGTTCGCACAATTCTGTGTGCCACTGTTCACGACTTGATGTAAACAACAGCAATTGCTTTGTTTGTTATTCCTCTTTGCACTCTTTTGCGTAACCAATAACAATTACTAGTCAATTTGTTCGACAGATCTTTATAACGGAGTTCTTTAAACCACGATTAGTATCTTACACACAGCGTCTTCACACAAAAAAAGACTGACTGAATTTTTACTGACTCCTTTGCCTGCTTTGTATTGCTTTTTATATCGCAGGGTAAACAGACTTCGTCTTCTCGAAATCTCTATAAATATAAACATGTTGTTTACATTATTATCGTTTGTGTATTTTGTTTACGTTTGTTTTTGCAATGTTGTTGTTGCATTTTTGTTTACTTGTTTATACCTTTTTTTGGTACTGGTTTTTGTTGGTATATTTTTGTTTACTTGTTTATCATGTAAACAAGTTCATTGTTTTTGTAGAGATGTGAAAGCAAAACAGCATTTCCATTTTCGTAACAATAGTACAAACTCTATCGTCAGCCGATCACTTGAAACTTATTATGAGCTTACGGGGTGTATACCTTTTTCCTTTTTCTAGGATAGATATAATCCTGAATCCGGGAAATAATTCTAATTATTGAAGAACTAACCTAATGGTACCTATTTTGGTACTTTTTTGAAAATAAAAAAAAAAATAAATAAAAACCACAGACCACCTTTCTTGTCTTGGTGTCTTGTATATCCAGCAGTCACTTGGTTAATCACAGCGGCTGACGTTGTGTAAATACGGCGGTTACATATTGGTCCACTCAGGCTGATGCCGCAAATACACTGCAAGCATTTGGGTTTTAGCGCCTAGGTATGGTCAGCCCCGCCGTCGTAAAAAGTTGCAAAATTGTGTAGTACAAGTGCACCGTCGCGAAAGAGTTAATAATTTTTATAAGCTTTAACCAGTATAGCGAGCACTTTATAATTTTTTACGATACTTATCACCTTTCTTTACAACCTTGATACTATTAACTCTCCTTTGGAACCTATTTAATACATTTCGGTATTTTTTAGTGCCCTTGATTACTTATGTGGTACATTTAAAGTACTTTTTTGCTACATTAGGTACTAATGAAACCTTCTGGTAATTTTTACTAATTTTTAGTATCTATTCAGTCCTTTTTTGAAACTTTTTGATACACTTTTTATTACGATTTTATACATATTTTGATACTTTTTTTTTACTTTATTTTATTAGTACCTTCTGGTAATATTTGCTACTTTTTAGTGCCTTTTTTGTTACTTTTTTTAAACTCCTTTTATACTTTTTTGAAACTTGTTTGATACTCTTTAATAATTACTTTGGTATTTTTTTTTAGTACTTTTTACCACTTGTTTTGGTACTTTTTTGCTACTTTTAAGTACTTTTTTGATGCTTTTTAGTAATTTTTTAAAAATGTTTTTTCTGGTACTTCTTTTAGTACTTTTTTTTGGTACTTTATGTTTATAATTATTATAATTAACTTATTTTTATATTTAAAAAAACTGATGATAATAATAATTTTTTTCTTTCATTGCAGGTATGTTGTGCTTTTAAATATTTTAAATTTTCCAAGAAAAAATTCGTTTTAATGACGAAAACTTGTAAGTTATTTAAATTTCTTAATTCAAAATTATAGAAACTAACAGTAAAAAAAAGAAATAATTTTTAAATTTATTTCTAGTTAATTTGAAATAAAAGAAATGATTGACCAAATTTTCCTTTGTAACGGTTTGACCAAATTAGTTTTATAACCCTAGCTTTGCCTGAATTAAAAATGGTTCTCGTCCGATAAATATCTGTACCTACAACTGCAACAGTTGTTCCAAATGAGGCAATAGTATTGTCCAGTATGTCCCATGCATCTCACATAGGCATGTACGGGACGTAATAACAATATTATATGATGATAGTGAGGCTTGAGACTAATGGTGTTTTCTTTTCTACCAAAAAATGTGCATTTTATTAACGCAAAATGCAATTTTGCGTTTGTTTCTTAAAAATGTTTCGCCCTCTAAAAGGGTGGTATGTTTTATTCTAAATAATTCGCACTGGCCAATGGTGGAGGGCATTGCATTTTATGCCCTGTATAAATCGAGAGTGCTGCTAATGCCCTGTAAAGCAGATGACTTTTGTTTATTTATAGGGCTACCAGATGAAATTTAGAAAAAGTCCCCTGGTATTGTTATCCAATTTGAAGTTAATTTTATCATTGTTTTGTGAAGTAATCTTAAGGAAATATTACATTATTAAAGCTACATGATCAGCAGTATAAAAAATTGCATTCAATGTTAGAACAGTGTTAAAATATTTTTTTTTTTTTTTTTGTTATAAAAAAAGCGTGCAAAAAATGAATTCGAAAAATTAGCGATCTTGCAACACCTTTGATCAAATTGGCATTTCCTCATTCATTTTCTTAATAAGTGGTAAACACTTGTGTTATGTTCTTCTCAAATAAAAAATGACATTACAACAGGGTTGGTCAAAAATTTTTTAATGTACCTTGTAAGAGGGTGACATTTTCTTTGTAGAAAAGAAAACACCATAACTCTTGAGAAGAGTATGGGTGGAAATGTCTGGTTAGAGGCAATCTTTCTGCTGCGTTCCTAGGTCATGTAGGATTCCATAGCAATAAATAGGAGGTTGAGACTAGCGGCGTTTTCACATCACGTTGAGCCCATAACATTTTTGTGGGAGGTGGGGAAGCCTTCGACATAAAATATGATGAAAGGCAGTGCAGATTCTTCACGGGTCAAATGGTATTTGAGACAAACTAAATTCTTGCTGGTTTTAATTAATTTACAAAGTGATTTAAGTAAGGTTAGCCTCAGATCGGCCTGATCTGATTGGGCACTGCAGAGTTGAAGAGCAGACGTTCGTCTGAAATCGTTTGTCTTACAAAAACAGGGTATGCATTAGTCTCCTCTGCTCACTTTCGCATTTTTATTAATTGCTGCTGGAGACCGATTAATTCTATGAAGAGTCTGCTGTTGTTTGGTTCTACAATCAAAACCTGTGAGTTTATTTCTTTTTTGCACGATGGCAACTCTGTATTTGATTTAATTATAATGTTAGAGAGAGTCTGTTGTTGTTTATCAGGGAGCTAGAGAGAGCCCGCAAAAACTGTTCCGTGTTATAATACCTGATGATATGGTTTTTGCAATATAAATTGTTTGTTTGGTTTTTTTTTTCTCTCAAAACAAAAGGTGAAAATTCGATAACAAAATTCAAGGTTACCATCGTATCAGCGCTAGAATTTCAATTGCTATGGCTGTGGCTGTGGCTGTGGATTATTAATGGTTTTTGTTTTTGTCTTAATTATTGAAAACGTATTTTCTTCTAATATTTCCTCATAATTATTGTTATTAAAAATAGAAAATGAAATTGAAATTAAATTTGAAAAAGAAAGGAGAGAGAGAGACAAAGAGAGAGAAAGCGAAAGAGAAAGATAGATTAGCACATGTTAAATTAACGTCATGTTAACTTTAGAATTTAAAACAAAACAAAAAAAAAATATTTCTTTTATTTTTTTGTTGTTAGGCTAACCAAAAAGACAAGGTCATCACCTAAATTGTGTTTTAAAAAGAGAGAAAAAAATTGCAAAAAAAAGAGGAAAAATATTTGTTGCGTTATTAACAAAAAAAAAATTGCAAAAAAATATCAAAGAAATATTTGCTGCGTTATTAGCAACAAAACACAAAAAATTATTTCAGTTCTCATAACCATGTGTTAATTCTTTAAATAAATAAAACAGAAAATAATTTTTTTTTATACCAAATAAGCTTGTCTACCTACCTAGCATACGCTAAAACAAAAAAAATCTAAACATCCTAACGCTAACATAAGCTTCAACTACACAACTACACACCACAAGTTTAACAAAATCTCAGCTTAACAAGGCTGACACTCAACAAACAATTTTGCAAGCGATTTAAAAGTTTTAATTTTTATAACATGGTCTCTCCATATGACACTTAATTGTTGTAGTTTTTTATTGGTTGTTTATAGATGACCCTGATCTATTATTTTTAAAAACATATTTGAATTCAAATTATTTGGTTCAATAACCCATTTTCAGTGTTTTCGTGTTTTCGTTTTTTTTTTTGTGCAAAATTTCATCCACATCAGTAACCGTAAATGACACCACCACCAGATAAGATATTGACACTTAATAAAAAAATATAGTGTGTGTGCCAGTGTGGTAAATGAACTTTGAAGGCTTAGAGCGAGCGTATCGAACTTAGAAATCAAGGTTTTGTTTAATTTTTTTTTTTAAAGCAGAGGGCTTACGTGACATATTAAATGGAGCAACATTTCAATATTAATTGTCCCGAAAAACTAATGTTTTATTAATAAAAATTGTACCATAAGATTAGGACAGCTTCTCACGCACACCACGCAAGCTTGGTGTGTCCAACTTTATCCCTAGAGTTTAATGTTGACTCCGAACGACAGATGTTTGAGAAACTTTTCATGGCAATTTGATTTCAACACTCAGGGTTTTTGCTAAACGACTACTGCTCACAGAGAGTGGAAGCTACTGAAAGAAATATTTTCTCGTATTCCGTTTTGTTTGAGATGTTTAAGCAGTGGGGTTAGACCCTAGCACGAACTATTTTCTAATATTAGTGTTTTCAAACCAAAAGTTAAAACCTGATTTTAGCATTAAAACCATAATCAGCTGATTATGCGTTCACACTGCAAGTTTTCTTAAATCTGGTTTTAAATTCATGACATTTATGACTGTGCAATAGCTGCTTTTGTTATTATTTTGTTTTTTTTTTCAGCTGTTTTCAACATTTTTATATTGGTAGCTCTGCTTTAGTACATCGAAAACAGGGTTGTATTTCATAAAACCTACTTAAAACCAATTCAAAAAAGGTTTTATGATGGTTTTAACACAATAATTTTGTATGGTAAAACCTGGTTTTATTTATGGTTTTAACGTTAAAACCAACTTTTGCGTTAAAACCACTCAGTGTGAAAACACTATAAGCCAACACACACTAGCTGTTCGACTACGACAACTTATAATCGGTCTTAACAATCCCAAGGCAATTTGTCGGATTTCTGCCAGCCCTAACACTTCTTTTAAGGCGCTTCAAACGCGCGTGCTCTTCAGCTCATTGGACACACCATTCGATGACAGATTTGCTTTAATTTGGTTCTTTTAAAGCAAACCAGAAAAAAAAATCCGAGCCCCAGCGTTGAAGCTGAGTATTATTGCATTGAGAAGCTCACATAGCAGCTCATTGTTGATTAGCAAGCATCAGAAATTATTGCAAATACGTACTGTTTCTTGCGTAGAACTAGTGTTGGGAATCCCGGGATCCCGGGGTCCCGAAATCCCGGGATCCCGCAGTTTTTAACAATCCCAAAATCCCGGGATTGAGCACTTAATCCCGGGATTTGACTTTTTAAGCCGCAATGAAAAAAATTGTATATTAGAACTCTCACTAATTCGAATTTCCAGAAATTAGAATCTGTTGTTTCAATGCATTAACCGCTATGAAATTAGAAACAAAACTTCAAATTGCGATTTTTTTTCTTTGAGACGTAAACACTTAAATTAAAATCACCAGAAGCAGATGAACCACCAATAAAATAAAACTAAACCATTAACCAAGTATTTTCCTATGCTGGGGCTAGAAGACAGATCACTTTCTGCTACACTTGTACGACTAACAGCCCTTGATGGGATTTCAATTAACGTTATATGCCGCTCTAGTGACTTACGTGCAGGTCTTACAGCAATGGGATTTAAAGTTTACCTACGACTGTCAACACAGTCCGCCAAATGGTTGTATATTACAGCAACAAAATAAGATGTCATGCAAAAGTATGTTACGGCTGAATTTGGAAAGCAACTAACTCTAATAAAAGACTATAAAACTAGGTGGAGCAGCCTTTTGTTAATGCTGGTACGTCTTTATTTATTAAGAAATTGTATACAAAAGGCATTAATAGACATAGGTCCACCTGAAGGTGAATATTTTGCTTTATCCAAAGATGAGATTAATATGGTATCCGCAATCATTAGTGTTCTTATCCCAGTTAAAGCAACAGTTGACGCCCTTTGCCGTCGGGATGCTAATCTGTTCACGGCCGATGTTGCCATAACTTATATGTTAAAAAAACTTAAAGATGCTAACAACGTTATAAGTCAAAAACTACATTCATGCGATGGATGCATGCAACAAAGGAGAACAGATATCAGTGGGGTACTTCAGTATCTGCACAATGGTAGAACAAATGTTCAGTCCGAATCCGAAACAGAGTTCGTAACGGTTCCTTCTTCCATTAAATGTCGCAAATTAATAGTTGAGTTACTCGGAAGACTAAATGCTTCAAGTCCAGCTACATCACTTCTAATAGCTTCTGAGTCAGAAGTTACAACTTCTTCTTCAGCCAGTGTAGAGTCTGAACGTACTTTTTCTGCAGCTGGATTTTTCACAACTAAAATGAGAAGTCGTTTGAGCGATGAAACTTTGGATGCTCTGTACTTCCTCAAAACGTATTTTAAAAATAATAAAAAATAATAACATATCGCACTTGATCAACAAAAGAGTATACATATATCTATAAAAACAATTTACTCTCTATAATTAATTTAAAAATGTGAAAAATTAAAAATAAAATTAATTTTCTTATAATTTAATAAATTCTTTCTTATAAACCTATTTTTGGATTTGTCATGTTATTAATTTTATTGAAATAATATGTTAATATCTTTCAAGAACAAATTTTTTAAAATCCCGGGATAAATCCCGGGATCCCGGGACTAGCTAAATGAAATCCCGAAATCCCGGGATTGAAAATATAGAGCGGGATTGCCAACCCTACGTAGAACTTTTCTCTTGAATGCTCACAAATCAGTTGTATAGGGTCCGCCAAATAACTTTTTTTTTTTGAAAATGCTTTAAAAAAAAACCAGTGAATATTTTCTCAAATTTCTTTTTTTATTTGAAATTACAATCCTTCAGGTTAGGTTAGAGGACGTGTACTTGTCCGTTAAGACAAGTACAATACCCGGAGGTCGAAATTGACCCATTGTACAAATGGTTAATAATTTTAAAATAATTTCATTCAAATGGATGCCTCGGCTGGCCATGCAATAGCCTACACGATCGGTTCAATTTTTGAGCACATTATCGATTGTGTGCAGCTGTATTTCACCAATGGCTTCACGAATATTGTCCTTTAAAGCGTCAATTGTCTCTGGCTTGTCGGCGTAAAACACTTATCTTTGACGGCACCCCGCACAAATAATAGTCCAACGGTGTCAAATCGCAGCTCCGAGGTGGCCCAATTATGCCTCTGGACCAAAATCCGCACCAAACAGTGACTCATTTTGGATGCATCGGCTTTTCAATGTATGCGTGCGGGTTTTCTGTGCCCCAAATGCGACAATTTTGCTTGTTTACATACCCGCCAAGATCAAAATGAGCTTCATCTGAAAAGATGATTTTTTTTGCCAAAATCGGCATCTTCTGTAAGTCGATCGCAGGCCCACTTAGCGTTGTTGTTCAAGCGTATACACAACCATATTCGTTCAGCGGAAGGATAAAACTAATTATCTGTCAAATCAGACATGAGCTAAGTGTTACCATTCACGAAATAAGCACTAGTTGAAAAAACTAACGTTAGATGGCGGATCCGATATTTGTGCGTAAATGTAGAATTAGCCAAACATTCACGGAGCATAAGTTCCTTTATGCTGCCACAGCGTAGAGCAGCACGGAAAGAATGAGCGACTTGTAGAACATAAAGGTAGAATTAGCCAAACGTAGTTTCGATTCTAGCATGTGAAAAAGCCAATGAGAATGATTACTTAACTGTGATAAAATTTCGCTAAGCATTTGCATTGTTTTCGTGAACATCATTCGTCTGATTCTGCCCTAAGTTTCATCGCGTGAAGAAAGTCTTTTCTACTCAAATTACTATCGGGGCCGTTGTAGAGTATGTTGGTGAGAGTAATTCAACTCCTGATCTCTAGATTGGCATTATTTTTTGCTTGATACGTCATATGCAAAATAAATAAATTCAGGACTAACATCAAAGGAGTATAGATATCGACTGTAATATGGATTTCGATACGACGCGCGTTCCCATTCGTCGACCACATATAAACGTATGTACCGGGTTATCCATTTCGTGGTTTCAAAAGTAAACGTAAATAAAACACATATAAAATATTTTTTTCATGATATTTCTTTTTTATTGTAAAGTTTGAACGTTGACATTATGTGTGAAACACTACATCATTTAAATGACCTCCACGTGAAGTGTTGCAAGCATTGATTCTTTTGAGGTAATTTTCCACCACTTTTTGACACATATTGGTCGGTATCTCAGCCATAACTTGACGAATGTTGGTTTTTAAGTGCTCAAGAGTTGAAGGTTTATCTGCAGAAATACGGTCTTTCGCGTAGTCCCACAAAAAAGTCTTAATGGTGTCAAATCGCATGATCTTGGTGGCCAGTTGATATCGCCACGACGAGAAATTACGCGGCCAGGAAATGTCTCTTGCAATAAAGCCATATTTGCTTGAGTTGTGTGGCATGTGGCACCGTCTTGTTGAAACCACATATTCTCCAAGTCGTATTCTTCAATAGCAGGCAAAAAAAAAGTCGGTTATCATATGACCATAACGCTCCGAATTGACGGTGACATTCGTTCCATCGTCGTTTTCGAAGAAGTAAGGTTCAATCACACCTTCGGACCAAAGAGCGCACCAAACAGTGACTTTTTCTGGATGTAATGGCCTCTCTTCAATTACTTGAGGATTCTCAGAACCCCAAATACGACAATTTTGTTTATTAACATACCCACCGAGTGTGAAATGTGCTTCATCGTTGAAGAAAATTTTGTTCGATACGTGGCTGTTTCAGAATCACCATTTTTGTAGTAGGTTTGGATAATTTTTATGCGTTGTGTGATAGTTAAGCAATCCATTTTCGTCAATGTCAGACTTTCAACTGAAAAGAAAAAATTGGTTTCACAACTTTGTTTGAAACTTTTGAAACCACGAAATGGATAGCCCTTTACTTAGTTTTGCACTTATTTACGGCCAAATGACGTCCACCAGCCCAACGCTTGTCGATGACTTGTTCACTAGCCTAACGTTAATTCTCTGCCGTTCATTCGCTAGATGTAAAATCCACACACACGACTCTTTACCTTCCAGTCAAATCCACATGCATACACAGGGCCTGGATCAGAGCAACTCTGTTTTGAGAGAAAATCTCTTACACAGAGAAAAAAACGCAACAAATCTACACGGAAAATTATTTTTGAACAATATTCTATGGGTAGTCCTCGTCGCTAGTCCTGCTTGTTTGGTAGTGTTTATTAGGCTGTGGCTGTGTGAGAGCGAGTTTTGGTGCATTACTATGAGGCCTTAGTCAAATATTCTTTGTAACTGTATTGTAATAATACTGTACGTAGGGTGTGTGTGTATGTAAGTATGTGCAACATTTTAAAAATAAATCTTTACAACACCACTGTGTAATGGAATAAAATTTTATAAAAAAAAAAATCGAAAAAAGCACATAAAAAATCGCCAATAAAATATACATTAAAACGTTCAATGACATTTAAAAAACTTTATCAACACAACAACAGCAATGAATGAATGTTTTGTTGTTATTTCTACTGCTGCTTATGTTTATTGTTGTTGTATATTTGAAGTTGATGTTGTTGACTGAGCAAAAACAGTCATTGTATTGTAGATTATGTTGGCAATGTCATGACTAAAAAGCAAATCAAACAGACAAAATCATACACAGAGCCAGCCAGGCACGCAGGCAAGCAGGGATTCAGTCAACCAAAAAGTAACAAAACAAACCACATGGACACGACGAATGATGGTCATATCTCGACTCGTATTGTGCACACTCACTCACTTGCATTCACAGATCAGAGAGAATTTTATGTGAATGGTTGGTTTTCCGTTTTTATTAAGGAGTTGTTTGTTAGTGGAGTATAGTTATTGCTTTAAATAAAAATCCTGTTAGTTTTTTTTTTATTGTGTTGTTGTTTTTGTTATAATTTAAATTGTAATTGTAATTGCTTGTAACTGTAATAAGAAAATTAAAAACATATGACTTGTGTTATTTGAAACAAAAAAAAATTATCAATATTTTGCATTTGAGAAGCCACACCACACACACAGTAACACAAACACACTCAAAGAGAGTGTGCGAGAGAAGAGGAGGTATAAGGAGAGGTAGATAGTTTGGCTCATAAATTGTTGTGTGTGTG
Organism: Sarcophaga caerulescens; assembly: GCA_927399465.1. NCBI lineage: Eukaryota > Metazoa > Arthropoda > Insecta > Diptera > Sarcophagidae > Sarcophaga > Sarcophaga caerulescens. Next base: position 8,935,076 of record OV656867.1, on the reverse strand, counting down.
TATTTCTTCTTTCGTTTTGTTTATTGTTTAATGGTTTATGCTGCAGCAGCAGCAGGCAGCAAATGTCATTCACTTGTTAAAAATTATTGGCAATTTATGTTTCGATTGGCAATTGTCGTTGGCCAAATTAAATTTATTTGATTATAACTTGGCTTTCTCACTAAAAATGTATGTTGCTTGCATAGAGGCAGCTCGTCGTAGATCCGTTTGAAAATCCACACTAAAAAACACCATAAAAATTACAAATTCAATTCAATTTTATTTTATTTTTATGATTTGGAAAATTTTTAATATTTTTATGAAAACACACAAAACAAAACACAAATAGAAAGTGGTTGTACTTTGCAGGCACCATTTTTTATGATTGGGTGTGTAAAAAAGTACCAAAAATTTTTTTAAAATAAAACAGAATTTGTTTGTAGTAAAAATACAGAAAACTAGAAGAAACATTTTAAAAAGTACTTTTTTTTGAAAAGGCATTTTTTAAAGTACATATGTATGTACTTTATTTAAAAGGTGCTTTTTTAAACAGTGCAATTTTAAAAACTACTTTCTCTGTAGAGTACTTTCTCTATAAAGTACTAAACGTAATTTTAAGTACCTTATGTCTGTCTGATCTGTGGTTTGAACTGTGGTCTTACATCTAATAAGCCAACACACTACCTACTAGACTAAGGCGACTTGACGTTTTCAAAAAGTACTCTGAATTAATATTTCTAGAAAAGTTGTAGAGAAAAAAGTCAATTTTAACGAAGCTCCAAAAAAGTACCCTTTCAAAAAGTACTTTTTTAATAAGTACTTTTTTTTAAAAGGTATGTATTTTATTTAAAAAGTATTTTTTTTTTAAAAGTACATTATTTATGAGGTATTCTTTAAGGGCCATTTTATTTGAAAGGTACTTTTTATAAAGGTACTTTAATTAAAATGTACTTTTTTTTTAAAGCATTTCAAATGTATGTATCTTTCTGACAGGGGTACTTTTTTCAATTGAATACTTTTTTAAAAGATAAGAAGTCGCCAATGAAATATTTATTCATATTTCGTTTTGTTGAAGATATCTGACTGACCTGTGGTTTGAACTGTGGCCTCACATCAAATAAGCCAACACACTACCTACCTACTAGACTAAGGCGACTTGACGTTTTTAAAAAGTACTCTGAATTAATATTTCTAGAAAAGTTGTAGAGAAAAAAGTCAATTTTAACAAAATTCCAAAAAAGTACTTTTCTCAGAATATTTTTTTTGATTTTAACTCAATATTTCTAGAAAAATTACCAACAGGAGATAATTTTAAAATGGTACCAAGGAAAAGTACCTTATCAAAAAATGTCTCTTCAAAAAGTACTTTTTCGTTAAAACTTAAAATTAAACCTGCTCGGTTTTAATTTTTAGAAATTAAAAATAATTTTTAAAATTCCTTTTTTTGCATTGCAAACCACAAATATCAACAGCGATTATGTACGTGGGATTATTAAGTGGGAGTTTATTTTTTTTTTTTGCAAATTTTGCAAGTTTATCTCATTAATTTTGTAAATTTTTCTTTGAAAAACAAAAAAAAAATATTTTGTTTTTTGCCAAGAAAAAGGTTTTTGAACCTGTTGCCTGCCTGCCATAAAGTGAAACTGTTTACAAAAAAAAAAACGTTTTTTTTTTTTAATTTTTTCTTCACAAAAGTTTATTCATCTTAATTTACAAAATAAATGAATTTAAAAAAAAAATTTATTCAATAATAATTTCGCAATAACCGTAAGAAAGAAAGAAAAAAAAAACAGAAAAAACGACAAAAAATTTAATCAGTAAACGTAACAAAAATTACTCGGATTTCATTGTGCATTTCAGGGGTATTTTTGTGTAAGGAAACGCCACACCACACCACACCACCATACGGACAGCTAGAGCAGTAGCAGCACTCACTCACTTCACTCAATCATATCCCCGAACGATTACTATGTACAATGCACTGCAAATAAATGGAAAGAAAAAAACAAAAACAAAAAACATTAAAAATTAAATATAAAAATAAACAATAAAAATAAATAATAAAAATAAATAATGAAAAAAAAAATGGTGTGAAAATATACTCCAGTGAACTTGGCTTCCATACCATTGACCTTTTGTTGCAAATCAACGACAACGACAGAGCAGAGGAATGATGGCATCGAATTCGTTTGCATTCTTCGATATGTGGCGACGACGACAACAGCGACAACAACGGCGAATTGCCTCCTTTAAAATGTTTTTTATTTGTAATTGTTATTGCTGCTGCTGCTGCTTCTGTTGTTGTTGCTGTTGTTTTCGTCATAAATTCTTATCAAATGGCTGGCGGTGGTGTTGTTGGTGGTGGTGGTTGTTTATATTTTCAACCGAATTTTAAGTGTCGAAATTCAAGTTATTGAACGTATGAGCATACTGTGAGCGTCAAAAGAAAGTGTACAATTCAAAAAAAAATAGGTATACATTAATAAATTACCGTTAATATTTTTTCAAATTATTTTATTGCCAGTTTTTAAAATTGAAACAAGAAGAAAAGAATTTGGAAATATTCAGCCTTATTTCGGTTCTCGTATTCGAGCTGCGAATAAGTCGATTTTATGTAATGGTACTATGTTTGTCGAATACCTTAAAAATGCAACCCTATCAAAACTTCTATTACAACTTGTTTACCGCCATAGTCGAATTTAATTGTCAAAAGTTAAAAAAATTGTCGATTATTTTATTTTATATGACAGCAAATATTTTAGAATAATGAAAGCAACAAAATCGCAAGTTTTTTAAATTTATTATACACATACAACAGATTTTAATAACAAATAATTTTTAGAATAAAAATCACTACACAGAAGCAGTTCGAGATGATGGTAGAACTGTTGGAACAAAAACCACAGTTGGCACAATCCTACCACAGCGGCTTACATAAAGTGGACACAAAGGAAGAATGGAAGGAAATTTCAAATAAACTCAACTCCCTTCTGGTAGCTACCTTCGGCAAGTATGCGCATCGTTGCCGCTAATTTGAGTACGCTGGGCACTGATGTTGATCGCTTTGCTTTTTCTAATTGGGGAGAAATTTTGTTCAAAACATATTTAAATGCTGGTTTGCTAAGCCTAAAGTAACTGACAAATCTGTAAAGGAACACGGATTACCCTTTTAGTATACTATATTGAACTAAGCATATACTTACTTTGAGTTTGGCATCGAAAATATATCTGATTTTTGCCGTATTTGCCTCGTTAATAAATTCATCTCCGCCACAGTGTACTCCTCTTCTTCATCAGAAGATGAAAACACGGCTAAACTTAACATTTTTTATTTAATTTGAAAGTTAAACTTTAAAAACTTGAATTCTTTTATACTTGTTGCCAATAATTTATTTTTTTGATAGTTTATAGCATGCTTCATAATATCAAAAATTTTAAAAAAAATTTACATGCCCTGTAGTATTTATTCAATCTCTTACAAAATAGCTAAGAGTCGAAAAATTTACGTAGTACCATTAAGTATGTAATTCGACGAGTTATTCCACTTAAGTCGATATACAAATTCGACAACCGTAATAAGGTTGATTGTAAAATTTTTTTGGGCACTCTCCTTAAGTGGAAAACTTGAGTTGAGATTGTTAGAATTTTATCCATAGTGTACACTTTCTTTTGACGCTCACTGTATGTACGTACGTATTATGTACACAGTAATAAGGAAGATTTTATAAATGTTTTCTTTTCGAAATTAAAATTAAAGTAAAAGAACGATAAGCTTGAAACTACTGTCAAGAATTATTACTTCAAGAACTTTGTAGCAATGCTCGGCCACTCTTCAAATTTTCACACTCCGAAGATTGACTGTCCTTCCACGACGAGTGCATTCCTCAAGTTTCCATGCCGCTTTCATGTAGAAAAAGTGGATGAAAATGGATTCGCTTGTAGTATGAGTCTTCACAAGTAGTCTTCTTCTTTGGATTAAGCTTTCGTGTTGCATTCTGCATCATGGAGGCAATCAGCGTTCTGCGACATCTGCTATTGTGTTGCCATTCATGTTGCTTCATTTGAATATAATATGGGGCAGTTATCAATTTCCATGAGATATTCCTAGATTTATGTCACGGACGGATACTTTTTCTACCAACTGCTACTTTGTAAAGTGAAAGTCGCCGTAGACTAGTAGGTAGTGTGCAGTGGTGTTGTCGAGCCTGAACGCTCCGGAACGTCGTTCCGGTACTTCCTTTTTGGACAGAAACGCGATTCGGAACTAAAGGTGATTTCTGATAACGAGAATTGGAAATGATTTTCGTTTCCTTTCCTTTTTATGCTATATACAGGGCCGATCCTGGCGACGGGCGAAAATTGGGGGAAATCTCCCTCCCCCGTCGGCAAATTTGGGACATGAGACTTTAAAAAAAAAACGCCGCCGCCAGGATTATCATGGAAAATCACCCCCGTCGTTAAATTTGGGACATGAGACCGCACAGAGCGGACGCCTACCCAGGATCGGCCCTGTCTATATAATTATATATACGCGTTCCGGTAAAAAAAATTAGCACAACACCACTGGTAGTGTGCTGGTTTATTAGAAGTGAGGTTAAGTTTCAAACCCCCAGGTCAGACAACTCTAACAAAACAAAATACGAAAAAATATTTCTCCGGCAACTTTTCCTCTTAGCAGTTTTCCGGCAAAAGATGTGTGTGCCATGCATCACACTATCGAGGTGTAAGTAAGCTGAGGTTGGTGGTAAACTATGTTTTGACAGGGCACTAAAGACCAAGCGGTGGCGGGGGAACTCTTATTCAGATTGAGGGTTATCTCTAGCCCAACATTTAGATCCTGTGACAATGAGAATGAATTAGCGAAACACATTTTTGAAACCCGAGGGAGATATTAATGCAGGAAAGACCTGGCAGTACATATCACATGCCGGGCAGGGAATTAACATTGCTGACAACGAGAAAAAGCATCCTGAGGTTTGGCTGGGCAATTGGCAAATCAATCAGCAACATTATACTGAAACCGTAAAATTGACTAACATTTGCGATTTGAGCAGTTTTTCTAAAAAGAAAATTTTTAAAGTGTTTTGAAAAACAAATATGTTATCCAAGATTTGGTTTATCTGGGTACTGAATTTTATTATTTTTATAGAGATTATAATGTTAACTTTGCGAATATCAAAAATCAGATTAAAGGCTCTTTAAATAAAGGAGTTGTAAGACAAAGTTTGAACTAAAAAAAAAATTTGTTTCTTGCTCTCTAAATATTTGAACTTTGACAGACTGTGGCTTTTGCATGAACAATATTTTTTAATTAATTTTTTTATTATAAAATTCTACAGAGAAATAGCTTTCAGAAAAGTATAAATATGACAGACTTTAGTTAATAAATTTCTGAATTATTTCAGAAATAATAAGACAAACTTTTTTAAACTTCAAGCAGAAAGAGGAAGAAATTTTTGGAAAGTGTTTTAATATAAAATTTTCTTAAAACGTGGCATATGTTGAGATAGATTTTATTGATCTTTTTAAAGAAGCCATGGTTTTCAAACTGGGGAGTTGCATTAATTTTTTTTTTTTTTTCATTAAAAGGAAGTATTTTTTAAAAAACATAAAAAAATGATTCATTTTTAAAGTTTAACCGTTAACAGTGAATTTTTTTATTGTTTTTTTTTTCGTAAGAAACAATGTCAACGACTGTTTAATCGAGGTAAAAAATGTTATAAAAATTATTTTCAAAAAACACGATTTAATTGAATTGAAGTAAATATACTCCACTCCACTATTAAAAATAAAAAAAAATAAAAAATTAAAAAAAAAAATTAAAAAAAAACGATGCGAGCAATGAACCTTTTCAATATACAATGTGCACTAAAGGAGTAGCACAGCACAGTGTATTGAAACTGAAATCTCTGGCTCTTCTTCCTCTCACTCTCTCTCTCTCTCTCTCTCTCTCTCTCACTCTACACACTTTTTCTCTTGCCTTTACACTACAGTAGAAAGCCTTTAGCTTTTATGCACCACCGCAGCAGCATTGTTTAATAATTTTGAAGGGCATTACTACGATAAAAAAAAAAACAACAAAACAACAACAACAATAAAGAAAATGAAGTTTATTAACCTAAAAACTTACACAAAAAATCCAAAAAAAAAAAGAGAGCAAGATTAATACACAATATGCAGTCTCAAGCACAGAGATAATTCTCCTGGTTTTTTTTTTTTCTCCCATTTAAACTGTTACAATGTCTGTAGTGCCAGAGAGGGGGCACCCTGAAATAACAACGAAATTTGATTTTTTTTCTTTAGGCTGTGTAAGTGTATGTGTGTGCTCTGTGTGCAGGGTTGTGTTGTTGTTGTTGTTTTTAACCTAGGACAACATAGAGAAAGTTTTTAGGCAAGCAAATGTAATAATAAATGTGTAACTGTGTGTGTGTGTGTGTTTACCCTCGCATTTACAATTTATTTGTATTTCAATGCCTGCTGCTGCCTTACGGCGTTCGTACGTACGTTCCTAATACTTTCCTTTATTTAAAGGGGGAGTAGAAATTCTTATTGTATGGCGTTGGCTGGCATTGCAGTGTAGTGTAGTACTCACACGTGTTTGTTGGACTAAGGAAATCTCTTACTGCTGCTGCTGCTGCTGCTGTTTCTCTCCCTCACTCTCTCTGTGTGTCTGACTCTCCCACTCTCAATTTGTGTTTATCAAATCAAACAGGCAAGGAAAACATAAACACCTGAGACAGATTTTACGCGCCATAAAACCCAGAGGTCTGTTTCGAACGTTAACCGTATTGGATTATTTGCGCCTAAAAAAAATATTGTAGTTGTTTATAACGTATAGTGATGGAGAAAGTAATAGGAACACTATAAAATATTCACATTTATTTGTGTATTTTTATTTATTATTATTATTCATTGCCTTGCTCTTAGAATCAAACAGAATTCAGATCCAGTTCCTGATTTAGTACACCTCCTCAAAATAGTATTGAAATTCTAGTTGAATTGGATTGGCACTGCCGGCTGAAAACTTTAATAACACGACATGTGGAATTTGCAATCGAAAAAATTTCATTTCCTGTAGGACATCAAGAGTTTGGTGTGCTCTTGAAGTTTTCATCAACTTGCTGTCTGCAATCTTTTTAGAACTGATTGTTTCGCTAAAATCAGTTAGAAGACTTAAATGCGTTATGTCATTAGGTCGGGATGGTTCCAGGGTCAGGGAAAAAGACTCATTGTAGTGTAAAAACGGGTCACGTATGTTCATGTTTTCTGTGCATACTTACAGTTCTACTTATCTATCCATGGGCTGTTGTTTTGCACAAATTGCCACTTCAATAGTCAAAGAGAAGCATATTGCTCTATGGAATATTCAGATAAACCAGCAGCGTTATTTTTCCTCTGAATTCAGACTATTGTAACAGTGCTAGATAAGCAGAAGAACGACCAAATGAATAACAAGCCGCCTTTGTGCCTAACTGACTCTTTTTGAGTATTTTGAGTATACGCTGAGCTTAGGATGCCGATGGACATACGATTTTGCATCGTTTTGTTAGATCAGAGCTCTATAGTTGGCTCACTTATTAAAACTTAAGTGGTGCTTGACAATCTTCAATCATTTCAAGCGCATTCAGTTATTGAGAAAGGATTGCTTGCAAGAACTCTGTCTTAAAGGACCAGTTAATAACTCTTAGGTGCTATTTTGCAAGTTTCAGTTCATTTGTTGAGAAAACCATATGATCTATTGTATTCCCCTCATACTTTATAAGGCATCCTCCTCCTACAAGCCCTTAGCCCTGATAAACCTTACACCTAGTACATATGTGTCCAAGTGTTTCCTTTGGGGATGCATTAATACCTTGTAGGATCCAAGAAGGTGTGCTCGTAGTACTCATTTTCATCGTTACAGGCAACCCCCATACTGTATAAGTGCACTCTGCACCTACAAAATTTTATGACAAAATATTGAGAAAAAAAAAATGTTGCCATTATTTTAAACAAAACTGCACCAACATTTTGCTTTCATTTCTCTTTGGTCTATTTATCTTACCACTTTTAAAGCAAACAGAATTAAAAACAAAATTCCCAAAAAAAAACTTTTAAAAATCAAAAGAAATTAAAAAATCTTATAAAAACTTTTCCCGTAAAACGAGTGTCGGGTATTTAATAGTAGTAGCCCTGAATCTTTAACAATATTCCAATAGTGGTGGTGTATTAAGTAATATATTAAAAGAGTTTCACACAGAGAGAGAGAGAGAGAGATTAAAAATATCTCTGTTAATTCAGAGAGAGCTCTGGTGTTGTTGTTGTTTTTAAATATAATGGCTCCCGATCAAAAACATAACATTGACAATGACTAAGCAAGCCAGCCAGCCAGCCAACAGCCAGCAAGCACAGCACATACAACATATATGCATACATACACACACATATACACCACACACTTGTGTGTTTTATAAATAAAAGCTTATAAGAAAAAAATATTTCCTTTAGACAAGAAATATATTTCAAGAGCACGTGAGTTCAAAAACATTTCTGTTGTGTTGTGTTGTGTTGTGAGAGAGCGAAAATGATTATCATTTATTTATACGTATACGAGCACAGTGCTCGCTCTCACCAGGAAAAGAGCAGGAGAGTTTAATAAACTGTTTGAAAAAAAAAGAGATTCAGGGTCTTATTTTTTTTTTCGTTTGGTTTGGTTGGTTTGTTTGATTGTTTGAATGTGTGATAATTAAAGGGGGTTTATTGTTTTTTTTTTTTTACTCTGTGTGTGTGTATAGCAGGCTGAGTAAGTAAGAGTGTAGTTTTTGAACAAGATCCAGTGTAAATGTGGATTTTCCTTTCATTGACAAGCGGCGCTTCGTTATGAACAGATCGTTAAACGCGCGTAAACGTAAAGACAAACAAAAATTCAAACAATAATTGACAAAAAAAAAATTACAAGAAAACCTATATAAAAAAAAATTTATTTTTTTAAATTAAAACAACAACAAAAAAATTACAATTTTAAAACAAAAAAAGGGGAGCACAAGATAAAATGGTTTTAAAGCCAAGCTTTGATGAAATTCCAAAAAAATGTATTTTTTTAAGAAAAAATAAAAAAGTTTAAATTTATAAAAGAAAAGAAAGTGTTTTTTAAAAATTTATATCAAAATATTTAAATTATAAGATAAAAATTAAGAAAAAAAAAGAAAGCAAAGCAAAAAAAAAAAAAAAATGAAAATGGTCATGTCAGCTGACAGTTCGGACTGTCATCCTACAAGTAGTAGTGTTGTAGTGGGAGCTGAAGCTCCATCACAAAGTGCTAAAATATCGGTCATATGCCATATCAATCAAACAAATCAAAATCACAATCAGAATATACAAAATCAGTTAGAAAATCAACAACAACAATTAGTGGAAGCCTCTGCAGCTTCATCAACAACCGCGTGTGCCCCTTATCTAATAAGTGGTGGTCGTTCTCACTTAGAAAATGCTTTAAAATTACCACCCAATACTAGTGTTTCAGCGTATTATCAAAATACTAAACTTTTACAACAACAACAACAATTAAACTCTTCCTCCTCTTCCCCCTCTGCAATAATGGAGGAAAGATCCTATCAAAATTCACAAAACCCTTCATTGGATTATAACTCCAGCAGCAACAGATCATCTGTGAATTTCATAAGAAATCCTTCAACAACAACAACAACACAATCATCCTCTACAGCACCTGTCACAGACATGGATACTGTGCATACAGGTGCTGCTACAGCAGCAATATCTTCAAACTGCAACTCTTCCTCCTCGTCCTCTGTCACCTGCGCCTCCTCATCACCCTCTTCTGTTATATACAACAGCAGCCAGAAATCCAATTCCTTAATATTATCACAGGCTTTACAGCAGCCTTGCAGCATAAATGCAGCGCACATTTATCAAAATCATCAGAACAACAGCAATAATGGCAACAATATTGTTGTATCCACATCGGAATCCCTTAATCTGGCCTATGATAACTTTTATCATCATCAACATCAGCAGCATCAGCATCAGCAGCCGAATTCTCCTACGGCTGCGTTGCTGTATGCTCCTTCCCATCATAATGTCACACAGCAACAAGCGCCACCACCACCACTACCACCGCCACCAGCACAACAACCTTTATCACTACCCCCCAACTCTGGTGTGATAGCCGTGGTGGCTGCTGCTGATTCTCGACCCCAAACACCGGATTACATTAAATCTTATCCTGTTATGGATACCACCGTTGCCAGTTCGGTTAAGGGAGAACCGGAATTAAATATTGGTAAGACGCAAGCAGGCCAGGCCTACTAATTTAAAAATAAAATAAAAAAAATTTTTTTTTTGAGGAAAGAAATTTAAAAATTTTAGAAAACATTTTAAGAAAATTTTCCATAAGAAAACCTCTGTTAAAGAGAAGTCGAACGTTGTAAGAAAAGACTGGCAAATTTAAAAATAAGTTTAAAAAGTTTTTTTTTTTACAAATCTTTTATTAAAAAACTTAAAAAAAATTAGAAAAATTATTAAAAATTTATAAAGAGATTTTCTTACAAGTTTGTATTCCAACTTTTTAAAAATAATTAAAAAAAAAATACACATAGAAAAACTATTTAAAAATAAACATTAAAAATATTTTTTTTTGTATTTTTAATAAAACAAATTAATTTTTATAGTTTTTAATTATAAAAATAATTATTTTAAATATTTTTGATGTTGAAAAGGATTTAAATTTTGTTAAAAAAAAAAATTAAGTTTAAAAAAATCACACCTAATTTGGAAAAAAAATTTTAAAAAATTTTTTTTTTAATTTTAATAACTTAATAAACAAATTTTAAATTTAAAAAAAAAAATCTGCTTAGAAACTTTATATAAGGGGTGATTTTTTAAGAGCTATAGGAAAATTTTTCAAAAAAAAAAAAAAAAACACAAAATTCAGAAAAATGCATGAAATCTTTATTTGAATCGATAGTGGTGCGGTCCATATAATTTAATGTTTGAAGATTATTTCATGCAAATGTTGACCGCAACTGCCCCTCAAATGGTCCATTCGCTTAGTCCAATTTTGGCATACTCTTTCCAACATTTCGGCCGGTATCTCACGAATAAATGCTTCAATGTTGTCTTCCAATGCGTCAATTGAAGCGGGCTTGTCCGTATAGACATGAGCTTTAACATAGCCCCACAAAAAATAGTCTAAGGGCGTTAAATCGCACAATCTAGCCGGCCAATTGACCGGTCCCGAACGTGAAATAAAATGTTCACCGAACTCGCCTCTCAATAAGTCCATTGTTACGCGTGCTGTGTGGCATGTGGCACC